>OY776304.1:11596903-12011820 GCA_963675345.1 Trididemnum clinides
ATTCGTGGGGCACCAGTTGGATCTGCAGGATCAGCTACAATATCGGGCTGGATAAATGAAGAGGTATTTCTCAATTACTTGGCCACTTTATTCAGCACAGTCGGTGCACAATAGAACGAAAGGTTTTGCTAATAACGGACAATCACGAGGCTCACATCTCATTAGCAGCCATTGATAAAGCAAAAGCTAACGATTCCACCACACACCTTCCACAAGCTCCAGCCTTTAGACAAATCGGTGTATGGTCCATACAAGAGAGCTTATGGGCGTGTTGCAGATGCATGGATGCGCTCACATCCTAATACAACTGTCAACTTATATTACATCCCTGGGCTGGTGTTGGAAGCTCAAATGTCAGTTTGTGTGCCGGGTAACATCATAGCAGGATTCCAAAGCATTGGTATTTTCCCGTACAACAGGGAGATTTTCTGTGATGACGACTTTACCCCTTGGGCGGTCTCGGACAGGAACCCTGGTGTATCTCAGATGGTAACCTCAGTGGAGAACGGCGAGTAGTCAGCCTCTGCTTATGTGTCACCCATCGACATTCTTCCGTTTCAAAAGGCTGGCCTTCGCAGACGAAGAACGTTAAACAGGAGAAAAGGAAGCACCCGCATTTTGACAGATACTCCAGTCAGGGAAAAAATTGCAGCTGTACGTAGTGCCAGGGCAAAGAAAAAAGCAAAGCCTGGTTGTTTTCCCACAAAGAGAAATCTGTTTGAAAAGCCAAGAGAGCTGGCAAGCTTGCTTGTTGTGTTCTTGGGCAAAGCATCTAACGGGATGCCTCCATTGTCATGTGGCAGACAAGTGGTGGGGCCTGGCAGCAGGGCTGCGAACTTGGTCGATTTTTGTATCAAGTTTAAGTTCGAGTTCGAGTTCGAGTTCAGCTTGTTTTACGAGTTCGAGTTCAAGTTCGAGTTCGACATTTTCATTTTTGCGAGTTTAAGTTCAAGTTCGAGTCCAGTCAAAATTTATCAAGTTCTTTCGAGTTTAAAAAATAAAGTGAGTGACTTAGCCTTAGCACGTTTGCAGTAAAATTGCGCGTTCAAACTTATGTCAAACATCTTTTGTAATAGGCAAATGTCGTTGCCATAACCAGGTAATATGTGTATTGTCAATTTGCATCGAAAGCGAAAATTGAAAAATAACTTACAATTGAACCATTATAGGTTTCCTAATTATGCGATTTTGATCAAAACAAAGGCTATGTCTGCGACTCAGTGTTTAAGAAGAAAAAGTTGACTGTCAATTAGGTCACCCATTCTTTACTGTGACTGTTTACATTGCAAAACTGTAAAATCTAATTATAGTGTTCTTTTCAGTGGCCTTATTGTTTTTATAAAGCATTTAGGGTTTTATGCAGAAATCAGACTTGGTTTAGGTCGAGCTTAAGCCTAAGCCGAGCTTGCGCAAGTCGGGCTTACAAAGGGAGGCTTGGTGGTATGCAGGCCCAGTTGGCGGGCGCTCTCTCGCAGCCTGGGTCGTTAGTACATTTTTCAGAAATGTCAGACAAAAACCGAACCTGCCAACCTGGAAGGGTAACCCCTCACTCCGATGTTCATCCAGGGCCTACCACTCGGCAAACGCCATTTTCAGGACGGGGCGATGTGCCCCCGTCAGGGCACACCGTCAACAAGTTCCGAAGGCAAGCAGTCTTGAAGCTAAACATCGAAGGTCTTGCTGCAAGCAAGATGAATGTACTTCATCATCTCGCCGTGCAGTATTAGGCACTCGTCATTCTACATCAGAAGTCCCACTGCACTTGTGCAGATAAGCTAACAATACCAGGCTTTGCACTAGCTGGGTCTTCTTTAAGCAGAAAACATTGCCTTGCCACGTTTGTCCATGAGCGGCTAAAATGGACCCTTGTTGGTCAGTCTCCAGCTACATCGGAGACTGAGTGGTTGTGCGTGGACGTTGATGGTTATAGAACAGTAAATGTCTGCAAACCTCCACCTACGCGACTGCAACCGTCTGATCTCCCAGTGTTCACTCACCCCGTTCTCTATGCTGGCGATTTTAACTGTCCACATGTCAACTGGGGTTATAGAACTAGCAGTGCCCATGGAGAGTACCTTGTTGCTTGGTCAAGCCTTAACGGTCTTGTCCCTCTCCACGACCCAAAGGACGTGGCCACCTTTCATTCTGGCCGCTGGAGCACTGGCACCAACCCTGATCTGGCATTTTTCAGGTCCAGATAGACGTGTACGTAACAGACGCATCTTAGAGAAGTTCCTTAGGTCACAGCATCGACTCTCGCTTATTGCTCCACCAAAACTGGCTCTGCCTGTTCCGAGCAAGCCTGTTGAACGATAGAACTTCCGCAAGGCCAACTGGAGCCACTACAATGCATTAACCAACAAACTTGCTAAGAGTTTGTTGCCACCAGATTTACCGGATGTGGATCTGGCCTACCAGGACTTCAGCAATGTCATCAGAACAGCAGCCAAAAATTCTATCCCACGCGGTCGTCGAAATAACAACATATCGTGTTGGGATGCTGAGTGCGAGAACCTGTACTGTGCATTTCTGCAGTCGCCTGAAGTAAGCAACTCTAACGGGGCTGCCACAACCCTTATCCTCAGGCTCGACAAGAAATGCAGAGATCGATGGTCCGAGGCAGTTCAGACTATCGACTTTTGCACTTTAGTCGAAAAACATGGAGTATATTGAACAACCTAACTGGTAGATCGCGGCGCTCACTTGTCACTGTGCCGTCTCAGCTAACGCTATTGCGTCCCAGCTGATTAGAAACGGCAGATACGAGGGTATTGACCGTGAGTCATCTCGCGAGACGTGTCAGATCTTTGAAGGGCCACTTCAACAAGTCCAGGGAACATCTCTGAAAGTTTTACTTCTCAGGAGTTCGCTGCTGCCCTAAAACATCTGAAACCAGGAAAAGCCTCTGGCCCAAATTTTATTTTCCCGGAGCTAATAACCCATGCTGGAGCTGCACTGAAGTCCTGGTTGTGTGGCTTCCTTTCTTCCTGCCTGTGCCACCTCAAAATTCCAAAAGTCTGGAGAAGAGCACTGGTAGTGGCGATCCCTAAACTCAAGAAGCCTGTTGAGGACCCGAAAAGCTATTGTCCCATCTCCTTGGTTTGCTTCCCCTACAAGATTCTCGAGAGGCTTATACACGCTCGTGTTGAGCCGATTGTTGACCCACTTCTCCCTAGGGAGCAGGCTGGGTTCCGACGGGGAAGGTCAACGGTGGATCAGACTGTTTTGCTTACTCAAAACATCGTTGAGGCCAAGAAGAAAGCTGGTGCCGTGTTTGTCAATCTGACAGCTGCTTACGACACTGTCTGGCACCGTGGGTCTCACCTGCAAGTTGCTTAGGCTTCTACCGGATAAGCACATGGTCCAGATGATCTCGGAACTTGTCCAGAATAGAAGTTTTACGCTCACTACTGGTGACAGCAAGTAAAGCAGGTTAAGACGTTTGCGAAACGGTCTCCCACAGGGATCGGTCTTGGCCCTCCTCCTTTTCAACATCTACACATACGATCTACCTTCCATGACTTCTCAGAAGTATGCATATGATGATGACTTAACATTGCTGTATGCTTCTCGAGATTGGAAGGTTGAGGAAGACACTCTAAGCCAAGACATGACTACACTTTCAGCTTACCTCCAGACTTGAAGGCTAAAGCTCAACAATACGAAAACGGTGACGGCGGCCTTTCACCTAAACAACAGAGAGGCCAAACGTGAGCTTAATGCTTACAACAATGGCAATCTATTGCCACCCTGTCCAGTCCCAACCTATCTTGGGGTAGAGCTGGATAGATTGCTCACTTTCCGTCACCACTTCGAGGCTTTGCGCAAGAATCTCTCCACCCGAGTCGAGCTGTTGAGGCGACTTGCGGGATCCGGGTAAGATGCAGGTGCCAAGACATTGCGCATCTCTGCTCTATCCTTGGTTTACTTTACCGCTGAGTACTGCGCACCAGTTTGGTGTCGTAGTACGCATGCTTGCCTCATGGAAAGCATTCTTAATGATGCATTGCGCATTGTCACTGGATGCTTGCGTCCCACACCAACTGAGGACTTGCCGGCTCTCGCAGGCATCCAGCCAGCTGAGCTCCGCCGATTAGGAGCAACACTCTCCTTGGCGAATCGTGCTATCCGTGATTCCGGCCATGTACTGCACGGGCAGTTGGTTGGGCAGCAGAATGTGCAGCTGGGGAGACTTAGATCAAGACGGCCATTTGTACCTGCTGCGTGGAAACTATTAGGTAGTTTGTCTAAACTGGACAGCCGCGTGAAGCAGTGGACGAAACATAAATGAAACGCGGACTACTTGGAGAGTACTTCAAGTGCTCGTGTTTTTATTCCTAGGGTCAGTTCAAAGCCACTTGGAATGAATCTGCCCAGAACATCTTGAGTAAGGCTCAATCGCCTGCGGACTGGTGTAGAGCGTTTTCACTTGTCCCTGTACAAATGAGGTCTCGCTTTATCACCGAATTGCGAATGTGGTGCCACTAAGCAAAGTGCAGATCACGTTATATCTTCATGTTTCATACATCATGTACCAAGAGGAACACGAGATCTGCAGGTTTTGCCTAATGCAACTCGATGTTGGCTTAACACCACCACTGCCAGCATCTAATCTGGGCAGCGCAGCAGCCCGGGGTGGTAAAAGAATAGACCCTTGACCTTGACCTTGATTTGTGCTGGCCCGGATTGACTTTGGGTGCCTGACCAAACGATGACGACGACGACGGTGGTAAGCAAAAACTAAACTCAAACGACAGTTTTGAAACCCTGGCTAAATGTACAGGGTGGGCCATAAGTTTCCATACATAGGCAAAATAAACATTTTATGTTGAAAAACCATTTTTATTTATATAATGTGCTCTATATGATTCCCATTGTTTTCAAAGCACATATTAACCCGTGTTTCCCACTGTTGATGAACACGCATCAGCACATTTGAAGGTATGCTTCTAATGGCGTCGGTGATTCGCTCTTTTAGGTGATTTATGTCTTGTATCTTTACCTGATACACCATAAACTTCAAATGCCCCCAAAGATAGAAATCAAGAGGGGAGAGATCTGGAGATCTTGGAGGCCACTCTACAGGACCACGCCGACCAATCCAAGCATCCGGAAACTGCTGATCCAAAAACCGACGCACTTGAATACCATAATGAGGTGGAGCTCCATCTTGCTGGAAGTAAACTGGGTAGTCACCTTCCTCGTTTAGCAGGGAAGGGAGAATTTCTTCTTGCAACATATTAAGATACTTTCCTGCATTAAGATTTTCACTGACAAAAAGTGGTCCAATAAATTCATCTTTATTTTTATCCCGGTATCCCGGCCCACACCATCAATTTGCCGGCACCTTGCATCTTCGTCGGACTCAGCCATTTAGGATTCTCATTACTCCAATAACGTAGATTTTGCCGATTAACCTCTCCATTGACGTAAAAATTTGCTTCATCAGTAAACAAAATCTTAGTAGAAAAGTTTGGATCCTCGTTCACATTACTTAATGCCCATTCACAGAACTCCATGCATCTATCCGGGTCATCTTCACTCAAATGGTGTGCCATATGCAATTTGTATGGATGCCATTTGTTTGCTTTTAAAATGCGCCTGATACTCGATCTACTGACACCACTTTCTGCAGACAACCGTCGCGTGCTTTTTCTGGGACTCTGTACAAGCGCTGTAAGTATCGTAGCTGTTGTGTTTTCATCGGTGGCCGTACGTCTTGGACCACTTCTTGGTTGATCTGCAACATTTCCAGTTTTCTTAAACTTGCTAATAAGTTTAGCCACAGTGTCATGTGTGATGTTCGTTCCATGTTTTCTGTTGAAGTTCAGTGCAACCATGCGACTGCTTCCCGACCCAGCCATCAGTATAATTTCAATTCGTTGCTCTTTCGTCAAACGCATCTTCTAGGGTATGTGGAAAACAAAAAAAATACACTATGTATGTATTATAACAAAAACAAATACACTATATATCTGGAAAACAAAAAAAATACAATATGTATGGAAACTTATGGCCCACCCTGTATTATGACGTTACCGTTATTAAATGCCCAGATTATGAAGGGATTATGAGGTTGCCGTTAAATATAATATATTTTGTGGTGTCATGTTGGCAGGTAACACGCTGTACGCTATTGTGGTGCGATAAAAATGGATGTTGTTGTTTGCAAAAAGATTTACTGTTACTGATTTACCCTTTTGAACCCTGGTTTCTCTTTTAAACCCTTTAAATGCCGGCGATAAACAAAACTATTCTATTATTAGATTAAATAAATTAAAAGTGCTAGTGATGTGAGCCCAACTTTAATAATTTGCTGGCTGGTACACCGGCTTGCAGGGTAATGACGGTAGACCCAAAGGCCGATTAACCGACCTTTCGGGTCTATAAGGCTTCCGAGTAAGACCGGTTTTCCTGCCTGCAGGGTTCAAAGGGTTAAGCCACTTGAAGCCCATTGCCCAAATTTAGCAACAACAATACACTAACAAGGGTTTTGCCTCATTGCATACATTAGTCACAATTTTAGCCATCTACAATAGTGACTTATAAGAAGCTGACTTAAACAATTAGTAAGCCATGCTCAACGCTAAAACTTTTTTTTGCATACAAAATCGATGACTTAAGTTGGGCTTGAACAATTTTTGAAAAATTCTCGCTTAAGCCTGCTTTCTGCATAAGATCCTTAATTTCCAATAATTCTATTCTTTTTAAATTCAGTTGTAATGATATTGTACAAATGAAAATGAACTCAAACTCGCTTTAAATATTTTCAAGTTCGAGTTCGAGTCCAACAAAATTTTGAGTTTTGAGTTCAAGTTCGAGTTCGGCAAAAAGATCGACTTCCTTCGAATTTGAGTTCGCAGCCCTGCCAAGCAGTCTACCCGTCGTGGTGGCCTAGTGTGACAAAAGACATTCAAACCGAGCATGAGCTCATACCCATGAATGAATGAATTTAGGTCATCATGACGCCACGACCCCCCTTATTACACTCACCCCGAGGAGGTGATCAATCGTGCCAGGTTTGATGTTTGTACGTCTGGCAGTTTCGGAGGAGTTAGACAGATATAATTGCGCTTTATATATTAAGATGTTTAAGCAAAGCGATTTATAAAATGCTGTGGTTGGTAAGTTACTTTTTTTAAAGTTACAGTTACCTAGCAAAAAAAGTCACTTAATTTCGATAAAAAATTTTAGAAAGTGACTAAATACAGTTACTAGTAACAGTTACTTTCCATTTTCAAAATTTTCGATACAAAATGCAAAAGTGACCTATTTTCGATGCAAGGCAAAACAGCCAAACCTCTAATTGAAAACACGGCTCAGAAAGCGAAAGCTTGAATTCTTAGTGCAATACCCTTCCCCTTCAATATTCAAAAGCTATTTTCACCTTTTACAAAAAGAAAAGGAGTCAGAAAATGGACAAAAACCTTCTGATGAGCACCCTTCTACGATAGCTTTTAATCTTGTTTGCGATGTTATAGAGATTTCTGAATAAAGGTATCAATCTTCCCTAGCTATAAAGTTTCAGCTAGAATTCTACGGTTCATGTTAATTGCAAAAATGCATGGCTTTGAAAATCAGCATCTAGGGGTAGGCCGCAAAAATGGCTAAAAATGGAATTCAATTCCATGCCCGCAACAACTAGTTACGTACTCTAGTTTCAAGTTAGCATCAACCCTTCACCGTAGAACAAGCATAGAATCACTCCACCATCGTGGCACTGTGTTGAACTGCTAATGCAAGCACGTAGGGCGTTGGCATATCTAAACTGATAAGTCAATGCATTTGTGCCGCCTTCAAGTTTTTATCACATCTGCTCGCCAACACGACCGGTTCTAAGGTATCATATCAATTTTCGATTGGATGAGCGAAACCAAATTTAACTCTACTTTAGCCGTGGGGGAGCAAATAGACCCCACTCCCTGTTGGTCATTATACAATTACAGTCAAACCTCGGTTTTTGAACGTCTCGGAGTTCGAACAATTCGGTTTTCGAACAAAAAATTCGACATGAAAATCGTTTGGTTCTCGAACAAATGAGGGCAAGATTAACCTGTACCAAAGAGAAACGGAGGTTTGAATGTAGACGCAGTGGTGAAAAGAGCATTTGACAGATGACAGATTGTGCAGACGCATTTTCCGTCTGACAAGAGGGTGATGATCTTTTTTTTTGAGGTCACCATGTCCACGCGTGGTATAAGGTCAATGGAGCTCGTACAACATGAAGCCGACGCAGGCTATTGTAAGGTTCTGAGCACTGACTCTCTGCCACTAGTAGTTGGCAAATGCGGCCGCGTGGACATGTTGGCCTCCAAAAAGAAAAGGTCATCACCCTCTTGTCAGACGGAAAATGCGTCTGCACAATCTGTCATCTGTCAAAGGCTCTTTTCACCACTGCGTCTACATTCAAACCTCCGTTTCTCTTTGGTACAGGTTAATCTTGCCCTCAGTTTGTTCGAGAACCGAATTCTTCGAACTCCGAGACCTTTGAAAACCGAGGTTTGACTGTACGAGTATTCTTTTGGTGTATAGAACAAATTAATCTCTTTTTTATTATTTCTTTTGATTCCATTTTCGAACAGCCTTCCAAAACAAATGGTGTTCGACAACCAAGATTTGACTGTACTTTGAAACAACAAAAGATTTTACCTTCATACTTCATGACTTTCAATATAATTTATCCCTCCATAATCTCTGACAATTTCAAGTCAATCAGTTAAGGTTAAAGGGTCCAAAATTCTCTATTTTGTCAAAGGGGCTCAATGAAATAAAATTTTGTGACTAAAAACGTAACCTATTTTTTCAATATTTAATGACTGTTTAATGAAATATCAGTTCATATCGTTGAGAAGATAGAAAATAAAAAGTATTTGTAACTTATAACTTTTACAGAATCCAATTGATTACTAGGTACAATTTGCCTATCTTCTGCAAAGAAAAACGAAGTTGTAATTACTAAAAGTGTAACTAGTTACAACAATTACCAGCTTTTTTTCCGCACCTCCCTTTTGTGCTAAGCGCCAAGCAAAGAAGCAGCGAATATCATTCTTATAAAATCTTTTGTTTTGACGTGATAAGGAAATAGCAGCCATCTAATGACTGCCAAGCGGACACTCAAAACACTACACCACGCTATTTTTCACCAATGTAAAACTTGCTAAAAATTTCAAGAGAAAATTGCCCTCTCAAGTGTTTTTATGAAATCGGTTCTTGTGTCACTTGCTTTGACATTTTCAGTATGACCTCTCTTTCATGTTTATTGGGATTTGCTCAGCACATGGCTTTTCTCAGAAGGAAAAGATAAATAGTAAAAGATGTTAACAAAAATCTGTGCCGCACTCGGTAGGTTATCAGAAATGAATTGGATCATGAGCTGCTTAGCTACTAAAATTTAAGAAAGTTACAAAATCCTGCTTGGACATTTTTAAACTTTGTAATTGCTAAATTTTTCATAAAAAAGCAAAAATATATTAACACTGTTTAGAATATTGATGGAAAAATTATTCTGGAAGTTTGCAGAAGCTTTTTGGACAGCAGTCTCCGAGAACATCAGTCAACTGATTATGTTGAGTTGAAATTGACTTCAATGAAAGAGGCTTTGTATAAAGCTTGTAATGTCGCAAGTAAGTAACTAAGAAACATGTAAAATGAATGGGGGTATCAGCTATCACCCACCCGATTATCCAAAAATTTAAGATCTAGCACAAGAAGAAACAAAATTGTATCTTTTAGATACTTCTAGCAATTTCACTTTCTTCATTAAATGTGGAAATAGACAACTTCTTCTCTTGATCTTAAGACTCAAACAAAATTCAATTCGGCTTTTTGTCACTATTTCAATATGGTTATAAGTTGAACTCGCTACGATACAACAATAGCTCTGCAAGGTGAAACACTGTTCTAGAAATCAAAAACGGTGCTGAATTCAAGGAGAGATAATAGTTTCCTGCTCCCTCTTTCATTTCGGCTACCACTTCTTGTAGACCTTTACAAAATCACAAACATCGGCTTTGAATTTAGTGCTTTTTCTTTCTTGCCTAAATTAAAGGGCACTAATCAAGTGATGTATCCATGACAGTAGTGTCTCGGGGTAAAGAAGCGTGTCATCTCATGGTGACACAATTTTAAAGCGTAACATTCTATATCAACTTATCTTTAAAAATCAGAAAGCTTTAATCGGTGTTTGTAAAAAGCTATTTGTTGAAAGCAATTAAACGATGACGCTATGTAAAACCGCCCAAACATCATGTTGCTCTGACCACGCCCCTGGCACTTGAGTTGTTTTATGTTTAACTCTTACGCTGTTTCCGTTTTTCAAAAATATAAATATACTCTGCAATAATTAACATATTGCAGACCAAATATTTTAGTGTTGTTGTTTAGAAAAGGATTACTACCAGACCGATCAGGAAACCAAAAGTGACCTTGGTTCAGAGGGTTTCGATTATCTCGAAAACACCTCCTCGTTCACAAATGAAAGAAATAAAGCAAGTGCAACTTGGAATGATGCGCAGGAGTCCATGGCTAAGGTGATAGGCCAGCAATGTCGGTTGCATGCCATTTCTGCATTGGAAGAATCAGCAAAACTTGTAAAGTAAGTAGGATGGCAGCACGTCAAAGCCGTAGTGAAGCAAGTTTGTAGGATTTCGAGAGAGTGAAGGCCAAAAGAAAATTATTCAACTTAAGAAGTGCTCCCCAAATAAAGATCTTCACATTCCGTAGCTGCATTTGTTGAAAATTATTAGATATATTTTGAAAACATTTGGCGTAAAATCTTGATCGTTTTTCTAAAAACTTTCAATTTAATTGGAGCCTTTATCACAATTTATTAAAGGGAAGGCAGTGACAAAGTTTCACTAAACTGCATAAAAGCCAAATTCTGCGTATTATTTGGCTCAAAAATTTGAATTAAAACAGGTAAGGAAAAGAAAACGCCATTTATTCGACTTTCCTAAAAGCATTAACCGATTGGAGTCAAAAGGCTAAATTTACGGGAGAGTGATTGGGCAGGTGTTTAAATTGTCTTTCTCTCGGGAAACCATTTCTTCAGCAAAGTCATTGCCTTTACCATACGCATCGATTGGCGAACGTCGCACATTAAACCGCAGTAAACTTTTCTATGGTTTTTCTAGTTCTGGTCGGGGTGATGATGCCAAGAAGAGCTGTCAGATAGCGCTTGAAAAAATCAAAGAACTGGAAAATATCACTGAAACTGTTCTCGGAAAAGAGAATCCCCACAACAAAAACTTGCAAGAAACTGTAAAGCAAAACTTTCAAGAAAAACTGCAACCAATTGCGGAAGATATTGGGTAATAGCTGTTTGTAATTGATTAAAGAAGTAATATCCTAACTTTTAGGGCTCTTAATTAGTTTACGCAATGGACTCTCCTGACTTCACAAATTGCCAATATTGTTGCATGCGTTCTCGAAAAACATAAAAAAAGATTCCAACTCGTAAATTTTTTTAGTGTTTGTCCAAATAACCAAGTCCTGGCTTGCCATAAGCTCATATCTTATAATTATGTGCTGTGCTTTCCAGAAATATTCTGTGGGCTCTCCAGAAATCTTTCATAAGTCCCATTATATCAATGAACCTCGATCGGAATTCATTGAATTAGATACTACCACCACAAAAAGGCCGTATTTAGAAAACTGTTTAAAGTTCACTCCGTGCTACTGCAATAAAACAGAAATTATTTTTTAAGATTTGCTATTTTTCTACACCAGATGTAGAGCATTATTTTATAGAGCATCTTTGCAACAACTATTAAGATTAATTTCATCTTATCTTTTAACCATTAAACATGGCCCATTGTTGAGATTTTCGTTTTGGGGGTAACAAAAAATTTAAAAAATAACTGACACCTTAGCTTGCTGGGATAGAGTATTTATCTAAAATCAACTAATCTCCGAGAAAGCAAAAGCGATTTCGGTAAATTAAGCAATTTTTATCAAAAAAGATAGTTCATGAGAAAATTAAGCTTGACTTTGGCTAATCCATAACTAAACTGATGTCTTTTCCCTATGAATTTACAGTAACTTCCAACCAGGCCAACTGGCAGCTATGGCTTCATCGTTTTCAACAGAGATGCCAACCTCCGTTGAAGTATTCGGATCTGAGAGCAAGCAACCGTTCATGCCAAGTGTAATTGATGAAAAACATGGAAGGGTTAAACAGGTGCGACAGAACTTGTTTGAAAAGAATATATTGTAGGGATAAAGTGGACCCACTCCTCAGGTTTTTTGTAAAAAACTGTTTTCCATTGATTTATCTTCCTATCCTCTGTAGCCAAAGTAGACTTTTCCTTCTTTTGATTCTTTTTTCCCACATCCGGAACGCTTCTGCCAATTAATACTACGCACTTGCACATAAGGTTTGCACAAAAGTCGTTTAGTTCGGCACTTTTTTTGCCGGTCTCCAACAGGTCGCCAAGTACACAACCAAGACCAAGTATTAAATCCCCACGTCCTGAGCAGGAAAAATTTTGGCAATGTGCCTTGGAAAGACACAACAACGCCGTCGTTGCGAGGTTTAAACACATCACCACTGGTGCCATAGGAAACCCCTTTATGATGCTGTTAACTAATCAATTCACCAATTGGCCAATGGCACTACCACTGACTGCTTCTCGTTCTCACCTATCCCTCTTTATTTTCTGAAGCTTACCTGCCACCACTACTAGTCATCCTGTTTCATTTTGTCCTGTTCCTCTATTGCAAGCAGGCTCTTTGTCTGCCGTCTTCAAGATTAGCCAAACAAAAAGAAAACCAGGAATCTCCAAAGCCTTTTTGAAATACTTTACGTCAGGTTACTCGCATATGCATTCTCTTTTTTCTCCTCCAGAGAAGCAATAATTGCTTGATTAAGTTCTCCTTCAGCAAATTCCTCTTCTATTAGCAGTGAACTTACTTTGCATCATGGTCTTGCACCACTAACTTCATTCGCCCAACTAGGTTCTCTTCTGAAATAAGATTTTGTAATTTGGATTGGTGGGTCTGTACCTTTTTTTTCTGAAAAAGAGGCTTTGGCGTCCGTACCAACTTCTTTTTTGGAAGCATTGAAGTCAACCATTCCATTTCCGCAGTCCGAGTTGTTTTATATTTTTCTACAGTGAAGTAGGTCTTAAGACCGTTTTTTCATGGTCTTGGTCTTAACCCCAAAAGATCTTGTGGTCTAGAAAATTTTTTGGTCTCAAAACCAAACAGCCTTTTTGACCACAGTTATACTTCGAAATGCCTTAAAACCATTTTTATTTCCATTGTGATTGTGTCGAATTATTCCAGGCTAAAAAGTTTTCAAAAATTTACAACAATCAAAATGGAGACAAAATTTTAATTAGCTGCGAATCCAAGTCTTTGATTGGCTTGCGAAAATTTCGGCTATTCGCAAGTGCGGCCGTGTGACCGTGTTAACACAAAAGTAGGTTGAAAGTTCTTTAGAGTGACATCGTGAGAAAAATAGTTATAAAAAGATGGAAGCTTCTTATCAATTCGCAGGTGCGATTGCGAAATACTCTGAAAGTTGAAAGCTTCTTTCAGGTCTTCTTCGTCGTTTGAGCTATTTGTTGTGAGCATTATGCAGCAAGATGTATATACACTGCGTTAGCGCTCGAGCTCGGTTTGCGAGTCTTCAGTTAGACTGAAGCCACCGCGACGGGTAGACTGTTTGGCCCCACGACCTGTCTGCCACATAAAGATAGAGGCATCCCGTTAAGTGTCTTGCCCAAGGACACAACATACAAGTTTTCCGGCTTGTTCTACACACTATCCCTATTTTGCTGAGCGTCAAAAGCAGGGAATCTGTGAATACCATTTTTTAAAGCCTTATGACTCGACTTGGGAAATGAATCCCAGGTCTACCGACTGCGAAACGGACGCTCCAACCACTACGCCACCGCGCCGGTAGGTTTTTGCAGGTGAGATCGAGAGAAGAACATTGACTTTTGCTTGTCAGCAAATCGACTATCAACATGTTCGTCTACGCTAAACAAGCGCCTTTTGTAAGGTGTGAAATGGAATTGATAAAGCAAAATCGAAAGAGCAAAATTTATTTCGCAGCGATTAAAGTTGTGTTTGTAATTCAGGAGCTCCATGCTAGAACAAAATAATCGACCATTTGAAGATGGGAACAATCACAATGAAATAAGAGATCTGGAAAAAATTAAGAAGTGTTTTACTTTTAATTAATTAAATATTGTCGGTTACAGGTCAGCTAATAGACCTATTTATAAAGTAGCGTCAACGCCAACGGAATTATTTGTCGGCCACACAAAAGCAGAATTTCTGCTACGACGTTGCCTATACTAAATTAAAGCACAATAAAGGGGAAGTCTAAATTTTCCGTATTCTTTTTTTGTGATTGCTTTATTTTATTTTATCTCACTTTTTTGCTCTGGTGAATGGCGATACTTTGTTTCTGCGCACCATAAAAAAGTTTTAAGCGTTGATTTTATCGATATTACGCCGATCCAATATAACAATTCCAATTTGACTAAAATGTGAAGAATGAAAGTGCAGTATTTAAGTATGTAGTTAAATACCATGGCTACTTTCTTGTAGAAGCAGGTAGTAAATTCATCAACGCAGCTTGTTGCACTAGATCAAACCATCCAAATTATTTTTCCAACCAACGAAGTAAAATTTTTTGTGACCAAATGTAGTGTGTGGTAAATTAGTAATGTCCGTTTAAAATAGAAGCCTTTTATACAATAGAAATTTGAAAAGCTAAACATAGCGTTTTGCTAGCGTAAATTATTGTTATTTCAAAATGGGATTTCAAATTGCAAGCTGTAATGTAAATGTAATGTGAACCAAGGCTGCCAATGACTATAAGTTGAAAAACTAAGAAAACCCCTAATAAAAAAACCAAGATTTGAACAGAAAAACCAAGATTTCCAAAAAGCTACACCTATATTATCTACTTGCTTTTAACTTCTAATAATACTAAATTCTTGTGTTTTACAGCATTTTAATGTGCTATTAGCATAGACTTGCTGCCATTTTTAGCGCAAGAAAACAACATTTTCAATAACTATATTCTTTATTGTCTTTCTCTCTTCGAAACCAAGCCTTAAACTCATGTGCTGGATGGGCTTGCTTCACTTTGTATAATTCATCAATTTCGGTGCTGTTTGGAGGTGGGTGGCCTCCAAAAAAAAGGTTGACGTCTGTATTTGTGTCACGATTGTGTCCCCGTGGTTCATCATACCGACAGGCTAGAGTTGATATTCACAGCTTCTGAAGTGAATTTCCGGGACTTTGTAGTGGGACTTTTTGTGCGTCCAATAGGGGAGCATTCGGATGTCACTAACCTACTTTGTTATTCAGTAAATATGAATTTGTTTCTGTGTTTACTCTATTATCATAAAAAAACAACATTTCATTAAATTTGGAAGAAAAAAAACAAGAAACCTAGTCTTAGGTAAAAAACCAAGATCTTGGTTTAAAAATCAAGCGCTGGCAGCCTTGATGTGAACGTTATTAAAAGCAATTTTCGCAAATTTCGGTTTTGCCAATTAGACTAATTCAGTTATTTACACCCGTAGTTTGTGACGAGCTATTCCCTTTATTTACCGCAGTAAACTAATAGCCATTAATTGTACATGTAAAGATATCTTTAATTTTTGGATTTTGCAAAATTGTGGTCTTGGATTTTGTTTATAAGCGGTCTTGAATCCTAAGCAGCCTTGGTCGTGGTCTTGACTGAGCGGTCTTGGACTTGGTCTAGGTCTCGACATACATGGTCCCTGATTTGATCTTGAAAAACATGAGGTCTTAAGTACATCAGTTTTTTTGCTGAAGCCTGCATCATTCTGAAGGCTTTGCGCTTATCTCGCCAGCCCCAACAAGTCTTCCACTTTTCTTTTTTGCTCTTTTCATATTCTTGCTCTCTTTTCATATTCTTGTCTTTTCTGTGCTTTCCTCTTTTCAGTTTTTTTCTTCTACCTCACATTCTTTGGCACATATTGAAAAAGCTTACTACGCTGTCCTCTTTTTTTTTATTTTTGATCTGCAATTAGTGGCCGGTTGGTCTTTCGTAAGCTTGCCAAGCAAGATACTCTGCTTCAGTCATTCTCAATCCTTTATAGTTTCTCTCCTTTTATTTTTCGTCTACACTTATCTCTTCTTTTAAATATAGACTTTCTATCTCATCAAAATTTTTTGACCTCCAAGTCCCCTCGCTTTTCACAAAGAAATCTTTGCTTCTTTGTCAGGCTCCCTGTGATTTCTCTCGTTTTCACTGAAACGAACTCAGCCTGCTTTTGAATGATTATTTCTTCAGGATGAGCAGCATTGAGAATTCTTCAAGCAGCGTCTAAGGTCACTCGACCCAGGACACTTCTAGTCTCAAACTGGGCTGTTCTGCTACGGTCTGTCACTGTGTTTCCCATAGCACTCAGAATGTTACGTTACACGCTCTTTAACGAACCTTTTTTTTGTGCGACCTTTGGCTCTAACCTTGGAGAGTTGCCGGCTTTTGGGGCTACGTGATCCTTCGCCATGATTTATTCTGAGAAAGAGATCGGGAAAAAATATCAGCAAAATAACAACAAACAAATACACAAACATTTCTGCAATATAGGCTACTTTGCCGTCAATAAAAGTAACAGTTGCATGATAATTTTTTCCAGAAATTAACAGCGTTCAAATCGGGAGAAATAGAAATTCCACAATCCCCCACTCCATGTGCAAGCGGTAAGTCAAACTTTAGTCAACCTTGACAATTTTGCTGAATTTGGTATATGGATCAGTGTTGTGGCCTGATCCGTGTTCCGGAATTTTTGTTTGCACACTTTATGTTTTACCACTACAACCTTGAAAAGGAGTATGTTTTAGTCATCATGGGTGCAACCTGAGTTTTGTCGCAAGAACGATGAGCTGAAAATCAATTGATTACTTAATGTTGGAGTCAGTTTAAAAGACCACTGTCAAAAATTTTATTTTACCGAACAATAAAGTGTATTTTGAGATTTATCTATCATAATCAAGATCCTTTTTTGAAATCGATAAGCTTATAATGTAGCTCCTAATTATCTTGAGAGCCAACCATGATTGCTTTCATGGGTGTCATGCTTGATTTTTTTTATTTTATGAGATAGATGGTTATGTCTCTTCTTTCTTGTAATTAAACATTTTAAACACATTAAAAATTTTGTAAAAAAACACCCCATAAACCAACTTAACTACAGATACAAGCATATGATGTACGCCTAATCTAATGCAAAAAAATTGTCATTTATGATTGTGCTATATATAAAGCTATTTTGCTTAGAAGAGGAAGATGTTGATGAGGATATTTCTGAAGACATTTTTGAAAGTCCGCCAGAAAAGAAAGTTGTCTATATTTTCAAATCAAGTGTGTCGGGCAGCGAGGAAGGTGAGACAAAATAAAGTCAAGTTGTGATATCAGTAATCTACTGCAATGCTTGTAAATTCAACTTTTGTTTTCTCCTTTGCATTAGCACTTATGAAATATACTGTAAAGGATTAAAGCTTAACGCTTGTCTTGCAATTTAAGAGTGCTTTTTTATGTTCGCCTAGAATATGCTTTGTTGTATCTGTGGACAATTGTTTAATGGTTTTAGGCAATCTATCAACTGATGAGTAGCTACAATCGCCTTCATTTTTTCAGGAATGCGTCACCGCAAAATTCACGTTTAGAGTTTTGACTTTTTGCAAGTTTAAAAAGGGCAGCCAACCAAAAAATTTCGGCTAGTGAGAGAGCGCATTTTTTTGATCCAGATCGTTTTTTTTGTGATAATGTGTATTTTTTAATAGCATACCTAGGATCTTGGTGAGAATCAAGGGTATTTAAAGACAACATGCTGAAGTGATACTTAAATGATAATCTATTTTCTAGAGTGCACTAGGAAATTTACTCAGAAGCAAAGCGTAATAACTTTTTTGATTTTTTCAACCTCGGCTACCACTAACGTATTTAGAATAAATTTTTTGGGAGGGTAAGCCCAAGCATTAAGTAAGATCAATCAACCCATTAAGCGATCTTGTGAAATAAGGGAGCTCAAGATTTTTTGAGAATGGAGGGCACAGCAACCCTTTGAGCCCTGACGGGAATTCCAGTTCCCATCTTATAATCCTGTCTATAGTTAAGCAATGTAAGCAAAAAATAGTCTTTGAGCTCTAAAGGGAACCTCAGTATTTAACACTTTAGGCATATCATCAGTTGCAGTATAAAATATATTTGTCATTCCTTCGTAATTTTTACATGAATTTGTTAACCTTGGAGAATTTTGTTGAAAAAAATATTTGATACGCATTGCCGCATATCGCCATATTTATGTTGCGTTAGTGTTTTTTGTATGTATGACAAAACCTAGCCGAATAAGCATGCAGAATGTTCATATTCAGTAATGAAAATATACAGGTATGCTTATTATGTAATCAATATGATCATATGGAAGAAATGTAAGACTCTGTATGGCGAATAATTCCAATTTTTAACGTCTAAAATCCTGACGGGAATTAGAATTCCCGACCCCTAAAATGACCCCAAAATTCATCTGATGCACTTCATGACAATAAATATGTTTATTGATACCATTTCGAGCAAAAATATCCAAAATTTCAAAAAATTTATGGTACTTTAGGTAAGTCAGGGCTAAAAGGGAGCGAGGATAAAAGTCTCAAAAGCAAGATTTTTTTCCATTTTGGTCTCCAAACAATACTGAAAACTCTTTTTTGGGAATCAACTTTTTGAACATAATAATTTTTCCTATTTTGATGTGCGAACTAACATGAAGCCCTTATTTGTTTTGAAAGTTTTTTGCTCATACGGTTTGGGGTATCGTCGCTCTTATACCATTTCCAAAATGTGCCACTACTGGCACGCTTTTGAGAGAAAAAATATATAAAAACTGTTGGCAGCCTGGCATGACAAGTTCAAGTTCGTTGATTTGGCGCTCCGAGTGTTGTTTTGCATGCGGATGGGTGAAAGAAACCGTGGTTTGGTTTCAAATTAACTGTTCGGGTTATAACTACGGCTTGTTTTATACTATTTACAATTACGGCTTGCGCACACCCCAAAGACATATATGGGTGAATGGGATGCTGACTCAAAAACTTTGATATTGATTTTCAGTCTTTCTATCTCTTTGTTTGTTGGGCGTTCAAAAAACTTTATTAGCTCCCATCATTTTATTCAAGTGTCTGCATTTTTAGAATTTGATCCCGATTCCCTATTCCTCTCCAGCATCCTTCCTGACTTGCAAAGATTGGACGACCGAAAGAAGTTGGAGCTAAAATTAGATATTTTGAAATTGATTCACACTTCTCTGTATTTGTAATAATAGTTAGCAGCCAAGTTTGATTTGGACTACCGGCTAATCGGTGGTCATGTTTGTACGAAATATTGTCATTTTATATGTTTTTGTAGCATTGGTTATTTTTTGTGCCGGAAAGACAAAACATCTCTTTTTCTAACGGCCATAATTAATCCTAGCAACCATCGACCTGGAACTGAAACTGACGTAATTGGCAGGAATATTTCTTGTTTCTTTAAAAATGGTTCAGAACTATTGCCAAACATGGCGTCTGTAAATGTAGCCTGTATCGAATTAAAAGCCTTTCTGAAATGCCTAAAAATGTTTGCCCAGATCCTATGAAATCTGGCTTGGATATATTCCGGTCCTAAATCTCAATTTATGATGAAATGAAAAAGTTAACAATAAAATTGTTGCATTGCTAAAAACAAGGCGAAATAGAGACGTAACACCACAAGTAAGAATGTTTCTGAGAAACAACCACAACACTATTGTAACATATATAATCGCATAATCCTTCTGTCACGAATAAGGAAATTTGCTTCGTAAGAATTGTTTTATATTTGTGTAAAGTGCTGTGTTATTGTTCGCTTGGCTACTGATTGAGAAAAAAGGAGCTTTTTTTCTAGCAAGTGGATTGTTGTGGTACGCCTTTATTACGTCACAATGGTTATTACGACATAGTAAAATTCCAGATTGATCTAATGATTCTAGCTTCTTCGAAGAATTTCGATAACTGATTACATAACTTGAAATGCTTTTCCCTTTTCTCACGTGATTTCGTTCTAGCGTTTTCTGGATTGTTTTGTCGATTTATATATAAGGCGACGGGGGATTTTTTTAGAGTAGAGTCAGTAGAGTAATAGTTAGTATTGTGATTGACGGAGTAAAGAAGGGTCATGGTTTTTTTGTATCAATTTATGGTGGATTCTGTGGACGCGGCGAGTATTAAGCAGTTATTGGTGAAATTAAATTTGGCGGTTTCCTGATTGTGTGGTAAAGTGATTACTTTTGAGATCGTTGAGCGAAAAAGTTTGAAGTCGTGAAGTACCGGTACTATTTCTGTGAACACATTATTCTGTTATCAAAGTGGTTTAAGGTATTTTTAGTGGAAGCCAATCTTTTCCAAGTTTTATTAAGTTGCAATCAGACCTAATTATTCGAGCGATTATCACACGTCGCCTCAATTTTAAAAGAAATTTAAAATTGAGATAGAACCGAAAGCTCTATTATTAATATTATTATATATTAAAACGCGACACCTTCAAAATACGGACAAATCTTAGAAATAAGGACAATATGAAAGAGATAATAAAATGGAATGGTAATTTTGCCGTGACATGTTTGAGTCCTGCGCATTTGGTCGTCTCCTTGTTTGCTCATGCCATTTTTTGGCTTAAAACAAATTAACCTATTACAGCAAGCCTTATTTTTTTTAATGTGAAGCTGTCGATTTTCTTTCAAAGTGGTAAGCACACAGACAACTTTTTTACTAATTGTACGAGCAACAAGAAATAGCCAAGAAAATGCCTAAAATTAGAAACAAAATAGTCAATGCTAACTCAGTTCCCAGCTAAAAAAATTTTCATTGTCAAAATACTAGTTAATCAGCCAAATCGAATTTTTTGTTCATTCTATCAATTTTGATTTAGATAAATTCTGTGGCTGACTTTGCTGAAACCTAAATATGCTATGGCCTGTTCAGTGTTGAAAGCAAGAGCGTTCAACCTGTTTTTGATGGAGATTAACTAAAAATTTTCTAAATAACTCGCAATCGACTGGTCCGTAAACAAGTCACTGAGAAGAAACTGTTTTTGTTGCTACCCAACTTCTCAATCGAGCTTGAGGAATGAAGGAAGACTATGAAGCCCAAAGAGCAGGTCAACTCCCTAGAGCCTGGATTAAAGACCGCGTAAAGAGGAAGAGGAGGAGCCAAAGGAAGTTCGGCGAAATGAGTTCATGGAAGGACAAGACAAAATGGTATGAGAAGTATCGTGAATCGGTCCACCGTAGGCCCTGATTAAAAGGCTTATTTCTGCCAATTACGCAGAGATAAGCACTCAAAGAAAGTTTGTGTCCGCTACAGCAAAAATGGCGAGAACGTAAAATAAATTTGGTTCAAGGTTTTTTATCAAAAAATGTTGAGAAAGCAGTACGCCTTCGTTCAGAGAGAAGATGAGTAAATAGAAAGAGTGAGGGGAGAGAAGGTGCAAATGACCGTGGATGGCCAAAGCAGAGTACTTCTTCAGGCTTAGTTCATCTCCCGTGACGCCGGTGTGCCGAAGAAATGAGTAAATGGGAAACTACTGCAATCAATCAATAATTGAAAATCAGAGACTGGACAGTTCCTGCCCCTTATTTCAAAGAGTGAGAGAAGAAAAGACGGTATAATAAACAAATGGAAAGGGCAGAGCAAGACCTCAGAAAATGAATAGAGAATAGGCAAATTTGTTGGAGAGGCCAACCTGTGGTTAGACTGCAAAATGCCGCACACTTAAGTGCAAAAATGGAAAAATAAATCAGCGACAAAATTAATAGTGGCTTCAGTGCTACAATGAGCAAAAACGCCGGAGTTTTCCTAACCTGAAAGGAGAAAAACAGAGCCATGAATTCAAACTATAACGTCGTGATTTGGAAGAGCGCCAAGGACAGCGAGAGTAGCATCTTGATAAAGAGAGAGATGTGGAAAAACTAGTTTCATGCTGAAGGAAAGGGGATTCCAGGAAGGAGATGGGCAACCATGTAGAGCCTTCCGAAAAAACAAATGAGTGGTAGGTGGATAAAAAACCTCTCCAAAAACTTTTGAAAAGTCTTGATTTACTTCAAGTCAAACCGATTCTAAAATAGGGAAAGAGGACGGCAAACAAGAACACCCTTCACAGAAGGATAGGATAAAATGAGTCAGGGTGACGACAGGAGAAACAGAGATTCATCAAAAGGAAGAAAATGTGTAAATGGGGACGAGAGGCCAGCGATGATGGTGTGTTCTTCTCTCCACCAATCAATAGCCAACTCGAAGTGGTGTTGCAGGTCCCAATCTTGCCAAATCGGGTTAATATGGCCTTTTCGAGAGTCTCACCAATGCCAGGCACCCTCCGATCAGGAGAAGCTTGTAGTTGTAGCGTCATAGAATGTTTGAATAGGCGTGTAAAGTAGATAGTTTGTTTTTAGATCTATCAAAGCACTGCTGGAACTTATTCTAATTCATGGACAATTTTTCAAGTTTTAGTGAAATTAATTGAAAAATGTTTTCTTATAACATTTTGTCACGTTAATACAAAATCAGATGCTCTCGACCAGTTGAGGCTTGGCAATCGATTAGCTAGGCCTCTTCTGCCATAAAATATCGAGAATCCAATTTAAAAACTCTAATCCCAAAGTGTGCAAAATCTTATGCAGGCTAGTCAACTTCACTCAAATGGATAATACCGCTAGTCAGGCACAAACCCTTGCCAAGATTATTTAGAGGTAACTTGAAAAATGCGTAAGATTTAAACTGAAACCACCCATTTTTGGTAATCACTCTATAACGAATAAAGCTTTAAATTTTTTGATTTAAATGATTAATTTGTAAACTCATATCACAAGTTACATCTTTCAGCGGGCAGCGTAGTTTTACCTTGCTAGTTGCAGTTGGCATATCCCAGCTCGAGTAAATAAATTGTTTATTATCGAGATTCCTTTCTTATTGCGGTGTTCAATCAATTGTTGGATTACATCTCTAAAACCTGTAGATTTACATGGCATCATTCTATATATATTTTGAGCTTTGTTTTTTGCCTGTTTAACTTTGCTATTTGCTTTGAAATTTTGTTAGTATTGTTTTGCTTGCTTATTATGATAGAGGTAACGATGGATTGATGACTGAATGACCTTTTCACCATTTCCTCATCACGTCATTTGTATAGGCCTATACACTTTCCTTGTATTTTGTTACTTGATAAATAAATATTTTTTTGACTCCTTGTGTTGCAAGACTGTGACCACTGGGCTCTGGTAGAACTATTATTCCCACTATATGGGAGAGATAGTGTGCTTACGACACCTGCCACTCATTTAAAAGTGATACGGTTTCGCATGGTGCCGGCAGAACTTCCACTACCGTGGAGCTCACGGATGTGAAGTTCTAGACCAGGGGTGGGCAACATACGGCCGACCAGGTCCCTTTATCCGGCTCGCGTAGGCCTTTAGAAGTGCTCTATGTATGAGGTGCGCTGGGCCGCATTGACCTAACGTAGTTTGTCTTAAATTTACACCCAGAAGTGTTTTTTGAATTTGTCATTATTGCTGTACAGTAGCATGTAAATTAGCATTATTACGTACCGTACTGTGTTATACAGTTGCGTTGGACAACGCTTGAAAATGGTAGATTTGCAGTCAGAATTGAAAAAAATGGCGGCTAAACGCAGAAAGGTCGACGCAGAATGCAGAAGTTTTCAGGAATCTTGAACTTTAGATTAATTCTTTAAAGAGCACTTTGGGAAACCTATTTGCCTCATCTGACATGATTTTGTTTCTGTTGATAAAGAGTACAATATCAAGCGACACTACGAAACTAAGCATGCCGAGTGGTCAGCCTAGAAAAGAAGAAACTTTTCGACTGGCAAAATCTTTGCAGCAACAGTCTTCATTTTTGAAAGAAATAAGAAGGGGAGATAGTGAAAGAAATACACAAGCGAGTTATGCAGTGTCAGAGTTAATAGCAGAAAAGATGATGCCTTTTGCAGAAGGCAAATTCGTGAAGGAATGTTTGATGGCGGTTGTAAACATAGTTTGTCCTGAGAAAAAGTCGTTATTCTCGAACCTCAGTCTTTCTCGAAGAACAGTCACAAGACGAATTGAAGACTTAGCAGCAGATGTGAGAGGGAGCTTAAAAGACACCTGTGTCGGATTTGACCATTTTTCTGTAGCTCTTGAACAGATTTAAAAGATACAGCACAACTGGCTGTCTTTATGCGAGGAGTAATGCCGAATTTAGATATTGTAGAAGAGTTTGTCCAGTTAATGATAATAAACGATACTACTACAGGAAAAGATATTTTCCTTGCCTTGCAGAGAGTACTGACAGACATGAAACTTGATTTGTCAAAACTTATCAGTGTTACTACCGATGGTGCACCAGCAATGGTTGGACAAAAAAAAGAGTGTTTTCCCTGCTGGAAAGGCGCATGAAAGACCTTGGGATTTCTCACAAAATCAAAAAACTTCACTGCATCATTGATCAAGAGGCACTGTGCGCAAATTCTCTCAAACTGAAGGAAGTAATGGACGTGATGGTAAAAGCAATAAATCTAATTCTGTCTCGTTGACTAAATCATCGCCAATTCCAGCAATTTTTACTAGAGATGCAAGCTGAATTTGGAGACCTAACCTACTTCTGCAACGTTCGATGGCTAAGTCGTGGAAAAATGTTACAACGATTTTATGCTTTGCGTGAAGAGATAACAACATTCGTGATTAGCAAAAACAAGAATGTCTCACATTTTCATGATCCACTTTGGGTTTCAAGCTTGGGACATTTGGTGGACATTACCACCCATCTAAATGACTTAAATCTAAAACTTCAAGGGAAAAACCAGTTGTGCAATGAGATGTATTGGCACATTACAGCTTTTGAACGGAGACTTTGTTTGTGGGAACATCCAGAAACGTAGCAGCCGCCCCCCAAACCTCCCAATTGGGGGGGGGGCCCAGGCCAACTTTGGGGGCCCAAGTTAGTCTGAAATTGCTTTTTGGCTACGTGACTATTTTCAGTTCAGCAGACTTGTTTACAACCGATTTAAACTGTAGGAAGAAATTGGCTTGTGACATTATAAGTGAATGCAACGTCATTTTATCTCGCAGAATCTAGAATATTTCGATTGATTTTCTGGTAGAATCTTGAATATTCGATTGACGTAACAATGCCGTTGTTACGCAACAATCATAGAATGGTCTGGAATTCTGTTTGGCTATAAATACCGGGACAATATATATACACTGCAGAGTGCAGATAAAGTATTTTATTGACATTGTATAGAATGAAACGTTCAAAAAGTGGTGCTCAAAAGAGAAAAGAAGCAGCCACTGCTCGAGATGCTGTAGCGAAATTGCCCAAGATGACAGATTTTTTCAAGATTACTGAGCAGAGTAGACCTGGCACTAGTACCGAGAGGGATGAAGAAAACTATAGTGTACAAGAAAAAGAAGACTATGACGATCAGCATCAAAGTGATTGTGAATTTCCAGAAAATGTAAGTTGTGATTTACCTGCCAATACGCAACCTTCAATATCAAAAATAACTGAATCTCAATTTACCCCTATCCCTGATGACCCATGTAAATGGCCTGAAAGTATTTCTGATGCTCAACGATGTGATATAGTAAAGCGTGGACCACATCAACTAATAATGAATTTTCCATATAATAACACAACTCCAAGGCGACGTTTTTCCTCCAACCATTATAAACGTGTGTTACCTAATGGTGAAAGTGTTTCACGGTCGTGGCTAGTTTATTGTGGGGAATCAGATCAAGTTTTTTGCTTTTGTTGTAAGCTATTTGGAAAAACACTAAGCCTCTTTTGTAGTGGTATAAATACATGGGAGGGTTTTTCGAAAAAACTGAAAGACCATGAAAACGGCATTTCCCACCAAGAATGCTGCAGTCAATGGATGTTGCTAGCTGAAGGGATAAGAAATTCATCCACTATCGACAAACGCGAGATGAATATTTTTTTCAATGAAAGACGTTTTTGGAGAAATGTTTTAGAGAGACTTATCGACATTGCCTTGTTTCTATCGGAAAGGAATCTTGCTTTTAGAGGATCTGAAGAAGTCTTAGGATCTCCTCACAATAGAAATTTTCTGGGTATATTTGAGCTTTTGGCAAGAAGAGATCCGATTCTAAAAGAGCTTCAAGACAGAATCAAGAATAAAAACACTAAAGATCACTATTTGAGTCCTACCATACAAAATGAACTAATTGAATTGCTAGCGACAGAAGTTGAAAAAGAAAATTTACAGCAATTGAAATTGGCAAAATATTTTTCTATAATTTTGGACTGCACTCCAGATATGTCACATCATGAACAAATGTCTGTCATTCTCCGTTATGTACTATGTAATGAAGAAGCTGCTGTTGTTAAAGAAACATTTTTTGGCTACTTGAGAATAAGTGACAGTACTGGGAAAGGCTTGTTGGACGCTTTCTTAGAAAAAGCGACCGAACTGCAACTCGAATTGTCTGATTGTCGAGGTCAGTCATATGATAATGGTGCTAACATGAAAGGAAAACATTCTGGGGTCCAAGCAAGAATGCTAGACATCAATCCCAAAGCTGTTTACGTGCCCTGTGCAAACCATACCCTTAACTTAGTTGTTGTTGACAGTGCTAATTGATCGACGGAAGCATTGACATTTTTTGGAGTACTTACAAGGTTGTATGTGCTGTTTTCTTCCTCTGCTCAGCGTTGGGAAATTTTGAAGAAACATGTGGAGCTGTCCATAAAGTCACAATCTGATACTCGTTGGGAAAGCAGAATTAAATGCATCAAACCTCTTTGATACAATTTAAAAGAGGTGTTGCTGGCACTGAAGGACTTGGAAGCCATTTCCATAGAAAGAAAAGATGGAAGAGCTGCCTCAGAAACAAAATCGTTGATAGCTCATTTATCAAAATGGAGTTTTCTTTTGTCGGTGTTTATTTGGTATGATATCCTATTCCAAGTCAATAAAGCAAGCAAGATTCTTCAATCGTATGGAGTCTCCCTTCATACAATGGAAACGGAAATCCAGGCAACTGAAAAGTTTTTGCAAAACTATCGCACAACGGGTTATGACAGTGCCGCAACATCTGCTGTTGAAATAGCACAGGAATTGGATATTGATCCTTCTTTTCCTCCGTCAAGAAGTGGAAAGAAAAGAAGATTGTTTGATTACCAAGGTGAAGAGGAACAACGAGCTACTCCTGAACTGAAATTTAAAAGCAACTTTTTCTATCCTTTAGTAGACCAGGCTATTATGTCAATAAAGGAGCGCTTTAATTTGTTAC
The DNA here is from genome assembly GCA_963675345.1 of Trididemnum clinides. Classification (NCBI taxonomy): domain Eukaryota; kingdom Metazoa; phylum Chordata; class Ascidiacea; order Aplousobranchia; family Didemnidae; genus Trididemnum; species Trididemnum clinides. The sequence goes on from OY776304.1 coordinate 11,624,215, forward strand.
GTGAGGTTTCTTCCGCCTTTTCGTTTTTGTACACACGAGACAAACTTTTGCTTGTGCAACAAGAAAATGCTCTTCTTACTTGCTGTAAAGAGTTCCAAAAAAAGTTCGGTGACATTGATTCTGATGAAATGAGCGCTGAGCTACAGCGGTTTGTTTTAATTTTACAAAAAAAACGCAATCTCAAAACGGCTCAAGACTTTCTGAACTATCTTCTAAAGACTCATTTATTTGAATTGTATCCGAATGTGTACATCGCACTTCGAATCTTACTAACTTGCCCCGTGACTGTTGCCAGCGCTGAAAGAAGCTTCAGCAAATTGAAACTGATCAAAACTTTTAATAGAACGTCTATGACAGACAGTAGACTATCTTCATTAGCCATGTTGTCAATCGAAAATGACTGCGCCCGATCTCTTGATTATGACAATGTCATAACAGCATTTGCGAACAAAAAGGTTCGCTCCAGACTATTTAAATGATACTGTGTTTTTATAACTTTTTCATGTTTTTCAGTGTCATTGCTTTCGTTTCGCAGTGTCTGCATAAATGTCCTACTGAACTCTGGCATCGGTGCCGAATTTTTTATGACTTGCACCTTCGGTATCGGCATGCTTTATTCTGACATTAGCCTGTTTACTTATGTACAAATTGTGGTGTATTTTCTTAATGCAGCTTTTCAATTTTACACCTCTAAAGTGATATGACCTGTGCGCAGGGGCTCTTGCGCTTACTTTGGGGGGGCCCGAAGTTGGAGTGCTGCGGGACTGGGAACATCAACTTCAGCAGTGCAACTATGTCCATTTTCCTAATCTTCAAGAAAGTCAGCCAGCTAATTCGTTTACATTTTTATGACTAGGGCCATTTTTTTGACCTAAAAAAATATATTTTTGACTTTATTTTAGCAAAATTTTGACTTTATTTTGACCTAACCGCTTTCGCCTATTATTTATGTCTTGTTGCACTTTTTTGATTAAAAATGTTTTATAATCCGCAATTTACATAAGTTTCTAAAGAAGAAGGTAGCCTACTTTAAACATTTTCTCAATCACTCAGTCTTGAAGCTAATGCAACAAAGCGACGCATGACGTCAAAACCTAGGATAACGAGCCATTCTGTGTACCGGTATCAATTAGTGTGTAATACAAGAAATGCGTTGTTATCGCAAACTGTACTGTACATTAACAGTCTGTCTATGATGTTTTTAACGAAAGCCACAGAGTATAATTACCAGGACTTTTTATTGTAATACAGCATCATATATTTTTTACGCTCTTAACATCAAAATTTCTGTCTTTTCTCAGTAATTTACTGAGCATAGAAAACGACCTCTCAACAGCAGCAGAGGTTGGTTGGGCTTTTTGCAATAGTGCGTAGCTTGTTGGGTCAATTGTCAAGTTGGTACAGTTTATTATTGTTTCTAAATCAGAGTTGGATAGTCGTTTTTTAATTGCGCTCGGATTAATTAATTATCATCGAATTGCCTATTCTTCAGCAGTCAGTATGCTTCGGTTATCGTGCAGGCACTTTCTTCTAAGAACTCTACGTTGGCTGCTAGAGTCCGGTATTGATTTATTCTAACCAAGTCCGGCACCAAATCTTCCACATTGATAGCATCTTTTGCTCTGCTGACTAAGAGGACTGCACTTGTCCAATTGTTGACAATGGTACGAACAGCTGGAAGGTTCTCACTGTAATATAAGGCAGCTCTAAGCCAAGTTGCCCATCTTGTAATTACAGGGTCAGGAGGAGATGGCAGACCAGCATCATGAAAATCTTTCTTGCGATCTTTGTTCTTGAGTGTTGCTGCCTTGATCGTTACTATTATTTCATCAATATTTAAAAAATGAGCACGTACACGCATAGCGCAGTTATGTAGTAAGTGCGCAACGCAGGTGACATGCATCAAAGAAGGGTATAATTCCTATAATGTCTTTCCAGCCAAAGACATGTACCGAGCAGCATCAGTCAAGAACAATGAAAAATTCTCGCGTTTTATTTCAAGTTGTCCCAATATATCATCCATAGTGTGCAGAATAATACTGCTATTAACATTGCTACCACTGTCAAGTGGATGGCAATCAACGAGGAATGTCTGATTTGGGGCATCTAAGCTGCCCACAAGCACACTAATATACTTTTGTTTAGCAATCTCTGTTTCAACCACAATCAAAAAAATTTTTTGTCACGAAGTAATTGTTGAATTTGTTCTTTTTGTGATGCTAATTTAGCAACACATGCCCGGGCTGCAGTCTCCGAACTCCGAAGGCAATACTTTTCCCATTGTAGCAAACAGAGACTGTAAAGAAAGATGGTTCAGTTTATAAAGTGGGATATCTGCAGCTAAGAATGAAGAGACAACCTGTTCCTTGAAGTTTACTTGATCGAGTTGTAAGCAGGTTTGCTTACTTTGGGATTTGCTCTTCGTCTCCAATTATCTTTGGTGTTGCTTACTTTTTCGGTGGCTTTCCACAAAAAACTTTTTGTCGCATTTGACTAACACGTCCAGTCCCGTAGCACTCCAACTTCGGGCCCCCCCCAAAGTAAGCGCAAGAGCCCCTGCGCACAGGTCATATCACTTTAGAGGTGTAAAATTGAAAAGCTGCATTAAGAAAATACACCACAATTTGTACATAAGTAAACAGGCTAATGTCAGAATAAAGCATGCCGATACCGAAGGTGCAAGTCATAAAAAATTCGGCACCGATGCCAGAGTTCAGTAGGACATTTATGCAGACACTGCGAAACGAAAGCAATGACACTGAAAAACATGAAAAAGTTATAAAAACACAGTATCATTTAAATAGTCTGGAGCGAACCTTTTTGTTCGCAAATGCTGTTATGACATTGTCATAATCAAGAGATCGGGCGCAGTCATTTTCGATTGACAACATGGCTAATGAAGATAGTCTACTGTCTGTCATAGACGTTCTATTAAAAGTTTTGATCAGTTTCAATTTGCTGAAGCTTCTTTCAGCGCTGGCAACAGTCACGGAGCAAGTTAGTAAGATTCGAAGTGCGATGTACACATTCGGATACAATTCAAATAAATGAGTCTTTAGAAGATAGTTCAGAAAGTCTTGAGCCGTTTTGAGATTGCGTTTTTTTTGTAAAATTAAAACAAACCGCTGTAGCTCAGCGCTCATTTCATCAGAATCAATGTCACCGAACTTTTTTTGGAACTCTTTACAGCAAGTAAGAAGAGCATTTTCTTGTTGCACAAGCAAAAGTTTGTCTCGTGTGTACAAAAACGAAAAGGCGGAAGAAACCTCACGTAACAAATTAAAGCGCTCCTTTATTGACATAATAGCCTGGTCTACTAAAGGATAGAAAAAGTTGCTTTTAAATTTCAGTTCAGGAGTAGCTCGTTGTTCCTCTTCACCTTGGTAATCAAACAATCTTCTTTTCTTTCCACTTCTTGACGGAGGAAAAGAAGGATCAATATCCAATTCCTGTGCTATTTCAACAGCAGATGTTGCGGCACTGTCATAACCCGTTGTGCGATAGTTTTGCAAAAACTTTTCAGTTGCCTGGATTTCCGTTTCCATTGTATGAAGGGAGACTCCATACGATTGAAGAATCTTGCTTGCTTTATTGACTTGGAATAGGATATCATACCAAATAAACACCGACAAAAGAAAACTCCATTTTGATAAATGAGCTATCAACGATTTTGTTTCTGAGGCAGCTCTTCCATCTTTTCTTTCTATGGAAATGGCTTCCAAGTCCTTCAGTGCCAGCAACACCTCTTTTAAATTGTATCAAAGAGGTTTGATGCATTTAATTCTGCTTTCCCAACGAGTATCAGATTGTGACTTTATGGACAGCTCCACATGTTTCTTCAAAATTTCCCAACGCTGAGCAGAGGAAGAAAACAGCACATACAACCTTGTAAGTACTCCAAAAAATGTCAATGCTTCCGTCGATCAATTAGCACTGTCAACAACAACTAAGTTAAGGGTATGGTTTGCACAGGGCACGTAAACAGCTTTGGGATTGATGTCTAGCATTCTTGCTTGGACCCCAGAATGTTTTCCTTTCATGTTAGCACCATTATCATATGACTGACCTCGACAATCAGACAATTCGAGTTGCAGTTCGGTCGCTTTTTCTAAGAAAGCGTCCAACAAGCCTTTCCCAGTACTGTCACTTATTCTCAAGTAGCCAAAAAATGTTTCTTTAACAACAGCAGCTTCTTCATTACATAGTAGGGGAGAGTGGGGCACCATGAGCCACTTTTCACTCTTTGTACCGTAGACAATCTATGTGTTGCTCTATTGAAGCACTTTTATTTTTAGAACACACTATGACATATTGTGTCTGTATTGGTAAATTTTTAAGAATGGTTTATTACTCTAAATCAGTTTAATATTGTCTTAAAAATGTTTTTTCAAATGGCACAAGGTACCCCTACCGTGGGGTACCTTGTGCCGGGCTTGGGGTACCATGAGCCAGTACATCTAGCACACAAATTTCAAGAAAATTTTACTTTATTTTAATTATCGCTGCGCATCAGTGAAAGGCACATGACTTCTCAGAAAGCTTGCTGAAGTACTGACACCATTGAAATGAATTTCCGACGGATCGTCTAATATATCCAAGATGGGCCACAACGCTCAACTCTAACAATAACAGCAGACCAACAACTCAATTTCACCAATATTAGTGGTTTTCTCCTAATTGTATTTGTTAACATTTTTAGCCTACCATATAGGCCAGTGTTTCTTAACCTTTTTGGCGCTCGTACCCCTTAAAATTTTGTGAAATGTTTTTGTACCCCTAGACCAGTGTTTTCCAAACTGTGCACCGCGAAGATTCGCAGATGTGCCGCGAGTCTTTTTAAAGTGCCTTCTGTTGATACCATTTTTCTACCAAAATCGAGAAAATGACCTTTTTTACTTTTGGAGATCAGCATCATTTTGGGCTGCATCAAGCGATTTCCACAGATTGCCGACCAGTCAAGAGGTCACTTCCAAAAAAAAGGTCATTACCAGTCTCGCAGACGCCCGTGATACCACTCGACATCGCTTCGACTACATTTGACTGGTCGGTGTGCCGCGAAACGTGATCAACCACTTTCCTGTGCCAGCAGACAAAAAAGCTTGGGAACCACTGCCCTAGAGTTTAAAATAACCATTATTCTGACGCCTCATCTCGTACTCCCTGCTTTGGTGTTTCGTACCCCCAAGGGGTACAGGTACCCCTGGTTAAGAACCCCGGATATAGGCCCACCCTTTTGTATCAAAAATTAGGAAAGAAAACACGGTAACCTGTCTTGTGTCTAGTTTTGGAACCAGGATGTTCTGCTCGTTTATTTGACCATCTCTGATTTTTTTTACATATCTTGTAAGGGTCATTCTATCTGCTTGCATGTCACGAGCAACAGTTCGAATCTTGCCACCATACTAAACCACTTCATGTACAGCTCTCTGCATAATGCTACTGTCGAAAACACCTTTACCAGACTTACGTTGATAATTTTGAACCATTTTGTCTGGAAAGAGAAAAATGAAGTCATTGATTATATTGCAAAGATTTATACGCCACATAGATCTTTTTTCGACTATCCATGAAGTTTTAGTGAAGCAAATTCATGCAACGAACTTTGCAATATAAGTAGGTTTGCCTACTGTACTGGTTTCTGGTGAATTTTGCATTTCGCCAAACAATGGATAGGTCGACTTATTTACTGTACAATCTCCAAGATTATGCCAAAAACACAACGCTTGCAAAAAACTGTTTAATTCAAGTCGCTCTGCATAACACAACTTCGCAGCTAAGGTGCTCTTTCTTCAACAAGTTTCATACTCATTTATCAGCAAAAAAGAGCGCAAAACAAGGCTTCACATTAGAACATTAAAATGCTGCAATTAAATCGGTTTATGATTTAACAAAGGTGCCACACCACCATTCAGTTTATAATTGTGGGGCACCATGAGCCAGGCTCAAGCTTCCCCACAACAGCTGGCTCAAGGTACCCCAAGTGAAAATATTTACTTCTCACCCCTGTAACCTGGAAACGGCTGGCCAGCTGATATCTTTTTTACACTAGTTCTGTAGCGTACACAAGCCTTCTTACTTCTATAGCATAACGAGCGGCTGCTGCCAGTTATCAACGTACAAGTAGAAAAAGAAACATACCCGAAAAAGTTACTTTTATGTGTAAAAATTAGAATGTCTGCTGAAACTTCAACTAAATGAAAAGACAATGCAGTGATAATTTGTATCCTACTTCTTAGTCAATAGAGCAGCATTTATATCTTTATGTCTTGAATAAAAGTTAAAACACAAAGCTCAGGAAGGCCCTGGCTCAAGGTGCTCCTAGGCTCATGCTGCCCCACTCTCCCCTACATAACGGAGAATGACAGACATTTGTTCATGATGTGACATATCTGGAGTGCAGTCCAAAATTATAGAAAAATATTTTGCCAATTTCAATTGCTGTAAATTTTCTTTTTCAACTTCTGTCGCTAGCAATTCAATTAGTTCATTTTGTATGGTAGGACTCAAATAGTGATCTTTAGTGTTTTTATTCTTGATTCTGTCTTGAAGCTCTTTTAGAATCGGATCTCTTCTTGCCAAAAGCTCAAATATACCCAGAAAATTTCCATTGTGAGGAGATCCTAAGACTTCTTCAGATCCTCTAAAAGCAAGATTCCTTTCCGATAGAAACAAGGCAATGTCGATAAGTCTCTCTAAAACATTTCTCCAAAAACGTCTTTCATTGAAAAAAATATTCATCTCGCGTTTGTCGATAGTGGATGAATTTCTTATCCCTTCAGCTAGCAACATCCATTGACTGCAGCATTCTTGGTGGGAAATGCCGTTTTCATGGTCTTTCAGTTTTTTCGAAAAACCCTCCCATGTATTTATACCACTACAAAAGAGGCTTAGTGTTTTTCCAAATAGCTTACAACAAAAGCAAAAAACTTGATCTGATTCCCCACAATAAACTAGCCACGACCGTGAAACACTTTCACCATTAGGTAACACACGTTTATAATGGTTGGAGGAAAAACGTCGCCTTGGAGTTGTGTTATTATATGGAAAATTCATTATTAGTTGATGTGGTCCACGCTTTACTATATCACATCGTTGAGCATCAGAAATACTTTCAGGCCATTTACATGGGTCATCAGGGATAGGGGTAAATTGAGATTCAGTTATTTTTGATATTGAAGGTTGCGTATTGGCAGGTAAATCACAACTTACATTTTCTGGAAATTCACAATCACTTTGATGCTGATCGTCATAGTCTTCTTTTTCTTGTACACTATAGTTTTCTTCATCCCTCTCGGTACTAGTGCCAGGTCTACTCTGCTCAGTAATCTTGAAAAAATCTGTCATCTTGGGCAATTTCGCTACAGCATCTCGAGCAGTGGCTGCTTCTTTTCTCTTTTGAGCACCACTTTTTGAACGTTTCATTCTATACAATGTCAATAAAATACTTTATCTGCACTATGCAGTGTATATATATTGTCCCGGTATTTATAGCCAAACAGAATTCCAGACCATTCTATGATTGTTGCGTAACAACGGCATTGTTACGTCAATCGAATATTCAAGATTCTACCAGAAAATCAATCGAAATATTCTAGATTCTGCGAGATAAAATGACGTTGCATTCACTTATAATGTCACAAGCCAATTTCTTCCTACAGTTTAAATCGGTTGTAAACAAGTCTGCTGAACTGAAAATAGTCACGTAGCCAAAAAGCAATTTCAGACTAACTTGGGCCCCCAAAGTTGGCCTGGGCCCCCCCCCCAATTGGGGGGTTTGGGGGGCGGCTGCTACGTCTCTGAACACGTCGCAAAGGTTGCATCGCAAGTCGCGGGCAGGAGTTGCCGAGAACTCATTCGGATATTTCTGGCAAATTTGCCTAACTTTCGCTGTAGAAGATTTGGCTTGCTTAGGCATTCTTTGCTTTGCAAGCTACGACTTAAAAAGACCACGAGTAAAGAGCGCAGAGGTTTTATAGGAATAGATTAATTGTCTAACAATTATGTGTTTATGCATCAACAATGACGATTTGATGCATAATAAGTGCTACTTCCTACTCAATTACCGCACGCATTTTTGCCATTACAACTATTTGAGAAGTTAAAAATCCAATAAAACTGCGCATAAATTTTAATAGCAGCTCAAAAATATAAAAAAATATAAATTTGTTCGTTTTTGTAAGGAAAGATTTGATGAAGACAATTTTGACAAGTTTTGACTTTATGCAAAATTTTGACTTTATTTTGACTTATAAAATCTACCAAACAGACTTCTGAAGACTTGAAACAAACGTTAGTGGACGTTTGATCATGTAACAAGGTCCTGAAAAAATTTTGACTTTAGTGGGCCCTAGTTATGACTCTTCGTGAACTGAAAGTTGAATTCGCGTCACTTTTGCAGGCTTTCGTCTGTATTCAAGGCGACCTGAATTTATTTGGCACTCCATTTAATGTGGACGTTGGCAATGTTCCACAAAGTTTGCAAATGGAACTTATTGAGCTGCAATGCAACGAGCTCTTAAAAAACAAATTTAATTTGGATGATGCGTCTTTGATTGACTTCTACAAAAAATATCTCTTTCCATCAGGAAAATTTCCGAACTTGGTGCCGCACGCAAAAAAGATGGCATCGCTATTTGGAAGCACGTACGTATGCGAGCAGAATAAGCTGAGAACAAAAGTGACAAACGCACACTTAGATGACGTATTGCTGCTATCATCAACAAATCTGTCACCAAATGTTGAGGTTTTATCCTGCAACAAACAGCATCAAACCTCCCACTTATCGAGCTATTGCTTCAGACTTAATGGCCATAAAAGTACTCTACTTTCTTTTGGGTTGTTTTTGCTAGGTTATATTGTCCATGTTTTAGCTGTGTTGTATTATTATCATTGTGTTATATTATTTACTGAGCAGACTCAATTCACTTGTTTTTCAGGAACTTTGTCTGTTTTTGATGCTATTACAAGAGCTTGTTGCAGCCCGGCCCGCCTCAACAATATCAATGTTTTAGTTGGCCCGCACATGCAAAAAATTACCCAACCCTGTTCTAGACTATGCCTTTTTTCAAAGCATTTGACCAATTGTCTATGACCTACGAAACTGATGAGCTTTAATAGGTGGAAACAGTGTGCAATATCTGCAGTTACGTTTAGAAATGTAGTTTCAAAGCAAATTTAGTCTTCTTTCTTCTATTGATCCGACTATAAGTTCACTAGCCGGCGTCGCCCGGCAGAGTCCCTCTATCAGTATTGTCCAGGTTTAATATTTCGCTTCAACCGGCCGAGCCGGCTTCTCCCATCCGGCTCTTGTGTGAGCAGTAGCGGAAAGTTAATGAATTTTATGCACTTTCACAATTCTTCCACACGAAATTGTGATCATCACATTCTCTTAATCATAACTGGCAATGCTCACAAAGAATCGTGCCACAAATTATTATTTATACTTGTGAGGGAGCAGGCATTGCACATAAATAATCAAAACTGATTGCAGTGGCAAACTGGTGGTTGCTTTCACAATTAAAGAAAAAACCATTACATGGTAAGCATATTTTGCCAATTGGTGCTGCCCCTTTCCTGTTTATATATGTGGTATTAAGTTCCCAATTTGGCTGCGCTATTGGTCTTGTTTCCGGCATAGCGACAAAAGCGGCTATTGTTCTCTCTCTATATTCAGTTTTACAAATTGTTGTGGTTATGGTTTTATGTTGATTTTTTCTTAAACTTGGGATTATATTACAATGAGGTAGAGTATAGACATAAATATCATAACAAATGGAGGCCCTGCGTGTGACGACGGCAAAGCCGGCTAGTATCAGCATAAGAAAAAATCCTTGCTTTATAGTATATATGACGGCGTCACCCGCAGAACCCCATCAGTAACGTCGGAATTGAGAGTGTTTGTTCAACCGGCCAAGCCGGCTTTACCTATCAGGTTCTTATATGAAGAGTTACCAAACGTTTATCTGTTTTCTGCACATAAGAGGTTCACGACTTTTTGTGCTCCTTTTCCTAATAGAATATCTCATATCAAGATCCTGGCTACGTCTTAGGTCTATGTGCTCTGTTCATTTCTGACACGAACCGAAGGGAGCCTTACGTTACCCATAGTTTGGAAGTAGGGAACACATTAACCTATTCTAAAGCAAAAGGGCATAAATGCCTTTCGTGTGGTGCAATTTAACACAGTGATCCTGTTTTCTTTGGATTTCCCTTTCAACTTTCTCAAGTCCTCGGTGGCTACGCATTTTGTAGCATGTTCTTTTCTCCTTGCTTGACGTGCCCTGGGGAGTTTAAAGCGTCCTTGCTTTTCCTCAGATGTTTGGTTTGACCCCGGTAGCTTTACAAAGCCATTTTAAAGCAAACTAACAATAATATGTTCCATGTGGTGCGATTTAACACAGTGACGTTGTTAATTTTGATTTTCCCTCAAACTTTTTAAAGTCCCTGCTGGCTACGCATTATGATTCATATTCGTTTTTCCTTGCTTAGGTATGCCCATAGAAGTTAAATGAATCATTGCTTTTCCAAAATTTTCAGGTTTAATTTCGGTAGCTCTATAAAGCTTCTATCAAACAAAATAGAAAACATGTTTTTCCTAAGTATGGTGCGATTTAAACCCGGCAGGCCATACTATCACCCCTGCCGATTTAAAACGCATCAAATAATGCAGCTGCGTCAGCTTCATCATACAAACATTTGTTAAAGCCACAACCAAATGTTATACTAAATATAAGCCATAGTTCCTGTACATGTAATGGTGATCATGTTGGTTTATTAAGGAAGACTCGAAGTATTCAAAAAGAAAGAACGTTGTACAAACTACCAATCGTAATTTTTAAAAGAGTAAGGGGTGGGGAGGTGAAACGTAGTCAAAATTGATGGCGTCGCCCAAATGGTGGTTGCTTTTGACTCATAAGGAAATTAGCTGTTTGGTGGTAGGCATGTTCGACGATTTGGTGGGTCCGCTTTTGCATGAATATTGGTGACATTATTCAACATAGCGATACAATTCGCTTTCTCGTAAATGGAGGATAAATATGGTAAATAAATAAAAAAATTAAGATTTTTGGCTGCGCTGTTTGCTTTAACCCTACTCTGGTACCATGAAAAAATCACGTTAGCAGTACCTTGAGGTCAATATGACCCCATCTACTAAAATACTTTTTGCCACCAGCAGAAAAACTCAATTTGTTATCAGTCTATGTTTATTGCTTGACAAATGTAGTGGAGTGCACAATACATAAATATTTTACTTCTGACACTGGTTACAGACCACCTTGCTGTGTTCTTCGCAAATGGTGTCATGACATCTACTGCAGGTCAATCTGTACTTTTTGTCCTTCAATCTCGGACAATCTCGCATCTCTTGCGCCCTGATGGACAATACCTAGTGATGTTTTGAACAGCTAGAGGTGCTTCAGGTAAAATTCCGCAGCTGCAAATAATTTGTTTCACAACCTGAGGTGTTTGCGGGGTCACCAATTTGTGCTTAGCTTGGAGAACAATCAACGATATGAATAGTTCTTTCAGGGGGTCAATATGACCCCAAACAAATAAAATGCGAAATTTACAAAAAAGGCAACATTGAAATTAAGATTGAATGAATAAAAACAGTTGACAAGAACCTGCAAAGAAAATACAAAGCGAGATGAAAGCTTATAATCTCAAAGTTTGGAATATTTAGCGTATCAAATAAGCCTTGGGTCATATTGACCTCATGGTACCAGAGTAGGGTTAATTCGACCATAATATGAAAAGGGGCGCTGCCCTTCCTTTAAGTCATATAACCTATTGGAATAGGCGCCTATTGAGCTCTTTTCAAGCAAAATCATTTCATCTTAATCCAGTGTTACAGATTGATGCTATTATTGTTTAATTTGATCTTTTCTTAAATTTGGGACTTTATTACATTTAACTTTGCCCCTAATTCAGACCTACCTCCTGTTAAATGAAGATTAGTGTTTTGTACGGATAGGCCTAAACTTGCAATTCCTGTTAATGAAGATTAGTGTTTTGTACGGATAGGCCTAAACTTGCTATTACAAATATCAGTAATGGGCTTTACCATTTATGCTTGCTATCAAAATGATTCTTTTTGCTATCAAAATGATTCCAGTTACGAGTTTATTCTATAAAGTTTCAATCTATCAAAATGATAGTAGATAATTTTGCTGCCTGCTGCTGTTTCCACTAAATAGCGGCAAGTATTATGATGTCATTTAACATTATGACCTCACAATGCGTTTTGAGCCATTATTATTATTATTATTAGGATTGCTGCTTACCACTTTTTCGTCACTGTAGGCAAACTAATACGAACTAACGTCTCTGACTGCGTGTATGTTTCTTGGCCCAGGCATAAATGCCGCAATGCAAAGAGCAAACTAACCTGAAATGAAGCACCCACAGTTTAGTTATGACTTATAACAGATAATGTCGAGGTTGATTACATCAAATCAGCTGGCTGCTGCGACAGCCTTGCCCAATTGCAAATGAAATTGCTTCAACATTTAGATCATATGTAGCTCGACAGTTGCATTTTGTTGCAAACGATAAGAAAAGACCATGTTTACCACATCGTCTTTTTCTTGGGTGATCATTAAGTGTTTTGCTTGGAGTAGGCTACAGATTAAAATTTCTAGACTTCATTTTTCGATGAGTCTTTTGAATAATTTCATTGATAATGCCAAACATTCATGCTATCGAGAAAGAACGGCCAAAATGTACCAGAGAACTTAGTTTTTCTAGAAATTGCAAGTTTGTGAACTGCAGGCACTAAAATTTTGTGTGTTTTTACCGGGTAGACTACATTTCATAAACATTTGGAGACTTCAGTTTTTGATGGATCTTTTCGAAAACGTAGACAGATAATCCAAAAGAGCCACTCCTGTGAGGAAAAGTAGTCAAAATGCAGCAAAGAAGTATATTGTTTGCAATTTTATTATTATTGCAATTATTATTGCAATTATTCTTATCGTTTGCAACAAAACAATTGCAAGGTTATTAGCTATAGTAGGATAATTGTTCAAGTAAAAATGAAACATGATGTATGGCAACCGATTTTTGATCAGCCATTATCAACTAATCTTTAGCCTCAAGTAATTGGAGTCACATATTGCTGGAAAGGAAATTTCCTAAGCTTTCAAAGAATAGTAATTGTTAGTACTTTAGTGTAACGCTTTTACATTAAAGTCACCTGTTTTTACTAAGCTCACCACTGTTTGGAGGGGAAAAAAGTTACACCACAAATCTTAAAGTTCAGTTTTTTCTGTATAAAAAGTAATATTAATAGTGCATATTATACACTATCGGAATCACTCTGAAATACCATTTAATTTGTTGAATAAAGTTTGAAAATCAGTTGAGAAATGAGGTTACAAATCAGTCTTTTAGTAAACTGATTTTTCAAAAAGTTTGCAATTTCTGAAAGCATCTTCGTATTATGATCTGCGGTAGCGAAAATTTGTGTTAAACGTACGAAACATATTATGACATCGTACAAGGGAAAAAGCGAAGAAAAAATGCATAGAGGGCTTCAAGTGCTTAGATAAAGAAGTGCTCGTAGCCTAGTCCAATAAACATTAATTGTTGTAAAGTTGTTTTTATCAAAAGCAGCTAATATTATCTCCTAAGAGAACTTTTAATTGCATTTTTGCGATGAGTACTTTTTGAGAAGGAACAAAAAGAGATTGTTCAATGAATCGTTGATTGTGACGTCATTTTAGACCCCAAACAAATGAAAGTTTTTGAAATAAGGTAAGTCGGAAGTTGTTTTTTTTTAGCAAAAAGCGGTTGTCCTCTGTTAAGTAGTGAGAATTTTTTCAATTATTTTGGATTATGACGTCGTCATGACGTCACCAACACTCTTATGACACTCACCACGGGGTGGTTTGATCGTGCCAAGTTTGATGCCTGTATCTTTAGCACAGTGGTTTGCAACCTTTTTAATGGCCCGCACACTTAAAATATCTTTATATCTTCTCGCACCCCTAAAATATTTTAACATGTCCCAGGCCAAGATGTGAGCCAATTTTGAAGTCTCGGATGAAATTCCACGTGTTGACCTTTTTTTTATTGGAGATCAGCATCGTTGCGGTCTGAATTGAAGGCCGCACACTAGGCATGCTGTAATTAGACACTGTTTGTGCAGGACAATTAGCACAGAATGAACTAAGCATGAGAGTATACAATAATGCATCACAAAAATCTGAATGACCATCTCGCACTCCCTAAGATGCTGCCTCGCACCCCTAAGGGGTGCGAGCACCCCCGATTGGGAACTCTTGCTCTAGCAGTTTAAAAGTTAGACAGACAGATAGAATTACGCTTTATATATTAGATGATAAATCTATGCCAAAATTTCAAATCCGAGCACCTGTGAAATTTATAATGACTTACAACATTGCAAGAAAAGTAAAACCTACTGAGGCTAAAGCCACTTAAAACCTGGTTTTGAAAAGACAAATATGCTTCAAAACGTTATGGTTTGGATATTATGGCCTGTTTGAATTCCTGCCGGCTTTGCTCATTGGTGATCTCTGCTCAGCTCGATAAGAAGCTGGTTAGTAGTTTTTGGTGTAGGTAATAGTCAAGCCATAATGGTAGTTAGCAAAAGGGGAACGCAAGGGCAACGTCTCTCCAACTTTTTTGAACCTGATTTAGTGATGATGTTATTTTCAGATATAATTGCTTCGAAATGTTGATTTCTAATAAAATGATTATCAAATAAATTTTAGAAACAGCTTTACACAATCGGCCTCCAAAAAGCTGAGGAGCACAAAGCCGGAAAAGCATATTTTAGCTCCCATCCGAATATTTTGTTTCTGGCTGATGGGTTAAACCGAGTCATTATAAAATTGAGATTTACTTATGGCCATATTACTTGATTTGAAGTTTTTATTACTGCCATAGTGGCTATTGTGATAGTCAGAGACATAAAAATGAAATGCAAATTGTCTTGCTTGTTCAAAGTTGGTGTGTGCAGTAGAGGGATGTGTCTTTCCGGTAACGATTGTCCCCTCGCCCACGAAAAACAAAGGTCTAGTGATACAAATGTGGCATAACAAAGTTTCTGATTAGTACCTTTATGTATAACATTTTTTAAATTGAAAAAAATTGCACCTAAATTAAAGGCGTTCATTTTTGTGGAGAATGTCGAGAGCTCGACCCTCCCTTCAAAAAAAAATAATTATTTTGCACATTATGTAAAGAATAAGCTAAAATCAAAGGAGAAATTTTTTCTTACCATTTCGTTGGTTGCAAATCAAGAGTTGCTTTGCAAGCTCAATTATAAACGCAGTGATTGACAATAATTGTGAATTAATCAGAGTTCGCAAATTAGCATGGCGCTGTGCAGTCAATAGCCTGAAAGGATAACGTGCTTCTAATTTAGATGACCAAAGCAAACTTGTATTGCTTTTAAATTTAGGCAAATATAAAGGCTAAGTATTGTGAGGAGTACAGCCAGAATTTTTCTGAGGCGGTGGGAGGGGTTGCAAAAACTATATAGACTTTTTAGTCTTTGTGGTAAAATTGTTTTCAGTTGGGATGGCTCTAAAATTTTTGTCTTTTTTCTGTCTTCAAGCAAAGTGTTAAACTATAGCCTAAATATATATTATAAGGTTTGATAAGCGATATATCTTTGACGAAAAGAGTTAATCTTGGGCTGCTTTGTGGGGGCTTAATCCAGCCCTCACTTTCATTCCTCCACTTTGACTTCATGCACGAAGTGTGGTTAAT
This sequence comes from Trididemnum clinides, assembly GCA_963675345.1. Taxonomy (NCBI): domain Eukaryota; kingdom Metazoa; phylum Chordata; class Ascidiacea; order Aplousobranchia; family Didemnidae; genus Trididemnum; species Trididemnum clinides. The sequence continues at coordinate 11,639,953 of OY776304.1, forward strand.
GGAAGGAGTTGTTGCAGCCCGCTATTAGTCACCTAACAAAAGTTCGCAAGAAAATTTGAGCTCGCAATGTTGATCACCAGTAAAAATAACAACTACCTTCAGAAATTTGATCTCCGAAAAAAAAAGATCTTCATAAAAAAGAAAAAAAAAGACTATTTATATTTCAAAAAATATCCTTAGTGTGCACCGCCAAGATTTTAACTCTTTCGCCATCAAAATCATCATTTGATGAGATCATGTTTTCAATGTTTCCCTCAAATTTCTTTAAATTGAGTTACAAAATTAGTTTATTAAAAAATGAATTTGTGACTTCATTTTTGAATTGATTTTTATAAAATTTTCAAAAGATTACGCTTAATTCCTCACACATTGGAAGATATAACATGTGTGCCCTAACTCTTTGATTTTCTTACCCAAAAAGGGTTAAAAAGACCAAGAGCTCAGTTGCAGATGACAAAAATTGCCAAATTTGCAGCAAGAGCCAAATACCTTGAAATCAAGTTGAGATTACATGTCTACCACGAAATCAAAGCCTTTATCATTAACACAGTCTGAAAACTACACTTTTGGGCATCATTTAACAAAATTTCAAGCAATAATGATAGAATTTATCTATTAAAATTTTCAAATTCTTTAAGGGTCTCAAACCCCTCCCCAAACAAATTTGTATGGTAAGTAGAAAAAAGTGGATTTAGTGCGTAAAAAATATGGTATGTTGCTAAATACTAGTCTCATTTGAAAGCTTAGGAAATTTGCTTTCCAGCAATACAAAACTTTGAATAGTTTGGGATAAGCAGTATATGATATGTACGAGGTGTGGCTAAAAAGAAATGGGACTGACTTCACAGATTGCATAATGTGAATAACCGTCCGGAGTTGATGCTTTCACACCATGGCGTAACATGTTTTCTCCTTGTAACCACTGTTTTGGCATAACAATGCAATTGTGTTTGCTTTTACTGAACCATAAAGGAATCAGATAAATTGCTGGTTGAAAAAAGTTATTGCGTCTTTGCTGAGACCAAAGAAGGCCTGCATGCAACGCTGGCAAGTGAAGGTGATGTTGATCACCTTATTTGATCATCACGGAATGGTGCATCACGAGTTTGTGCCTTAAGGACAAACAGTTAATCAACATTTTTACAAGGAAGTCCTGACTAGTCTTGGAATAAAATTCGTCAAAAACGAAAAGACTCCTGGGCAGGCAAAACTGGATTTTGCATCATGACAATGCCCCTGCTCACACAGCTCTTAGCGTGAAGCAGTTCTTGGTTTCAAAAGAAATCACCCCTTTGGATCATCCACCATATTCACCAAACTTAGCCCCTTGTGATTTCTTCCTTTATCCAAAACTGAAGGGGACATGCTTTGAAGGAGTTAATGACATCAAGGCCAACATGACGGCCTTCCTCAAAAGCATCAAAAAAGAGGAATTTACACAGTGCTTCAAAGCGTGGTCAAGAAGAATGGAAAAGTGCGTCAAAGCCAATGGCGAAAACTTTGAAGGGAATAATTAGAGATCATCGAAGAATTGCATGGGTTGATCAAAGTGTTGATGTTATGGTGTGTGTCTAAATAAACTTGTAAATGCAATAGTCCCGTTTCTTTTTAGCCACGCCTTGTACTGATCAAAAATCGGTACTGTACATCATGTCAGTTCAAAACCCCATAAAAACTTTTTGACTAACTTTCACTAAATTATAATTTTTAGAAAAACTGCACCCTATAAAAAGATAACATAAATTGCAAATATTTCACCACTAAAGTCATCATTTTGCATCGAGTTTCCAAGGAGACTGAAACTGAAATACAGGTTTAAAAGCTAGCATAAGTTTGGCTTCTCTAAATCAAAGTTTGCTGTATCCCCCTTGTTTCTCAGCAAATGGGAGTGGTATAAATAAGCTGCTGTTTCATTGTTAGTGACATTATATTCTATTTAAACTTGATATTTTCTGAATCTTGAAGAATTCCCTTTTCAAAAATACTTAATGCTACATGGTTTTGGCTAACCTTTAGCAGATAATAAATGATCATATTTTAGGTACTACATTTAACTAACAAAATTTAGTACCGGTAAGTACCGGTCAACGAAAAGGTCATGGGCCTCTGAAAGTGGCAAATTGTAAAAAACCTAGGCTTTTAGGTAAGTGTTGACTGATATACCTTGAAAGCTTATGTCCTTAGCATTATCTAGCGACATTTCTAAAAGAGTTGGTAGAAAATATAGTCTGTAGTGATCTTTGAGGTAAGGGTACTTTAACTTCAAAGACAGCTCAGCACCTGCTGGGGGAAGCCAATTTGCATATTCAAACAAAAAATTTTTTTTGTTTTTTTTTATATTTGAAATTTTCAAGAAATAGAGTTTTCAACGATATGTAACACTTGATGTAGAAGTAAACAGATGAGTAATAATTTACCAACAAACTTGGGTATTTTATGATGATTAATTATGAATGATTATGACAAATCATCACACTTTTTCGCACTGCCAACCTTACATATATTTTTTTTCGCTATTCACGTGGTAGCGAAAGAGTTAAATCAGTAAAATGCGGCCTGAACCGCTAAAACTTTGGGTGACTTTTTTGAACATAAACCGTTTTTTATGTAAACGTCTGTTTTAATTTTTTAATACCAACTTGAAGTGGATACCCTTTCGTCTCCTTTTTTTCTTATAAATGACCTTTTTTGGAAATCAAAGCGCAATCGCCACCCCAAAAAGATATCTTACTGATTGCAATCAAAATTTCAAGCAGACCAACGAAGTTTGAAAAGTCTCAAGTCGTAAAATTTTGTAGCAAAAAGTTCTCAAAAGAAGTAGTCCAATTCGTGGCTTTTCGTTCAAACTGGCATCACTGCTGGAAAAGGCGACAACCAATCTGCTCAAACAAGTTTATCCCTTTAGTTTACTTATCAAAATGCAGTACGGCTATTAACACAAAAGAGCCGTTTTCTATTATTTCAACATAAAAGCAAAACCTGAAATCAGTTGAGCTATTCTATGTTCTTTTTTCTTTGACGTGTTAACTTTCACTTGTACTTTGTCACAACAGCGCGAACGGTGTCAATTTACACTGTTACGTCATATGGCGTGATAGGCAAGCATCCCTTTCATAACAGCAATAGCATGACGTAATCCGTAATTGACACGAGCGCCCGTAAATCGTTTCTACCGTTGCTGACAACAAGTTTAATTCACCGCGTATTAATCGAAGTGTAAATAAATACCAGACGTTTTTCATAGTCGGCAACCTGACTCCGCGCAATGAGCAGATGGCCTCAAGTGAGTCAAAAAGAAATAATGCCGCGCGAGTTTTATCTCACTTTTGAACTGCAACGGTTTTCACCGCCCAGGAATGTATTTTCATCATGACTTAGTGGGTAAATTCAACTTCATAATTCATTCAGCTAATTAATCGTATAGCTGAGTGTACCAAACAGGAGATATGTCAACTTCATTTTCACCATCTTTTATATGAATCCACAAAGAAATTATGCTCTGGTCTACGGACCATTGGCATAGTTAGAAGCGCATTAAAGGGTGAAGGAGACAAATCTACAGTTCTCAGTTTTTGTGTTTCTTAATTTTGTTAGATGACCTTTTTCCACGGGAATTGATTGTTTGGTCCTCTCAATTTCGCCAATTTCTTTCTCAAATTTGTGAAATGATCTTTTTTTTTGTGGAGCAACGTTTTGAAGCCGTTTTACCTGAAAATGCCTTCATTTCTTGATAGAATTCAAAAAATTTGGAAAAAGGGCCGTGGCCCCCGAGCTACGTCTATGCTAGTCAGGGCGGCTTCCCTGGTGGCTTCGTCCCTCAAGTAAAAACATGTCTGGTGAAGAAGAAGGTGTATTAGTGCATAGTAAATATACTGTTGTTGAGAGTTTGAACAGTAAATTCGTGTAGATAAAAAGAAAAGCAAAAACAGATGTTTCATAAGGTGACAAATAGGTTTACTGGTTTTCTTTTTTTGTGCTTGCTTTTTGGGTGAAGGTTTGCAGTTGGTGGTACAAATTTTTTATTACCAAGCTGTCCTATCCTTTGCATCCTCCTCGACCAGTTCCACTTCTTCCACATCTTCTAGTAGCCTAATTGTGCGATATTTCAGCTTAAGTTGGAAATTTAAGAAATTAACAATTATTAACGTTTTTTGTGAGCACCACTAAAAATTTCCGGTGGTCCACAGAAAATCTGGAAATTTTTGATTTGATTTTCTTTACCTAATCAATAACTTTTACCAAAAATTTTTCAAAGCAGTACAAAATAATCACACGGTAATATTAATGACTAAAGTTTTCAACTTTTTCTTACTATTCTACGTTTGACAGGCAATAGCGTCAGCAGAGTTCTCGCGACTGGTTTTCGGCTCGGCAACTATGCGATAAACCAAACAAAAAATGGAAATACGAGTTTATTGGCAGATAATGGCTATGAGCAATCTTTAGCTCCTCAGGACATTGTTTGTTTTATCGTTGCAGAGGAACAGTGGGTTGAGGAAGCTTATTTGAACCAACACCCAATTTTTTTTTCATCCTACGGGACATTCGTGACACGCAAGGTATAAGATGAGGCGTAGGGTCCAGAATAAATTAGTGTTTCCAAACATTATTTAGTTGCACTGCTTGAACTATTGGCTTGAATTAGCCGTTTCAGATGCAGTAGCATCTAGAGATGGATTTTATCACATGGATTTTTTTTTGAGAAAATTCGCAGGGTCTTCGATTCGCGATCAGCGGAGATAAATCGGGAACCACGCAGCATTGCATCGGCACTTGACCTCCAATGAAGAAAGTAGGCAAATTTTTAGTATAAGCTGTATTGTATTGTCATATCATGCCGTTCAAGCACAGTGAGATTCTTTTTCTAATTTGCATTTTTTGCCAAAGGAAAGGATGCTAAAACAACAGACAGCACTATGTTTGAAGGCCTTTACGCAACATTTGACTACTCAAGAATTTCTGAAGAACTTGGTTTTCATTGAGGATTGCCTTAAACAGTTAGCGATTTTGTCTGAAGGTACCATTTCTTGCCAGCAAATTACAATATCAAATGGACTATCAATGTCAAAAAGAAAATGCTATTGAAAAACTCTTTATTCAAAAAAGCTGTGAATCAAAACCCTGGATGGCATAAAGCCTCATTGCAGAAAATATCTTTCGATAAGTTTGAAAGCCGACAGGAATGCTCCACTTTGTTGGCCACAATCAATTCATTCAACCTCATATCGACTACTAGAAGGCTGTGTCGGCGTCGTCCGCAGGAATTTCATTACTAACTTCGGGGCTCAGAATATCGGTTCGGCCGGCGACGTCCGCTCTCACGAATGGGAAACAGCGAAAACAGAAATGAAGAGTTAATGATTTTTCTGCACATCTACATGCCATTCCTAAATCAAACGTTCTTTGAAAAGTGTTCGACTCGAAAACATTATGAGCAGGATAGACATAGCTTTTATTCCCGTGATATCAATTTCACTATTCCTTTAAATCAATTGCCAACTGGCGTACGGCTGAAATTAAGCTGCAGGATCTTTAACGCCAAAGAAGCGATTGTTTTCAATAGAAAAATTGGTTGTTAGCAATAGGCGTATTTGAAAACGTGGTGCGTTCCTTTTTGTAATTAGATTTGTGTAGTCAAGGGGTCCGTGCGCTTCCATTATTTTAAAAATATAACAGAAATGTCTTCCACATGTAGTGATTTCACACAGAGATGTTGGTTTCGTTTGGCTTTTTCTGAACTTTGTCTAGTTCCTGCTGGCAACGCCTTATCTTTCCTATTTTCTGCTTAGGCGTTCTCAGGGAAGTCAAAACTTAAAAAGGAACCCTTCCCTTCCACCAAATTTTTAGCTTTGATCTCGTTAATGCTATGCAGCTATTATGAAGCAAAATAGCAAAAACGTTTCTCCCAGCTATAGCGCAAATTTACCCTGGCAGAGCTTACCATCAGCTACGACGAGTTAAAAAGTATTGGTTTAAGCATCTCTGCCGGCTTCTCCGTACAAATATTTGTGAGAGCAGCAACAAAAGGCTTTAGTAAATGGAGGAATAGTTTCTGTACCCGTAATGATCATCATCTTACTTCATTAATCAAGATTGGTAATACTCAAAACAAAGTGGATTACCGGAAATATTTGTTTTTTTCCAAAAAGTAGGGCGAGGAAACAAAATATAAAGCGATTGTAGCGCGAAAATCGTGGTCGGTTTTACAATTTCAAAAATGAACTATTGGGTGGTTGGCCTACCATAGATACTTAATTGAAAGCTGCTTAAAATATTGATAAAAATGTTATGGTACCTTACTTCCATCTTTGATAGATTATTTACAAACATGCGCATTAGCACAGACTATTTGAGAAATCAAAGACTGTTTACAAATTTAAGACCAGGGCAATTATCGAATTAGAGAGAAGCATTCTTTGTATCAGGTATTTATTTACTATTAATGTTTGGTGGTACAATTTTTATATTTTCTACTGTGCTATTGTGGCCTGTTCTTTGCTACAATAAGAAAAAAAATAAAAGCCGCGCTTGATTTGAAGCTGCAAAAAGCGGTAAAAGAAAAAAAATAGTTGCTGCGGCTCCTCTTCGAAAAAACAGGTATTTCACCACTTGGTGCGCCCCTTTTCGTATTTATATTTGCGATATTAATTTCATCCGCTGCGAAATTTCTCTTGGCTCCAGCACAGCAAAAAAAAGGCGCCATACACCCTATCCCAATACTCTTTTTAATCTATATTCAAGTAAAAAAGTTTCCTGTAGGTCCAGCTTTACAAATTGATAGCTTATTGTTTCGTTTTGATTTTTTTATGCTTGGAAGTTTAATACATTTAATTTTGGCCCTAATCCCGATCTCCTTTTTATAAAAAGAAGATTAATCATTTGTACACGCAGCCTATCAATTACGAAAATTCATTTACTTCTTTTTCAAAGTGCGGAAATGGAAACTAATTTAACATTGTTAGTGGACGCCGAAATGCCCCAAATGTCGACCTCTCTACTTATAAATTAAAAATAGGCTTAATCACAAAAAGCGTGCCATTCAACGTCAAACCAGCTCCAATCCTAAGTGATCAATGAACTTTAATTACACTTCATTTTCATTTTCACTTTCATATTTTCATTTTCTTTTTTTAATCTTGATTACCACACGAATACACTACATACAGATTGCAAATACACTAAAATGATATAATAAAGGCCAAGAAAAGAAACAGGAAACTTAACCAAAAATCATTTTTTTCACAACTACAATCATCATAAAAGCATTTAAAAACTTGTAAAAGAAGTTTGTAAGAAATTACGGCTGTTAAGAAATTGAAATTAAATCAAAAATGTAACGGTATAGAGATTTGTAATTACATTTTTACAAAATTTTCAAGAGTAATTGAGAGTAAATATGCAGCGTGTGATTGTTGGCTCATGTAGCCTACTGCAAGAGCTCACATCACAACTTTAACCTTTGTTTCACTTTGGTGTATATGATCAACATACCTTAAGAGGTAAGATTAGTCACACGCGACAGACAACATTACAAAGATATTGTAAGATGGAGTCTACTACACTTCAGTTATTGTAATTTTCGTGCTTGCCCTTAGCCTTATAAAAAAAATTTATACTAGTATTCAAGTGTTGTAATGTATCATTCTAATTTGATAGATCGTATACCGAGTGTTGACATTTGCTTTCATAATGAAAATATATAAGTAGTTGAGTGCAACTGTTGTCTGCCGCTGTTTTCGCTGAAATTGCAGCAGACAGCATTATGGCACCACCAAGGTTTTTTGAAGCGTTCAAGAAAAACAATAGAGAAAAGGTTGCTTACACTCAAAACAACTTTAAAAAAAGAAGAGTCGCTTCTGGCGTTGTCAAAAAAGCTCAAGGCCTGAACCTTGTAAATTTTTCATTGGAAGCAGCTTGTTGATACAGTATCTCCCAGGAAAAGCTTTTAACCTTGTTTCTAAGGTCAACATGTTTTGAAAAAAGTAAAAAGAAATCTTGCGATTAAACGTTGTGACGTCTTCTTGAATGGTGAAAGGATAAAATACTAGCATCTTGGTTGGTTGGGTCTAGCTTTCGTTTGAACAAAAAACCGCTTTACTCCCTTTATCAATACAAATTAAAAAACAATATCTTGTGCTATAACGTTATCATGATGCCACGAACCTCTTAAGTGCAACAACCACCTTTTGTAAGTGATCAGTCATACCAATAGTTAGTTTGTACACACAGTTTAGTTTCGGAGGCAGCGCGCGGAAGTAGGCTACAAACGTAGAGAGAGAACTCTGCTGTATACGTTAGAATGATTAGATATCTAGCCATGGGCGTATGAGCTCAAACCAATTTGGGGGGGCACCAAATTTTTGCCCGAAAAATTTGTCACTGCATTAACATCTCCAAAAAAAAAAAAAGGTCATCGCCTGTTTCGCTGCACCTTTTCCATCATTTTCGGCCTAAATATGTCACCAAACGTGAGGCCAAACAAGTGATGACCTTTTTTTTTTTTTTTTTGGAGATGTTATTGCAGTGACAAATTTTTCGGGCAAAATCTAAAGACACTTACTCAAATTGCCCGAAAAATCAAAAATTGCCCGAAATTTTACAAGCAGGGGGGCCAGTGCCCCCCCGGACCCCCCACTTCCTACGCCTATGTATCTAGCTTACGCCTCAGCAAAATTGTAAACACTACCAACGATTCGCAAAAAATTTGAAATTGTTCTTCCGAAGTTGGGGCCAGCTGATATCGAAGTTCTGAAGCAAGGAGAGCAGCCAATATTTTCATGTAACGCAGAATGTGAATTTTTGCTGATGAACATGATCATAATGCTGCTACGTTTACGGCTGAGCGCACCTCGCGCGTCGGCGTTGTTGTCTTCATCAATGGTTCACCTTCGCGAAACACAACTGCAGCAACTACAAAATGGTTTGGGATTCATCGATCTGCATTTGACGCTCAGGAAAGCGTTCAAAATCGTCAACTGTGAAAAAACTCAAATCGGTGCCAAAACTTCGTCACTTAGTTTATCCGTCTCTCTCTGCAGATTAGACAGAATATCTTTTTACAAGAAAAATGAAATAACTTAGCAATTTGAAATCAATAAGTGCCACATCGCCTTACAGACCTCATAAATTTTTTACTTTCTCAGGCTTGGGAATGCGAGCCTTCAAATAATAAATTAGGAAAACACACCTGATGTCCCCGACTGCAGAACGAATGCTTTAACTTGAGCAACTATAACGGCCAACCTGTGTTCAATCAAAGTCATTGGCGGCTCGTGATTGAATTTGCTGGTGGGGCTGCAAGTCATTTTCTAGTTTTTTGCACTCTTCGCAGGCAGTTTATTCCCCGTTGTTTAGCTATAAATGTGCAAATTTTCCGAAACTCTGCGCTGTATTAGTTGTATAATTGTATTCAGTCAGGCATCGCTTTGGCTGAATATAACGGATTGCGGTAGGCTAATTTAGTGTACAGAGTAGTAATTCTAATTTGTGAAAATATTTTGAGATCTACAAAGAAAATAGAACAAATACAACGTCTCTCACATATCATCAAGCTAAGGACTAGCCTGACGAGTGAAGCATATCAACAAGTGCAAGTTGTACAAATTTATCGCACTTGAACTTATAACCGGTTAATTCGATGACTTACAAAATTTCTTTCAGCATCCTTGGACATCAGCAATATACGAGTATGTATGTATTTTTTTTAGTTTTTACAAAAAGTCACGATCCAAACAACATTTGTATAGCAAAATAGGCGGAACCACCCCTCAAATACGGGTAATGAAGATGTATTATATTATCATCACCAGGGCTCTTGCCAAGTGTAAGGTACTTTACGTGACTCCTGGCTAGCCCGATATCCAATATTGGACTGTATACGCAACAAACCCAAACAATCCAACACAAAGCAGAAGACTTAGGTACCGTTTACTTTTGAACCAGGATTCCCTTTGACGTCACAGCTAACCGTGCAAGTATGAACTAAAACTGGTATCCTTACATGAAATTGATCACACAAAAGCTAATTAGGCATAGAAGAACCTTCCAATGATTATATACTAAATGTGGTTTTTAAGGCATTCATAGCAGTGGGTGATTACACGATAGCATATCTCGGCATGCACGGATAAGCAGCTCGAAAGACCGGGTTCTAAGCCCAGGAACCAGACACGACGTAACATACCTCCGGCAGGAAAAAATTAGTTTTCACGAAGTCACGATCCGAACAACGTTAGTATAGCGAAATAGGCGGGACCATCCCTGGACTCAGGTTTCGGCCTTTTAACCTCATCAACAAGGACTCGTCCCACCCAACGCAGGGCCCCCGGAGGGGGCGTTGTGCGCCTAGAATTAGAGATTAACGTTGCTCTCTGCATTGTAGTTGGACGCGAAGCGTGACTAAACAATGAATAGTTGCGGTTTCGGGGTTGAGCGATGTGGTATCACGAGCCATAACAACGCATTGACCAACGTTAAAAGTGCGAGCCGCGGCGCTGGTGGAATCAAACCATCGACGCCTCCAAACCAAGTCGTCAGAATCTACGTAGCCCGGGACTTTCATAAAGCGGGCAGTCGGGCGAGTGGTGTTTAAATGAAATTTTTGTAAAATACGCGAAATAAATTTTGGCGGTCGGACGAAACCAATGCCTTTGCTCCACGAAAACGATGGTCGGATACCTCGTCCCCTATCCCTCGTTTTTACCGGTTATGCGAGTTCAATCTAGGGGGAGTCGTAAAAGTTCAGCAACTCTTGGTTAGTCGCGTGTAGCAGCAATATTCCTCCACGCAGTTGCGGTAGTCTGATATCTAAATGACAAAGCGAAAGTTTTACGACGACTTTTTTGACCGGCAGAAGAGAAAAAATAAGTTAAGCAACTTTCTCGCCTTTAGATAAGTTTTCTTACTTCGAATTTATTTGCCTAATTCATTAAATGATACAACTGAATAGCAATATTTGAATTTGCTTACCAACAAACAATCTTACCAATTACGGCAACTAGCCCTGTTTTAGAGCCACATAATCAGCAAGTTACGTCGCAAGAAAACTGACAAGAATCAAGCGACCGTGAAAGCAACGCAATTACGTCATGCGTCTGGGCGCTACTGATTTTGTCCTTCCTGCTGCTATCTTTTGCAGCTTAACGAGCGGTGTTCAAAAGTTAAAGAGATATTCAGTTATACAATAAAATTTGGCTTAGCTATGTTGACAATACTTGCAGCGGCAAAACATTTTGCTATGTCACACAGAAACTAAAACTTTAAACCATTTATGAAGCAACTAAATCGCTTTACAAAATTACAGTCTCGGGCGCTGCAGCTGCAGCCCGTCCTACGCAAGATTATGATGTCACATAGAAACCCTATGTCGCACGTTTACTTAGTTTAGTGCTAGTACGGGAAATTAGCGCTTTCAGCGACATAAACTGGTGCGTTGGTAAATAAAGTATGAACTATGACATTACAAAAAATATTAACACTATAAAAAATTCGAAAAAAAAACCATCACAAAAACGCGTGGGGGGCTGCAGCCCATAGACACGAGTCACCACTGTTCAAAGTTGGTGGTCATATTTAGCCGTTTGAAAAACTACTTTACCGTACCACAGTTTTCCCTGGTTAAGCTGAAAATGCGCTATGCAAGCAATCGAGACAATTAGGCTATGGTATGAAATGGGCCATATAATCGTAAAGCTCTCCCATAGCAATGGTGCTGGGTCTTCCCCAGGCCAACGGCCAGCATCATCTCCGCCATGTTGACATAGCAACAGTAAGTTTTGAATACACAAATTTTCGGTGGGTTACCAGTACATGTTGTCACGAAAAAACGTTTTCAATTTTTTCCTTTCAGCAGATGTGAAAAATGAGGTAGTTCAAATATTTTCCGATAGGACAGCTCGTATCGAAAAGAGAAATCGTAAAGTGTAAGAGTCTAATTGAATTGTTCACGTTATCACATGCTCTAGTTTAATAAAAAGAGTTACTTCTTCGTCTGCTTTTACTTAACAATGTCCTCAAAACATTTTTATTGTATAGCTGACGAAAATATTTAGGGCAGCAAGCCAGCACTGCATCCAACTACATGGTTGTACTTGTACAACTTCAGATACTATTTCTAATCTCCTGTTATGCCTCACGAAGTTATCTGTATATTAAGCGGCTAGCAGTACGTCAAAACAAACCTCGTTCAAAATTAAACGGCACGTAAGTCTTGTGCGTTGTGTTAGTTTGTTTTATAAAAGTCAACGTTAATGCTATTGGGGGGAATCTCTTGGCCCTTAGCAAGCCCTGCTGATGAGTCCAAAAGGACGAAACGCGTCCAGGGATGGCTTTGTAAATTTGAAAACATCTCTCAGTAGCATTGCTCCCTTCGGAAGCCTCGCACCTTCAGCACTCGCTTTGTTGTTTTGTTTCTCGCCCATAAGACACTATCGATCGTAATCACCTGGAACTAGCATTATAATAAATCATTTTGGTGGGCCTATTTGATAATTATTTGCATGCATAAACGCAATACCTTGTTCATCAATGCATACCCTTCACCGGATGAATTTTTCATATAAATGTATGCCTTAGCCTTTAATTAACACATTAAAACAAATTACAGTCAACTTCGGATATAAGAGATTCAGATATAAGGGATTTTCGCTTATAAGGGACTACGCAAAAGGTCCCAAATGATTTTCAATATACACTAATATGTCGGTTATTAGAGAATTCGGTTATAAGAGACTGATTAAAGCTGGTCCCGACGGGTCTCTTATATCCGAAGTTGACTGTATAATTTTTGAAATATTTCAGTTTAATTTTTCGAAATTTTTTCTCAACGCTAGCTTTTACGTATTTCAAGTGTCTGTCTTTTCCACATTCTTGAGTACTTGACAGTTGGGGCGGGGGGCATACAATCAAGCAGTTGGCCCAGGGCATCACCAAACCCCAGCACGCCACTGTTACCAGTGCATACAATGTTGTCACGAAAAAACGTTTTTGTCGGTGGAAATCCTAACTCTAACCCTAAATTTCCCGGGACTAACTTTCACTGGTCTGAATGAAACAACAATCATCCTTCGTCAGTGTGTGCTTGAGTGTTACGGGGCTAAAAATCAAGCTCAACATAAACTGCAGTCCAAAAGAATTGCTTACACTGATCAATTATATATTTCAATTGTTATAACACACAGTCGAAGGCATGCATATAGCAATAACAACTTTTGAGACAGCCGTCGGATAACAACATTGCACTACATGCATCTGCACATAGAAAGCAAGCAAACGTAGAGAAACTAAAAACAAGACCAAATTTAAGAAGTTTCAGCCTCTGAAAGCTTTCACGTTTAGGGGTGTTGTCCAAGATGCTCAACTTTGAACTTTACACTTTGTTTTTACGACGAAAAACTTCAGTCATCAAATGCCACAAAACAAGAACTTTGCATCAAGTTCAAATCCTATGAAAGCAACTCTCTAAATTTGGTCTTGACAAAAGATTTTATATAGTTGAAAGCACGATACTTATTAAAACTGAAAATATAAATTCAGAATTCCGACAACTTATTTAATAAAAACTGCAATAAGACGGTAATTTACCAACAACTTTTTCCTCATTTTCCAGCCCTAAGGCATATAAAATATTCTATATACAACAAGCATCTTTAGTTGCATTCACACAAATTAGTACTGTTTGGTTATGCAGTAAAAATATTAAGATGCTAATCCAATACTCAACTACAAACTAAGAACAAAACTACCACTTAGTTCAAAAATTCTCAGCCCCAAATCCAAAATTACGCTAAAATTTTGAAACGACCGAAACGAAAAGCTTAAAGAGCTACCACAGAAGGTAAATAGTCAAGAAATTAGGCGGTATCGTATTACCTTATCTTCTTGATAAGCTTATAAATCAACGCTACACGATTCTGTTATAACACGAGACCCAAATGCAAGAGTACAAAACGTAAGCTACAATCACGATTGCAGGAGGTATATATTCAAATAAATGGAATACAATACGATCATCCACACTTGTTGATACAACAAAAAATCTTAGTCACTTATTAATCAGCACAGTATTTCTCAAGCAAGGGTCCTAGAATACGGGTTACTGCTCACACGTTGACTGCCTGGGTACATGCGTTTAGTTTCCAAGAGATGATTTACAGAAGTGCAGACCTACTTACACGGAAATATTTTATAAAGAAAATAACATGGGGGGGGGTGAGTTTTTAGTCTCATAGGCTTACATTACGGGAGTTTTTTTGGCTAAAACCAGTTTTGAAAAATAATAAGCGCTATCACTTGAACGCGAAACCATTTTTTCGAGGATCAGGCACAAAGTATACTGCCGTTCAAAGCGTTTAGCGTTCTTAGCAGTCACTCATTACCACCAGTGGTCATCCTGTCAGTTCACAATGCAATGCCGAGTCTATTTTAGCAGGCCTACCATCTGCCAGGACCAAAAAATATGGACATCGCGAAAAGATGATGTTTTCGCTATGAATTTAAGGTGTAAACCTTTTTTGGAGGTCCACATATTGGGCAATAAAACTCTAAGAAAACTACACACGCTACCAAAAATAAGCACGTCTCTTAAAAATACGCACATGTTTGTTTTCTAAGATAGTATTCTTGAAAAGAAGCACAAAATTTAGAAATAAGCACGATACTGTAGCCCTGGCTATAGAGTAGTGTTTTCTATGACACCTACGCCCAGAACCTTTGGGCGTCAAGTCACACTCACATTGTGATGTATTAACAAAAGTGGTGGTAAAGATGAACCCTCTTATAGAGCTTGGTTGCATCAGAAACTGTAGACCTAAGTTGCAAAGATATCAGCATACGAGGTGGGCCAAAGCAAAAAAGGTTGAGAATTACTACACTAGTATATAAGAGCGTTGAAAAAAAACACAGAACTCGTGAAAGAGCGCAAAATAGGCATTAACCTGTTGGGGTTGTATTCACAAACCAGGAAATAAAACGAACTGTATACAAAATGTGTTGACAAATAGCGTAAGGTAAAAGATTCTTATTTGCTTTCAACTAGTGGATTTGGTAAAGCCAGACATTTTTTTACGGTTTTAACATAAATTTTAGATGAAATGTACAATAAACACATATCAATTTTTGATTCTTTTGCAAATGCTCACATAAGAATTAGTTTTGAATTTAGAGAAAATTTTCTTTTAGTTAACTAATATTACATCCTAAATGACGAAAATCACAGAAGATAAATGATGAATTTTTTTCTAAATGCGTTACTGCTACACTTGTTCCAATGTATAGTGCACACTTACAATAAATAACTCAAAAAGTAAAATTATTAAGTCAAAGGCAACTGAGTAATGCGAAAAATGAAAGAGAACAAAACGATCAAAAAAGCTACAGTAGGTATCTATTTACATTCAGCCTTTTCCAGACCCTGTTTATAGAACCGACTCATTAGAGCACTTACATTCAGATCACTTGCTCTACAAACCAAGTTTCGAAAACAATTTCACAACGCTCTTAGCCTCTCTTGCGCCCACCCATTGTGATAGGTGCCAGTAAGGTCGAATGAGTTCACGTCACTCAGAGCAAGATGCAAAATATCACCGCAAAGTTTACAAATAATAACTTTTATCAACTATAAATTAGACTGCATATACATAGCCTTTTTTAGAGACCAACATGCTAGTGTTACCCTTTCAATTAATGTCCAACTGGGCGGACACCCTTCCATCGTGACACCCACGGTAGGAAAGTTGTCCTAGGTATCATCTTAGGCCAGGCAGGCATCGCAGAAAAATGTTTGGTAACAAGGAACCTAGATTATCTGCAGGCGTCAAATATAATAGGTGAGGATGGGAGCATAACAAACAGCTTTTGCACTTCTAGAGCTATGCTATGTAATTTCTTTCGTTTACGAAGCCAAAGACGCCAACTGTAGTGACGTATTTTCAACGATAGAGTAGGACCATTGAGGCATATTTAATTAAAACTATCAGAGGCTTTAGAATGTCACATCAAATAGAACAACATCGTCAGTTCCGACAAGGAAACAAAAAATGGATTAGCTTTGTGCTAGCGTCCATGAATCATGATTTTCTCACTTAAAGAATGAGCTGAACACTGTTAAAGATCAGATGTGAGCAAAAAAAGCTATTGGCAAAGCAAGCTCACAAATACAAAATTAATACTCTGATTACTTGAACAAAGAATGACAGTATCATATACAATAACTAAATCAGGAAGCCATTACGCACGATGTCTCAAAGGCCAATATATAATTTATTGAACCAAAGAGGGGTGGTGGGAGTGTTTTGTACAGGGTATTACAGAAAATAAGCATACGGCTGATGAGGGTCAGTAACCCGAAACAACGTTGTCCCGTGTTGTTATTTTGTGTTATACTGACTGTAATAGGCTGACATTATACTCAAATGCTATTCCTGCATGTTGATTCTAGCGCAATGCGGTTGAAACATGTGAAGCGCCTATGTGATATAGGTCAAAACCGTTGCCCTTGTATGAGGTCTATGCAGTAATGCAGCAATGGATCGATGGCATGATCTGAAATTGCCCAGAGGGGCATATTTGAATTTTATGCCGGAAACACTGTTGGATGGACTAGCCTACAATAGGCTAGTACAGATTTAGTTTTGTGTGAAAGATCATGAATAACTGGCATGTGAGATGCTGGTGTGGATTAAGGGAAATTGAGAATGCTGGTGAGGCATCACCATATTTAGACATTTGAAGTTTTGGCATTCTATTGAATTGCATGAATATAATTTATTGTCACAGATACGATTCGAAAAGACGTGGGATCGTCATCATTTTACATCACGGATTTTGCCGTTTTCTCAAATTTATCACTTCCCGGCTTATGGTGCGTCAAGTGATGTAAAATTAAACGTAAAAAATTTACTGTCTGATAAGACAATTTTCCGCCTCACATTGCAATTTAGGGCAAATATGCGAACCTCTGTAGACAGTTTGCACAGGGCATAGCGCAATATGCGCTATTCACAAGTTTTCGAAACGAAATTTGTTCTTGATAAAACTAGAACGAGTCTGGGTATGGTATGCTTACAGAATGCGTCACGCATATTCAAAAAAATTCCCGAAAAAGAAAGTACAATGTTACATTTGGGAAACCAAGCATTTCATTTCAGCTTGCACTGGTTAAGCTACGTGTTAGCAATAGCAATCTTACTAGTACTGAAGATAAGTGACAATGCTTATTGACAAATCAAAAATTGATTGAGAGCAAAATTTGTATTTTAAGCTTGGTGGAGTAATTCTGTGATTCAAAATTTAAGTAATTCCTGTGATTCAAAAAAAGAATTACTTTTTTCTCCAACAAGCTTAAAATACAATTTTTGATTTGTCAATAAGCCATTGTCTTTTATCTTCAGTCGAAAAACAATAAACCAGTGATTCTCAACTACTGTGCCGCGAAATTATAAAAGTGTGCCGCCAAATTTTAGATATATAATTTTTGATATATTTCGCATTAAATGTACTCTTATTATTAACTTGTAATTAATCCTTTAATAGACGTACTGTTATTTTTGTAGTACCGTATTTTCCGGACTATAAGGCGCACCGGTATATAAGGCGCAGTATAAAAAATTGGCTTCAAACGATTTTATTTTCATAGATAAGGCGCAGCGGACTATAAGGCGCACTGGGTTATAAGACCAACTAAATGAAGCAATACGCACTGGGTTATAAGACGAAATTTGTTCGCAAGAAAGAAAAAGCTTGCTTTTTGAATAACGCGCCTTACGGTAGGTAATTGCTAGCGCATTGTGTTTTGCTGAGAAGCTTATTGCGTAACACGACGGCCTGTTTGCAAAACAATTGTTGTGGTTTTAAATGCAGTGAACGGCAATCTTGGAAAGCAAACACGGGTACGGTAGGTCTCATAGTTATGCTGTAAATAACAATTAGCAGTTTATAAATATATAGCGCCATTTACAACATAAAATTGGTTCAGAGCATGATCATAAAGCCGAACCTGATCCATACATTAGGCGCACCGGACTATAAGGCGCACACTCAATTTTAGACAAAATTTAAAGATTTTTCATGCGCCTTATAGTCCGGAAAATACGGTACATATTATTTTATTTCCCATATCCAAAATTTTTATCATAAACTATTTTACGCAGTGTGTTATATGTAAGTAAATAATTTTTAAACTTATCTTATTCTATGTGTGCCGCAACAAAAAAATGGTTGACAATCACTGCAATAAACACATTCGTGTATACGTACATATCATGCAGTAATACGTTTGATTATAGACTTGCTAGTAATATACGAGCATTAGACCTAAGAATTTATTCTGAAACGCTGGTAAAAATTCATAAACTACTCAATTTAAGCTATAATAAAAATTAATGTAGCAAGTCTACACACGTAAAATCATGACTGGTTAACGCACGCTGTATTACATAGTAATCGACGTAAATAAAATGATTTGAATTGCTTGTGCAAAGCAAAGTGTGTATTTAATATTTTAAGTACGGCGGATTAGAATATTATGTAGTTAAAAAGCAAAAAAACTATCTTCACACTAAGCAAAATAAATAAAATTACATTTTTTGACCAGCACTATCATAAAAAACCAGGGAGCCTTTTAAGTCGTATAGTTCGAATAAATGCGAATGTTGTTGAGATTGACAAGTCTGCCTAAAAATTTATATCTCGTTTTCTTTTCTGGTGATGAGCAACTCGCAAGTTAGAACAGATACAATGCATACCGACTGAAACTTTCACAAAATCAATTCAGTTTGAAATATAGTCATCAATCTCGACCAATAGCATATTGCAGCAAATGGTTGAGCATTGGTAAATTGCTGGTCAGACAAGTTTTACGCAGCAGAAACCATCATATACGTGAAAATATTTCAGTCATTTTTCAGTACTATTGGTACAATAAATTATCCTATATGATGTCACTAAAGTGTATAGTTGAGTTTATTTGTACAACAATTCAATGCTTCCAACAACATAACACATGCTAACAAAATTGCAACACATATTATGCAGTTTTGCACTGGTATTAACAAGATGGTTTAATATTTTTGGATTGACTTTTAAAATACAAATCCTCTTCAATCATTTGCTACATGCCATCAGCCTATCACTGCAGTTTGACCGAAGCAAAACTATCAAGAAACACTGTAAAGAAAATAAAGCGCAAAAAATCTCAGATCAATTAGTACCTAACATAATTTCATGCAATTACAAATTAAAAGCCAATCACACTTAGTTGGCTAAGCGTATAAAGATCTTCCAAGAAGGAAAGTGCTGTCAGAAAATCCACTTTAAACCTATCTAACCATATAGGCAACTTACAGATATCATTCTAGAATATCTGCATCAAACAAGTTTGAATACAGCCTGTTTAAAAAATAAGCAGTAGGTATAAAAAAGTTGCAATTGGTAGGAAAATATTAATCCTTACTGTAATCGAGATTAAGTAGCTGGCACATATCTGCTGCCGCTTTTAATGCATCATCGATTTGCTGATCCGTCAAGGCTGCAGATATGCAAAAGCGGACTCGAGATTCAACCAATGGAGTCGCAGGAAATCCGACAACAACAACAGCAAATCCTAGTTTCAGCATTTCTCTACTAAAAGCTCCAACTTTACACGGTGAATAAATGAGCGCCGGTACAACAGGAGAATCGTCATTTCCATATACAATGTAACCAATCTTCTTGAGACCTTGTCGAAATCGCTTACAATTTCTGGCAAGCTTCTCAATGCGTCGCTTTCCATCATCAGTGCTAGATATGATTTTCAAACTGGTCATAATTTGCTCACAAACGGGAGGTGACATAGACGTTGCATAGCAAGCTGAATGAGAATGAGCTCGAATGTGGTTGACAACTGCCTTACTACCAGCAATGTAACCTCCGCATGCACCAAAGGTCTTTGTAAAAGTGCCCATCATGATATCAACGTTCTTTGGGTGAATTCCAAAGTACTCTGTGACCCCACGACCAGTTTGACCAATCGCTCCAATGCTATGGGCTTCGTCAAGATAAACATAAGCTTTGTATTTTTCCTTCAAAGCCAATACTCCAGGCAAATTGATAATCGACCCTTCCATGCTGTACACTCCTTCCACGATGATTAGTATTTTTTTCCAACGACGATGGGTTCTAGGCTGACCATCCACTATCCCATCAGCTAGTTTCTTTTCAAGATCTTTCATATTGTTATGTTTGAAAATACGAATGGTTGCTCCAGACAATCGACATCCTAAAACCAATGAAGCATGGTTGAGCTCGTCACTAAGTATTAAACATCCTTTGTCGACTAAGCAAGGAATGTTCATGGCATTAGTGGCAAAACCCATACCAAAAGTAATGCATGATTCCACATCTAGATATTCAGCCATGGTTTTTTCGAGCTTTTCATGAATTTCTAAATTACCAACTTCATGTCGAGAACTACAAATAGCAACACCATACTTTTCAATCGACTCAATGGCTGCTTCAGCACATGGGCCAGATTTTTCAGCAAAGCCAAGGTAATTGTACGATCCTAAATTGACAACATCCTTGTGAACCTTTCCCGTAAATTTGTAGCACCATCCTGAATGGGAGAATTTTCTTTCAACAATATCAATTAATGCACCAGGAACACTGCATATGGGACGATTAAACACGTCTTGGATTCGATTATAAATATTCCTCGTATAAAAGCTTTCAAAATTAGCATATAATGGCACAAAATCTCTCATTTCAGGGTCTTCTTGAGACGAATACATTTTCTCAAAACCATGTCTTCTAAGGAAATCTCTCACGAAACCGAATATTGTTGTAACTGCATAGTTCATATACGTGATAAATGCAGCAATTAACGGCGTTGCTTCAAACGTTTCTTGAAACTTATGCCTTGGTTGTAATGATCCATTACCAACTTTTAAATCATTTTTTTCACCATTCTGTAACGTGCCATTCTTCACACTTTTGTGATTAACAGCAGACATCTTTGCCATTTACGAAATGTTACAACACAAAGCACATATTCATCTATATACCTATGCCTTAGGTTATTTTTTATTCTAAAAAACAAAACGTTATTCTTATACTAAGAATTATAAGTCAGGCCAACAGACATGAACTGCCGATCACTCAGCACTGAGGCTATACACATGCCTGAAGGATATCAACTATCCTGTACTAGATGGGTGCTCTCCTTATTGCACTGTCTACAAGGTGCATGCATAACATTTCACTCAATTATGTAAAAAAGTTGTGCATGGGCCAAAATCACACAAATCAATTGTGATGAAATTTCTGATATTTTATTGGCTCTGGAACAGTTTGCAACAAGTTTTGCCAGCAGTGTGGCACAATCGACTGATTGCGAAGCTTGTCACTGAAAGACGGCAGATAAAGGGCTCATAGCCTTGCGTTACATGGGGCATTGCCGATCGGAATCAGCAATCATGTAAAATCTCACTTTTTTGTTTAAAATATGGACCTACCACCATAACGTGTGTAACTGCTGACTTGAAGACTGTATGGTCCCTTTCTGATCTCCAAATTTTTTGTTCCTCTTCGTTGATGAGTTGAATACGTTCTCACCATTTCATTTCATTGTATATTCAGGAATAATAACCTTGGCAAATTCAATTTTTACACATTTTTCAGAAATATTTAAGTTTTGGCAGAATGAATCAAATGAGGCTGACGTTGGAAGAATTTTGCCCGGCGCAACCCTAGTCAAGATGTTTACTTGTCAGGTATGCTACCTCTATTAAAGAGTTGGTGAAAGGTACAAACTGAAGAGCACATTATCATCAACAGAGGTGAAATGAACAAAATTTTGACGAATGCTGTTTGAGCCAAAACCGGAATTTCTACTCTAACAAAAATATATTTTTGATCAAAGTTTTTAGGCTTAACTCTGAACTGATAGATGTAAACTTAAGAGATGCCAGTCAAAATCTTGTTTTAGTATGGCTCTTTTATTCGACGTGTAGCAGTCTGGAACTTTTGTCTGAACTAGCCTGGTATCAAAGTTAAACGAAGCGGCAAGTCATTTTAGCAAGTTACAAAATTCCTCGACTCCAAAATGGAAAGCAAAAATTCAGCTTCATTAAAAAATGTATACTCAAGGTGCGACAAAAGTAACGCAAAATCTTGGAACGATTATTTTTTGGCTCCAATCATACTTTTAAAGGTCGTTCTGAATCTAGGATTCGTTTGACATATCATTTCAAAGACTAAATTGATATTCGAAGATGAATTGAGATGACGTTTTTGTTGTGTTTAAATAAAAACTTAATGTTTTACATGTATATTTTATTTAAATTTCTTATTTTGTGTTACTTTTGTCACAGCCTACCTGTAGTAAAATTTTCCCATGACAGCACCTCTAGAGGTTTGCAAAAAATTTGTTTTAATAGACCGATTGGTTCAAACAATTTCAAAACTGTGTTTCTTTCAACAAAGAGGTGTATTTTTCAGTCAGATTAATTAGTTTTGTGAAAAAGCACTCAATTGGAGAAACTCACGCAGAAACTACACAAAGAAAATTATCTTGCAATGATCTACAGTAATATGTAATTTGCTCAGTACACATAATACGAAATGTCATTGATATTATTTATTTGCAAACAAGTCACAAAGCTTTAGCTGTTGTGATGTGGTGACGGATTTATTTATCTACTTTTTTCTTTCTTTTGCAATTTTTGTACATTGTCATAATTCGCAGCCTTTTACCACTATTAAAATGACTAAAGATTTTACACCTCTTCTAAAAGAGGAAATGTCTTCATTTGTCTGACGTTTAATTTGAAAGATGTTTTGGAACTACCATCCCATACTCTGTAATTGCAGCTCCCAGTCGATACGGTTTGTAAACTTCTGTCGTGATGTCTTTAGGTCATTGGCAGAATACTTTCATACACAATTAGGTCAATGAACTAAAATACCGTACCGTATTTACTCCTGTATAAGTCGAGCGGTATTTTAAGACAAAAAATTGCACTAATATAGGCATTTCTTATGTATAAGTCGACTCCGCTATTCTAGAATATTCTGGAACAATGGCAGCTGCCATGTTATGATTGAGCGTGCCGTCGTAAGCTTTTTTACTGGTAATATATACCCTATTTTTACTTATATTTGATACCGGTAATTCTGTAAAGTAACTTTAACATTTATATGGTGAAACACCATTATTATGAGCGTTTGTTAAGGCTCCATACCGCGGTGTGTATATTGCATGTATAATAACGGAGTTTTCCTTTCATATTCACATCCTATTCGACTCGGCAGCAACATGTCCATAAACATTACTCATGCATAAGTCGACCCCAAAAATTTTACCTCAAAATCGTCTCCCAGAAATTCGACTTATACACGAGTATATACGCTACCTAATGCGATAGACGTACAGCACTGCAGAAAAATGAACATAAACAACTAGCAAGCAGCGGTCGCAACTGGATTTAAGATCACAACCGTTCGTGGTAGAAACGATGGCCGAAAATGCCGTAAAAGTGAATGAAGTATCTTTGGAGGCAAATAAATGGTGTCGTCATATGCATTTAATGTTTTAGGCTAGCGATTCCCAAACTGGGCGCCGCGAAAGTTGTTGCATTTGTCGCTGTCAAGTCCGCTCTGTAGCTCGGAATTTTAAAATTGAAACATACTGTCCGAAAGAGTTGCTCGTAAACAGATTACGTAATCGCACGTCACAATGTAATATGTTAATTGTGTAACAACTGCCAGTTCAATTTCATTAACTTGTATAAGATGGCGCTTTTCTGCGTATTCTATTTGTTTATGGTAAGATTGTAATTATGTTCTATTCTCTATTCTTGCCAGATGTTGGTGTGAATCATGAGAAACTCCTAATTGGCTGTTTACAATCGTATGAGCATTGCATGACCTGATGAAGTGTAACACGTGCCTTTTCGATATAAATTAAGCGAGCACATTTTGAAAATTTTCCTACGTTTTCTTTTCCACCAAGGACTTGTCGAATCAGCTCTCATGCTGGCTAACATTCCGAAAGTAAAGAAGGTTGGTTGAATTTTCTTTAGAATGTTTGTGGGCTCCTAATTCACCTTGGAACTACCAGGATGAGAAAAGAACTGCCTGGCTCCAGCTTGCGTAGAATTATATGTTTGCTTTCTCTGTCCGTGTCGCCTGCCCAGACAGCGCTATTTCCACGGTCAAAAGGACAGAGTAGGGTACTAGCAGCCTAACTGCTAGTAAAGTTTTAGCTGCGGAATGTATGCTACCTAGCTAATTAAAATGTCGCTTAACAACAAACCGTATCAACTTGTTTGGAAAACCACGCAAATTTTTCGCTCATAAGTTATCAGAAATGAATAAGCAGTCGGTCTCATTTTCAAATTTTTCGCACACACATGCCAATGCACAGCTTGCGTCTTTTAAGGTTGCGTAAAGAATCGCGAAATGTAAAAAACTGCATACTATTGCGGAAGAACTCGTGCTTCCTGCTGCTCTTGTCTTAGTCTCGACAACGATTGAAAAATCAGTTCCTCAAAAACTAAAAGTTATTCCACTCTCAAACAATACTATTTGTAGGATCGATAAAACTTCAGATGATATTTGTGATTAGCTGGTAGCGAAAATGCGGGGAAATGAGTTCAGCTTACAGCTAGATGAAACAACAACCAGTACCAGTCATAAAGATGCTTATTTGATATGTTACGAACGCTTTATTGATACCGATAACAACATCATTGAAGATTTGGTCTTTTGTAAGCCCATTTTAACAAATTGCAAAGCACATGAATTGTTAGCATTACTGAACAATTTTTTTCTGGAAAATAACCTGGAGTGGAAATACTGCGTTGGTTTATGCACTGAAATGGAGCCCGAGCTATGTCTGGTCGTTTTGGCGGGCTGCGAACGTTAGTGCAGGGCGTTGTAGTCAACTCAAAATAAACCCACTGCTTAATACACCGTGAGGCGCTGGCTTCGCAACAGCTCAGTGGTCACTTTAATGGAGTGCTTGAAACTGTAGTCAAAACTTTGAACTTCATTAACACAAGGCCGCTTTTCCATTGTCTTTGTGATGAATTAGGAGCAGACCACAACAATTTATTGTTTTATTGTAACGCAAGGTGGCTTTCCAAAGGCAAAGTTCTTTTACGTGTGTACGAATTAAGAAACGAAATCTTCCTATTTTTAAAAGAAAACCGTACGCTTGCTACTACCTTCGAGGATGAAGTTTTCCTGACTCAGTTGGCATATCTCTGTGATATTTTTGCAAAATTAAATCAATTAACATCTCACTTTAAGGAAAAGATACTCACCTTTTGCAACTCCATGACAAAATTACAGACTTTAAAAGAAAACTACAGTCGCGGAAAACTCATCTGTTGATAAATAACAAGTCATGTGATAGTTTTCCACTCTTAAAACCCCATGTAAATTCGCAATCTGATAATCTCTTCCTGCAGAATACCGATGAGCGTGTTATGAAAACTGTAATGTGTTCGCATTTGCATGCTCTAATCTCGAATTTTAAGAAATATTTTTCTGAAGACATGGAGAAGTACAATTGGACAAGAAATCCTTTTGTTGATAATGCAAATGCCCCTCAGGGGTTTACATCTCTGGAAGCAGAACAATTTATCGATGTTACTTCTGATGTCACTTTGAAAAGCATATACAACCTTTATTCACTCATTTCATTTTGGGTTAAGGCTCGAGCTGAATTTCCACTTGTAGCCTGTAAAGCTATGCGTGTTCTTGTGCCATTTGCAACGTCATTCTTGCATGAAGCCGGTTTTTCTGCTGTAGCAGTAATCAAGTCGAAGTATCGCAATAAGATTGGCATTGAACGCGAGATGCGAGTTGCAATATCAAACATTTAAACGTGGTTTTATAAAATGTGCGTAGAGCAACAAGCTCACTGCTCACAATAAATGTTTTCAATACTTTGCATTTTGAACAATAAACATGATTTAAATACAATTTTTTGGCAAAACTTGAAATTTGCAAGTTTTGGCGTCATTACGGCGCCGCGAGTATTGATAAGTTTTCAAAGGGCGCCGTCAACAGAAAAAGTTTGGGAACCCCTGGTTTAGGCGATGCCACCGACCATAGCGAAAATTCTAATGTAAGCAAAAAAATAGTAATGTCAATTCGTCTATAACTACAGCGAGTGTTTAGTGGTAGACACACACTGAATCAGCATGTCTGAGCCTGTGAATCACAGGAAAAATGACGTAAAAGCAAAGCAAA
This sequence comes from Trididemnum clinides, assembly GCA_963675345.1. NCBI lineage: Eukaryota > Metazoa > Chordata > Ascidiacea > Aplousobranchia > Didemnidae > Trididemnum > Trididemnum clinides. The sequence goes on from OY776304.1 coordinate 11,666,185, forward strand.
CTACAGCTGTTAAATTCTGCTGTATAAAAGTAATTAGCTTTTAAAATACTGAATTGAAATCCAGTAGCTAAATTTAAAGTTTGCATGTCATTCATTCACATTTTCCTCTAGAACATAGGTTTCCTAACTCTTTTCCTCACCAACACCTGGTGAATGTAAAAAATCTCCGTAAATGCCCAATTTTTTAAGACAACATCTGAGCTCTTATTATAGCATTAACCTTTATTTGAATTGCTTTATAAAAGTCAAACTGATAACAACTAGATCAATCGCATAGGTAAAATCACTCTAGTCACAAATTGCATTACACATCACTTTTTCCAAGTCTTATTGCACTGTGAGATGCTGTAATTTTTATTTTTTTACAAAGCATTTGATTCTCAGAGGTGTAATTGATAACGCTACCCTCACATCAAGCCTGATGTCAAAGCATGCCTGTAGCTCTGCTTTTAGAGTGACTAACATGGAGAACCCGCAGACTCAGTTTTGCAGAAGTAAATCATGATAAAAAGGGGCTGTTATCCGCAGAGATTTTGCTGTAAGATAAGGACAAGCTTTATACATCTTGGTGAAAACTCAAATGGGTTGTGAATCATATGTAAACCTATTCTCAAGTCACCAATTACTGCAGTAAAAAAGAAGTCATTGCTTGTCAAATGATATTAATCAGGCAAATGCATTATCTGAGCATTATGACGATATAGGTATTGTAATGTCACAATCACTATATCCAAATCAAACCACACTATGCCACTTTATCTATAATTCCTAGTATAACCATGACAGGAGTGCTAACTATGGGTATGTGCGGTATGACTACTCATTTCACTACACTCGAGCCTGCACACAAAACAAACTAATAATTACAAAATAATTTAATTACGGCAACACTATTCCATGAAACAAATTATGCAACGAAAATCATCAATGTCAACAGAAATCAAGATTGTAACATGCTGATCTGCTGATCGCCCTCACAACATTTTTTCTGATCAAACGTTAACGTTCTAATTATGACACCATAAACTTTGAACATGCCCTGTGAAATCCCAAACTCAGATATTTGCACCACAACAATTATGCCAGGATAGACTAAATCACCCTGAAGGGTTTTTACATCCAGTCAATGAACCCCGAGCCTTGACGAAATAATTGTAGCAAATTGGGATTCAAATGATATCACGAGTACATTGTTTTGATGTACATAATTTGCCTATGCCGCAAATGATACTTCCTTTAAAAATTTAACAAAAAATTCCCACTAAATACGAACGAAAATTTTGTAAATGCAAAGCAGGTATTCCAAATTTTTGTTTGGTTCATTAATATAAGCAAAGCAAAAGTTATTGGAAGTAAAAACAGCAACAAAGGTAATCTGTAGACTTTCAAACACGATTCCTGATATCATTGGCCACATCCTACGTGTCCAAATCTTGGTGGATGTCCATTTTGTAATTTGACATCACACTACTATGCTGTAATTTGCTTTTCCGTGACAGTGCTTAGATAGGGGCTTGTTCTTTTCGACTAAGCTTTCTGTGCATGGGGGTACTTTACTAAAATTCATTTTGCTCTTTACTACTTTCCACGCATCAAAAAATCAATCAGTTGAAAACTTGGCTAAATAAATGATAAAGGTTTTCCAAATGAAAAAAAAAAAATACAAAACACTAACAAACTTTTTTATATAAATATAACTGCAAATCTGGTGAATTTTTGCATTGAATAGTTTTGCATTTTATAACTTTTAAAGGTAGCGTAGTTATAGTGGACATATACCAGCATCTATGCACGAGAAAAGTGGCAATGCTGACATCAAGATGGTGTGCACATATTTGCAGCCAGAAAAAAAACTAAAACTATTCAGAGCATTGGTCATCACTAGGGTATTGGGTGTAAAATTATGATACGGTATGGTGAAATTTTGAAGAAAAGTATGGTAAGAAATTATGTATGGTATATTAGTAAAGAACAGAATTCAGGTATGATACCAAGGGAAGTACGAAGGGAAACCATTCCTTACTGCACCATACCTAATCCCCTGGTCATCAGAAATGATTTAAATAAAAAACTAAGAGTCAACACATATTACCAAGACTTTAGTTAAGATACTGGTAAGCCTAGTGTAATTTAGAGAAAACTAATTGCAATTTCTTAAATTCAATTAGGCTAGAAATGGTATAACCAGGTGAAATATTGTTGTTAATTCCAGTAAGTCCGTGCATATCTTTATCAACAGTAATATTTTGGTTTTTCATCTGGCTTATAATTTGTGATCGTCTGCACATGATCTTGGTTGTTGCTTTATGAAAAAATATGACAGCATGCATGAAATCAGTCACTTTAAACATTTTGCTCTTTTAGACCCTGTTCAGACAATACTTAAATACGGAAATTGGAGGTATGGAAATTCAAGAGCGATTGAATTACGAAATACTGAAAAAAAACAACTAAATTATGGAAATCAAACATATAATCTTCAGAGCAACCTAGTTATTAGGCTAAATAAGAAGTGTATATTTTATCCCAATTTAATTATTCAATTTTATCCAATTACATTGGTGGAACTTTTGGTTTTTAAATCTTTTATCCACTTTTGTTGTGTCCATATTTCCTTGAGCAGATATTTTTTTCAGTATTTCCTTAAACTCACCGAATTTTCGGTTTGGTGCAGAGGCATTGGCAATGTTTGTTGAATTATAAAAGAAAGCTGGCAAAACCTGTTGAATTATATAGGGAAGTGATGCTGCATATAGGTAAGCTATAGCTTATAAGTATGATTAATTTTTCAAATAAGAAAGTCATGAGGTTAATTTTCATGTGGAAAATTCCCTTGTAGCGTTGGGTTGCATATAGGGAAGTCGGTTATTGTAGTACTATGTTATATATCTTACACATGAGTAAGTGACATAGGTATAAGTAATATTACATATAGATAAACTTATCCCAAACCCTAACCCTAGCTTTAAGGTGTTACCTATATGCAGCAAACATTACCAACCCTACTGGTTAAGCATGAATTACCATATTTTTTATAAATCTGCATTTTAGTGGTGCTTCTTACCTTATAACAACATAAAACATGCAACAGCAAAATTGCTATCAATATAAATGAGGGTTGAACCATTGTTTATGAAAGCAATGGTTACTACCTTGCTTGCTAGTCTAGAAACATTGTATTTATACCTTTCCCTGCTCGAATAGGTACAAATGACTTTTATTGCCCTTGGCCACAACATAATTTACATTCTTAAATTATCAATTTTTCAATCATGGTGATACCTCACCAGAATTTTCAACTTCCCTCAATCTGCACCAGCATCTCACATGTCAACCATCCACAGGTCTACCACACAAAATTAAATCTATAGTAGCATATTGTGGGCTGTTCATCTACAGTATTTCCCACATAAAACCCAAATATGCTCTTCTAGGAAATTTAGATCATGCCATTGATCCATTGCTGCATTACTACATAAACCTCATATACGGGCAATGAATTCAAACTTGAATTCAATCAAAGAGGGGTGGTGGAAGTGTTTTGTACAGGGTATTACAGAAAATAAGCATATGGCTGATGAGGGTCAGCAACTCAAAACAATGTTGTCACGTGTTGTCATTTTGTGCTATACTGACTGTAATAGACTGACATCATACTCATATGCTATCCCTGCATGTTGATTCTAGCATAATGCAGTTGAGACATGTAAAGTGCCTATGTGATATAGGTTGAAACTGTTGCCTTTATGAGGTCAGTGCAGTAATCAAGCAATAGATCAATGGCATCATTTAAAATTGCCCAGAAGGGCATATTTGGATTTTATGCAGGAAACACTGTGGATAGACTAGCCAACAATATGTAGTACAGGCTTAATTTTGTGTGGTAGACCTGTTGATGGTTGGCATGTAAAATGCTGGTGTAGACTAAGGGAAGTTAAGAATGCTGGAGAGGCATCACCATATTTGGAAATATGAAATTTTGGCATTCTATGGAATGGTATGATTCTTCTATCAATTATGAATTTTCTTGAAGTGTTTTAATAGGTCTAACTAGTCTTCCACCAGTGCATATTTCCTTAATGTTTTGTCAATGTGGTTTCCGTATACTTTTCTTGACAAGGCAATTAAGGAAAACGTTCCAGAGAATTGGATAAGACTAAAATGCAAAATGCAGAAATTGTGCAGAAGGTGCACAAAGTGTACTATGCTCATGACAATGTCTTGTCCCATCGGCTAACTCAGGCTCTCATCCTAACCCTTACTTAAACCCAAACTTTGTATAAGGTGGATACTGGAAAACATTGTGCACATGTACTAATTGGAATTACCAGCCAACCACTGCTTCTATGCTCATTTATGCAAATCTACAGTTTGAAAAAAACCTTGGTCCCAAATTTTCAATTAGTTTGGTCTGCCTGCAAAACAGAATGCACATCCTTTGTTTATTGCAATTGGTCCTTGCTTGTCTGTGTCAGTGTACTGTATTAGCATGTTTACTCACCAAGGCATTGCACTGTTTAAAGTTCAAAACTCCATGAAAGAGCTTTTGGTAACTTATTCATCAAAATGGGCACTTGGAATTTAAACCTGCCAAGGCATCATTTGGTCAATGTGATCCCATCCCTATTTGTAAGGCTATACATGATAAGATTGTGTGATGTGCTCTTGTCTCCAATTTTTTCTATATGTTCTTACTAACCATGTATCCTCTTAATTTTGTTTTTTAGCTTGCTTCTATTAAAATTTTACATTTTATTTATTTGGTGTAATAAAGAGCTCATAGTATGGTTAATTTTTCCTTAAACTAAGCACAGAGTGATGGCCCTTGAAATGCCTCAGAACGTGGAGCAAATCAATTGCAGCAGTTGAATTTTGCCACAATCCCTTCCAACTGTACAAAAAAAGAAACCCAACATCGTTCATTAGAACACAAAAGATACTACATTCATCTACGATTAAATGACAAAAAGTACAGATTCACCTGAGGTAAATGTCACAATACCATCACCGTAGCAAAAGAAGTGGCTATTATGCTGTCAACAGCATTTTACTCTTGGAGGCTATTTTGGTGTTGACAGCATTATACTCTTGGAGGCTATTTTGCCATCACCATTTATGCAAGTTTAAATGAGCATATCTGCTCTAGTTCTGGCAGTGATGCTGGGGTGTTGCAGATAGTGCAGCTGCTGGGAAACGCAATAGTTATAAGCTGGAATCTTTACTGACAGAGTACTTAGACAAAAGCAGTATACACTTGAGGCAGAGTCCAGTATGTGAATATATGAGGGAGTGTACACTGTGGGGGGGGGGGAGTTCGCACTGGGTGCACAAATTTACTTTAATTCATCATTGAAATTTGTTTCAATTTTTGCAATTACTGATCAGAAACAAACAAACGTCATAGGTTTAACATGTCCTCAAAAATTTACCAATCACAAATGTTTGATGGCAAAATAACCTCTAAGGCCAAACGTTGCTGATGTCAAAATGGCCACTGCCTTTGAGAAAACACACCACAATGACCTGTATTCAACGTCAGGAGTAAAGTATTTGTATATTGAATACTCTGATAAGTTCATCTACCAATAAACACTAATTATTAATACATTGAGCATCTGTCAGTCTGTGTTGAAAGCACAATTTAGTGATGGAGACATATTTGCTCAAAAGCACCCTTATTCTGTTATTGTAATTTTTTTTTCATAATACCAGAGCAGGGATAATGTGCTGCATTAGTTCAGCAAAACGTCTAGTTTGAAAGCAAGTATGTAAAGGCGGACAAACACTGAATCAGCAAGTCTAAGCCTGAAAAGAGCAGAAAAAATGACAAAAAATTGAGCAATAATTTATATTTGATAAATAAACAAGCTATTTAAAAGTTTAGTGGACCAACTTAGATAATGCACCTTTCTACATAAAATACCAGGTGTTAAGCGTTTATCAAAATTAATGGAAATATTCTTTCAATCTAGTGTGTACAGGTTTATTCTAATCTAAGAAAAAACTTACTGATTAAATTATGTAACTCTGCCAATAAGTTTAGCATATGTTTCAATACTGCAGTTAAGGTAGCCATAATTCCATTTTTCAACTGCTGATTTGAGTTACTTTCTACTTCTATGTTTACTTGAACAAAAACAAAATCTTTTTCTGCTGCTGCAACTGCATCCATACTGTATCGTTTCAGGCTGGTTAGGCTTTTCCTTATAAATTTCACTGTGCTTTCCATTACTCATAAAATTTAAATCGATGGAGAAAGTGGAAGCCTTTGTTGCGTTCCGTTACATATAGGGTCCCGCGTAACATATGGGGTCCGACCACTGCTAACCTCACCATACATATAGGTCCCTACCATTGGTAACCTCACATAACATATAAAGTCCAGCCATTGGTAATCTCACATTACGTGTAGGGTGCGAGTGTTGGGAATCTCACATTTAGCATAGGGTCCGACAACACTGTCATTCTAGCAGAAAAAAAGATCCGCTTTTACTCCAGGTAAACTCGCGCTAAAAATTTAACTACAATAAGTACAAGACAAAAGCCCTCGTTTGTAAACAAAATAGCGATCAACTATGAAAAACATGTGCTCGGTTTAGGCCGATTTGAAGATTGTTCCCGTGAAGGGATTTCCATATAATTTTGACACTCGACAACGATATCAAAATGCTAACATGTTGCGAAGTTTCATGGTGGGACGGTCATAAACGGCTCATCAGAGTAAATGTAAATTTGCCTCATAAAACATGGGAAGTTAGAATCCGGCATAAATAGCTTGACGCTGGAATTTGACTGGGTACTATTTAAACTTTTTCCAAGAAAAGCAAACAGATGAACCTAAATTCTTTGGATCGCTTTTGTTATGATTACCTAAATGTATGTGATGTGGTTAGCGGTATCAACTTTTTGCATGAGAACGACATTTTGCTTGCATCATTGTTGTTAACATTTAATTTTAATGGTAGTTTTAATACTCTAAGAAGGCCTTCGCATCAGGCCATTTCGATTGTAATTCTAATTAGAGGCTTTTATTTTAATCACTTGCCATTTGTTTGTCACTAATGATAAAAGCACTAAATCAGGGTTTTTAAAGTGGAAGACGTTTGAGAATCACAGGGATAGCGCGAGGTCAAAGTAAAAATTTTATCCCATCAAAAAATTCTTCATGGTATAACTGTGTTAGAACCGAAGTGGGGGTCGATGTTACCTAGTTGTAACTAATTTAAATTTAAACTGTTATAGCTAAGCGACCACTTAAGATAAATTTTTGAAAGGTTTCAACTGTTTCCAAAATTTATCTGGCTTTTGATTGGTCTTAAACTGACAAAGACATTCATCGTAGTTTGAATTAAACAGCAATTTCGAAACCCACTGCAGCATATTTATAAATTGCCTTTCTATAATAAAAAAAAAAATGGAAAAAGAGCGCACACCCAAAACCGTGACGCGGTGCGCAAACCACAGAATTGCTTTGAAGTGACGCAATGACTGCAAAGCTTCAGTTTCTTAGAAATTTTTTTCTCGGAATCTTCTCGCAGTGATTATTATCCAGTCTTAATATGACAAGCTTATAAACAATATTGATCAAAATTTATATACATGCTGTTTGTTTTTGGATTTATCAAAGGCTTTTGATACGGTTGATCATGACATTCTTTTAGATAAATTGTATCGTAACTTTGGAATTCGTGGTAAACCTCTGGATTTATTGACCAGCTACTTAAAAAATAGATATCAATATACTAATGTACGTAAATTTATGTCTTCATATACCAAAGTATCATGTGGGGTACCCCAGGGATCTTGCCTTGGGCCGCTACTTTTTTTGTTATACATTAATGACATTTCGTTGATTTCCAATTTTGACACCACATTATTTGCCGATGACACCTGCTTGATGATGACTGATAACAATCTGAAAAACCTGGAACACAAAGTTCAAATAGAACTCAAAAAAGTTAACTCCTGGCTCTGTCAAAATAAGCTATCCCTAAATTTTTCAAAAACAAACTACATGTTAATAAACAAGCAACCCCTTAAAACTTGTCATTGTAATTTTAAAGTAGCTCTTAACGGTATTACTATTGATAGAGTGCATACTGTTAAATACCTTGGGTTATTCATTCACGATAATCTCAAATGGACGTCGCAAATAAATTATTTGTCTGCGCAGCTTGCCAGATGCACAGGACTCTTTTACAGATTGCGCAATTTTGTTTCAAGAGAAACCCTTTGCATGCTATACTATAGTCTTGTATACAGCAGAATTCAATATGGAATTACTGCGTGGGCAACAGCAAATAAAACTTCACAAGAAATAATTCGAGTAAGGCTTAATAAAATTTTGAGAATAATATTGTTTCGAAACTTATATACGCCAACTTCACAAATGTATAAAGAACTTCAAGTATTAAAAGTAGAAGACATATATCAACTTGAGTTAGCTAAATTTATGTATCAACTCCATCATAGTCAATTACTTAAAAACTTTTACCATTCTTTTCGTAAGTTAAATACTATTCATCAACATGAAACGAGATTAATTAATTCGACTACTTACTACCGCCCCCGAATAAATAAATTATTTAGCCAAAAACTATTCTCTCACAGAGGTTTAAAGCTGTGGGGTAACCTTGAATCCGAATTAAAAAGCATGCACTGGGTTTCTTTTAAAAAAGCGTATAAACTAAAATTATTAAATGAATATTAACGCTTGCAAAAGCTTTTGATTGTGTAAAAAATATTTATGGTTATTGTTTGTTTCGTTTTCTTTTTTTATTTCTATTTTTTTTTTATGATTTGATAAAAACTTGAACTCAACTCTTTTTTTTTTTTTTTTTACACAATGTACTCAAATTATAAGTGTCACTTAATACATCCCGCTTATATCTCAATCTGCTGAGATCAGGGAGCATCTCGACTCGATAACCGAAAGGTTCCTCGATGCTCCCTGGCTTTTGCTACTAGTGATTTTTTTTTGTGTGTATTATCAATCTGATTATTGTGTCGGTGCGCAAAGCAAATCAAATAAAATTCTCTCTCTCTCTCTCTCTCTCTCTTAATTTGACAAGTCAAAAACATCTAAGTGTTTTTAGATACAGAGCTATTGTGTAACTTTTTGTCAAATAAATAATATGTTCTAGACGCTAAGCCATAACCCACAAATAAAGCAATTCCAGATATTATTTTTTAAGTTTGATACTTGGCACATGCAACTACGTAAAAAGAATTGTTCCCAAGAGCAAAGCTAGAAAATAACTTTGGCGGTGTGATAATATAGTTTTCGCTTTTCATATTGTTATGGTAATGGTGTTACCGGTTGAAATTGGGCATTGGTAGGTGGGAAAGCAACAAGCGTACTTGCTATTCTTATTGGATTGAAAAGATCAAGATCAAAGAAAAAAGAGCAAACGAAAGGAAAAACAAAATTTCTAAGCAATTGAGCCAGTGCTAAAAGTGCGCAAAGACTTTGCGTAAGAAGCATCTTGTTGGCAAATGTGATTTTTGCTTGCAAAACCTAACTGCTGTTAGGCTTACACTTTCGGATAGAATTGCATTGTCTTAGTTTCTATGGAAACATACCAACGTATAGCTAATTTTGTCGATAATATGTTTTGTTGAAATCACACGTAAATTTAATGTACCTGGTAGTGTTCCCGCGTTTTCATATTAGACGGAAAACTAAAAGCAGAAGCAGCATGTCGTGTGACTGCAATATATCAGCTAGTTCAGAAATAGCCTGTTTTGTTTCGCATTTGTAATGCACATGTCATGTGTGTGTGTCCTTGAATGTGACCCCCATGATATAGGTATTGCTGAATCATATTGTTTTGTATTGCATTTTTTTTTTAACCCAATCGCAAATTTGTTTTTTTAGCATGTTTATCATTGAGTGTTTTTTACACCCGCCTGATGAGACCCAATAAGGTCGAAACCGGTCGCGGGTTATTGACATGATGTAATAGATTGCTGTATGGTACCGTATGATGCTGGTGATCATTTTTGAGCGAATTTTTCTACTGTACTTTGATGCTGGAGGCAGATCCCTCTTAATGGGAGATGGCCTTGAAAATTGCTAACTAGCAACTCTTGTATCAATGTATTCTAACAATTGCAAATGACATTTTAAATAATTGGTCTAGATTCACTAACGCCCCAAAGTGCAAGTTACGATAATAAAGCTCAAATTGGTCACATTAGAATTAATTTAGGTTGAATATACAAACTGTAAAAACGGTTTAGATACCATATGACGCTGTAACACCAATAATCTTGGAAATATTCATGCCATTATGCCGCATCAACGTATTTTTTTTGTTTTGGTAATTATCTACAATATTACCCCATATACAAACCATTGCTTATTTATTTTATTCTCGAAGTGAATTTTATTGGTAGTTATTTCCGGTACTCCCCCGTAGACAAACCTTTTCTGATTTATTTTCTAAGCTTTTTTATTGGTTGTTCTTTGGGTAGCAGTTTCCGGTATTCCCACGTTTTCAAACCTTTTCTTGTTAATTTTTATTTTCTAGTAATTTTGATTGGCTAAAATATCTGGGAACTTTTTTCGGTTACTTACGAATGGGAAGTATACAGGGTGTTCCAAAAGTCTTGCGCACATTTTGACAATGAATATCTCGGAAACTATTAAGGATATAAAAACGCATCTGATAAATTTAGAAAGCTTGTAATCTCAATTTTTACATGGAATGTTCAAAGATGTTCAATGTGATTCAGTTTTTGCAAATTCAAGCACACAAAACGCCTTTTCTGGTTGAGTGAACGCCATTAATGGCTCTGAATATCTAAAAAATCTGAAAAGATATTTAAAAAAATCTTAATATCTGAAAAAAAAATAAAAAAATCAATAGCCTTACAAAAAACTTAATGTAATTAGCTTAAAAATGACACAACTTTTATCTTACTACCATTCCTAGTTAAATAGAAATGGGGACTTCAAATGTCCCCAAGACTTTTGGAACACCCTGTATATATATGAGTGGGGCATTTTGAAAACTCAGAAATGAGAAAAGAGACAGCAGAGAAGGAAGGAGGGAGGTGAAGAGACAAAGGGGAAGTGTCAAGAATTAGAAGGCAAAGTCGAAGCACTAATATAAAGGAGGGGACTATCGGCTGCTACAAGAGTGGTGTCGGTGATTGTCTGCGTGCAACAGCTTATGCATTAGTAGAGTTGCGTTGTTAAAGAGTGGGCTGGCAACCTAGCTTCTTAAGTGTAGGTCCATAAGCCAAAGGATAGGGCATAAAAGGTAGTCGTTGAACTCTACCGAGCGAATTTTCAAGTCGCAGAATCGTCACCTACCGGTCACTAACCACTTCCCGACGGTATTTATACGAGCTGGATGGGCCCTCTCAACGGTATTAATTTTGAACAAATTATCGATTATCGATTATCGATAAAATTATTATCGATTACAAATATAGCCCAATAGCGGCATACGTCCGCTAAATGCCGCTATTGGGCTATATTTGTAAGGGCGGACAGAGAAGCTTGCCGTTGGTCCTGCACTGAAAGTTTGCGTCATAGGATGCTCTCCGTCGGCAGGACGCGACTCTCCATGCGTCATAGGACGCTCTTCGTCGGGAAGTGGCTAAGGTGCAGGGCGGGTGATTTAACCGTATTCGGCGACAGACGCCTCCAGAGGGAAATAAAAATGCCGTATTGGTATTGTTGTGATCAACGGGATAAGAGATAGGCTGCATAAGCTAATCGTGGTGGCACAAACTTGCTTACAATTGTTTAATGTGACATGTTTTTGTAGCAAATTCATAACATAAATTGCATGACCACTTCTTCCATACAACTTGCCACACAGCTACACGTAAACAACTAAACAATTCTAGTTCCCTAATTCAGTGAAAGAAAGCAAAAAATCGCTAACTCAAATCCAATTCGAAAAAAACTACAACTTTTGAAGTCTGATCTAATTCAAAAAAATTCCTACATCCAATTCAAATCTATTTTCGGACAACTTTCACACCGTAAAATCCGGTCTGAAAAATGTTATCGAGTGTCAAAATTATATCGAAATCTCTCAATGGGAACAATCTTCAAATCGGCCTAGACCGAGCACATTTTTTTCATAGTTGATCGCTATTTCGTTTAGAGAGATATAAACACGCGGCAATTACGACGCGAGTTCATAGTTATTCTGATAAGCTGTTTATGGCGGTCCCATCATGAAACTTTGTATTATGCTAGCAATTTGATATCGTTGTCGAGTGTCAAAAATATATCAAAATCTTATGCCTTTTCTTGTACTTATTGTCGCTTCATTTTTAGCGCCAGTTTGCCTGCGAGCAAAAGCGGATCCATTTTTTGCTTAAATGACAATGGTGGGTCCGACCATTGGTAACCTCACATTAGATATAGGGTCTCAATCGGGGCCGTAACTACCGCTGGTGCAACCCGTGCAATGTACCAGGACCCCAGCACGAGGAGGCCCCGCATTAGTACATTTTGTTGTCAAATATTTTCGTTAAATGCTAAAGAAAGCATATTATCTTTAAACGTCACACTTCATCAATAATTTCAATTTATATTTAACCATCTAACTCATTTGAAGTATTTCCACATCCATTTAAAGCTTTGATTGTAACGTGTTCATTTTAATTGTGATGTATTCATGATGTAATCGGTACGCTACCCCCACTCAAGTCTGTTTTGTAAAATAAGTTTAAGCTATACCGTAACGATCGTGTAGCATTACATTTGCCTGCTTTATTTTGCAATTGTTAATAAGTTTTGCTTTATGGCGTTGGCATACCTAATGTCACATCATAGTTTCGAAATAATTCTACAATTTTCCACCATAGTCCAGGAACTTAATAGTGTTACATCTTACATAACTTGTTTTTCCAGCCTTTTAATTTGATGCTTTGCGACGTGACACTTACTGCCTGGCTGGCTTATATCGTCCCAAATAATTAAAAAATATATTAATTTTTATTAATTGATATTAAGGCATCGTATAGGCTTACTGCAATCAGTTGAATAAAATACCACTTCCACGACCGATTTCGTTCCTATCAGAACTCTTCAGGTGGACTCAGGTATCAAATTGATGATCACATGAATTGCTTCATGTGGTTTGTACCATCCGCCATCGGTTCTGTCATCTAATACTGTATATAAAGCGCAATTCTGTCTGTCTGTGTGTCTGTTTTGACTCCTCTGAAACTGCTACCGGTAAAACCATCAAACTTGGCACGATTGATCACCACCCCGTGGTGAGTGTCACAAAGGTATTTGTGACGTCATGATGACGTCATAAACAAAAATAATGTTTTAAAATTCTCATTACTTAACAGAGGACAATCGCTTTTTGCCCAAACCAAAACTAGCTTCCGACTTACCACATTTCAAGAACTTTCACTTGATTGGGGTCTAAAATGACTTCACAATCAACGACTCATTGAACAATCTGTTTTTTGTTCCTGCTCAAAAAGTACTTATCGCACAAACACGATTAAACATTTTTTTAGGAGATATTAATAAGCTGCTTTCGATAAAAACAACTTTACAAAAATTGACGTTTATTTGATTATGCTACGAGCACTTTTTTATTTAAGCACTTCAAGCCCTCTGAGCAACTTTTCTTCTCTATTTCGCTTGCACGCTTAAACTGAGTCAATGACGTCATAATATACTTCGTACGATTAACACAAATGTTTGCTACCGCAGATCATAATATGAAGATGTTTTCAAAAATTGTAATCTTTTTGCAAAATTAGTTTATTTCAAAACTGATTTGTGACCTTATTTCTCAACTGATTTTCAAACTTTATTCAACAAATTAACGGTTATTTCAGAGCGATTCTGATAGTGTATAATATCATTAATATGTACAACTAATATTAGTTTTTATACTGAAAATACTGAACTTTAAGACCTGTGGTGTAACCTTTTACCCCTACCAAAAGTGGTGAGCTTAGTAAAAACAGGTGACTTTAATACAATAACGTTATAATAAAGTACTAACAATAACTGTTCTTTGAAAGCTTAGGGAATTTCCTTTCCAGCAATATGTGACTCCAATTACTTGAGGCTAAGGCTTAGTTTATAATGTGTGATCAAAACTTGGTTGCCATAAATGATGCTTCATTTTTAGTTGAACAATTATCCTACTAGAGCTAACAAACTTGCAATTGTTAAACAAAGCTTGTTCTTTGGTACATTTTGACTACTTTTCCTCCCACGCATGGTTCTTTTGCATTGTTTGTCGACGTTTTAAAAAAAAACCATCAAAAACTGAAGTCTGTAAATGTTAATAAAATGTAGTCTACCGGTTAAAAAAACACAAAATTGTAGTGCCTGCAGTTTACAAACTTGCAATTTTTAGAAAGACTAAGTCCTTTGGTACATTTTGGCTATTCTCTCTCGATAGCATGGATGTTTGGCATTATCAAATTATTCAAAAGACTAAAAGTCTACAAATTTTAATATGTATCCAACTCCAAGCAAAACACGTAATGATCACCCAAGAAAAAGACGATGTGGTAAAGATGGTCCTTTCTTATCGTTTGCAGCAAAATGTAGGGGTCGAGCTACATATGATCTAAATGTTGAAGCAATTTCATTTGCAATTGGGCAAGGGTGTCGCAGCAGCCAGCTGATTTGATGTTCTTAACCTCGACAATATTGATGGGGGCTTTCACTATTGCTATAACTAAACTGTGAGAGCTTCATTTCAGGTTAGTTTGCTCTGTGCATGGTGGCGTTTATGTCAGGGTCAAGAAACATGCACGCAGTCAAAGACTTTAGTTCATATTAATTCGCCTATAGTGACGAAGAAAAGAATAAGTAGCAATTCTAATAACAATAATGGCTCAAAACACATTGTGAGGTCATAATGTTAAATGACATCACAATGCTTGCCACTATTTAGTGGAAACAGCAGCAGACAGCAAAATTATCTACTATCATTTTGATAGCAAACATAAATGGTAAAGCCCATTACTGATATTTGTAATTGCAAGAATATCGGTACAAAATATTAATCTTTATTTATCAGTAGTGAGGTCTGGATTAGGGGCAAAAGTTGAATGTAATAAAGTCCCAAATTTAAGAAAAGATCAAAATTAAACAATAACAGCATCAATCTGTAACACTGGATTAAGAAGGTGTTAAATATTTTTTTGTGGTAACCTTCTGTTGAGTTTGTGCAATTTTGTTATGCTTAATGGTTCATTTTTTCTGACGCGTAGTCTCGGTAAAATCCTCGCTTTTGTTTTCCAGTCAAATGTGAACGCGACTGCATGCAAAGTAATAGAAAACGGTGCTAGAGTTTGTTTAGTTAAGTATCAAATTGTTATTATTGAGTTTTGCGTCACATACTAATAAGTCGACATATTAATCTTTATTTTGATCTTTGTAGAGTAAGACAACTGATAGGAAATTGCAATAAGTATATACAATTGAAAAGTGCTGTCTTAAATAAAAAATTCAAGTGGCCATTTGTTCAATTCCTTGTCTGGAAAATAGTTCTGATATGTGAAAGTTGTTTTTTTTAATTGGTTTGCAGTTAAGTGATTGTGATATTTATACTTTTAGAAACGGATGTATAAGGAGGTATAAGAAAAAGCACACAACACCAAATTTATCTTTCAATCATTCGTTTTATAATTTTGTGCAATTAAACCAAATTATCAATTTCCGTCATTAAATTTATTTCTCACGTTTTTGGAATTGTTAAGTACTCGTCAGTGGTTTTCAACTTTTTTGGTTGAGCGGAACCCCAATAAAACATTCGAAGGCTCAAGGAACCCCAGTGCATTAATTTATTTGTCATGCACAAACCAAGTAGTTAATTAAATGAACCAGACAAACAAACTCATGTTTAGATTTATTTACAATAAAAATACAAACTGTAAACAAAGTACATTTGTTCTCATAAAAAGTTCAATGAGAAACTTGAGCCTGGTGTTTTTTACACAACTCTTTAAGATCGGGTCGCGTTTTTGACAGACACACATGCAAAGCTCATCTTCCACAGACAGCAATTGCGCTCGCTTCTTGTGTTTGATGGTTGTTAGAGCTGAAAATCCAAACTCACACAGATAGGAGGTTGAAAATAGCAAAAAAAGTCGCAGAGCTTTTTGGGAAATTGCAGGATATTCCTTTTCAACCAACAACCAGAATGCATCCAGGTTTAACTCAGAATGCTTCAGCTTTAATGTTCTATCACTTGAAACACTGGCAAGTTCTTCTTCTTAAGATATTTTTGTTCCTACCCTGCATGCCACTGTTCAAGAGGTTTAGTTCATGAAATATATTGGCAAGGTGTGCTAATGCTAATTTGGAACACCAATGGTCATCACTCGGACATTCTGCAAAATCTTTCAAATTTTCTTGCAAACAGAAGGTCAATAGCTCTTCTCTTAGTTCGTAGAAACGAGACAATACTTTCCCTCTTGACAACCATCGTCCTTGTGTGTGCTGGATTAAAGTGTAATGTTGTGCTTCCACACTCACCCAAAGTTTTGTAAGTAGTCAACTTTTTAGTGGCCTCATTTTGATGTAATTAACTATTTTCACAACCATATCCAATACAGAGTTTAGTGCAGTTCCAAAAATTTTAGCAACAAGTGCTTCTCTATGAATAAAACAGTGAGTATGAATAATATTTGAATTCTGTTTTTTTGCGATGAAGACAAAACCTTTGAGACACCCTGTCATTGAAGGAGCATCATCAGTGCAAATACCAACACAATTTTTCCATTTCAATTCACAATACTCCAAATACGAAATTATAACATCAAATATATCTTGTCCTTTAGTTGTTTCTGGCAATTCTTTGCCGCCAGAAAGTCTTCTACAATAGATTTATCATCAATAAAACGAATAAATACAAGGAGCTGTGCTTTACCAGTGATATCTGTACGCTCATCAATTTGAAGTGCAAACAATTTATGTTTTAGTATTTTTGACTTGATGTTACATTCAATATTTTCTGACATGCCGTAAATGCGCCTTCTTATTGTGTTGTCAGAAAGTGGAATTTTACTTAGTTCTGATGCAGCCTCCTCTCCAAACATTATTCTCACTATTTGCTGGCATGCAGGTAAAATTGCACTTTCAGCAATGGTACGGGATTTCATTTTGCTTGCAACTATCTCCGACACAGCATAACTTGCCTCTTGTGCTTTGTCACTCAACTTGAATTTTTTGTTTAACATAGAAACTTGCATTTTATTTGATGCCAATTTTCTTTTAAAATATAGTTCATTTTTGCCTGACAAGTGACAGCTCTGGATGTTTAGTTGTTAAATGCCTCTTCAGTTTTGCTGGTGCCATAGCACTATTAGCTAGCTTCTCGCCACAAACAATACACAAAGGTAAAGGGCAGTCTGGATTTCCAGTCCAAGTAAATCCCAGAGCTATGTAATTTTCACAATATTGTCGAACTTTTAGTTGTAGGCTTATTTCATTATGTTTTGGTAGTCTGGACAAAGCAGCATCCCTACTATTGGCTGCAGCTCCGGCAGGCTGTCTCAAATCCTCAATCTCTTCAGCTGTTTCTAATCTACGTTTTTTCAAAAATCGTTCCATAATTCAAAGGGCTGTGCAGAATTGCAAAAATTAAACCTAAAGCTCTTTATTTTAAGTAGCCTAGTAACCTACCAATATACACATTAAACACAAATTTTAATCGTCTTTTGCAACTAGTAACGGTAATACAGTATGTAATAATTAAATTCGTTAGCTTTAGATTTTAGCAAAAATAGCCTACAATAAAAATATAAAAACATTTTTTCACATTATTATTTGTCGTTCAATAACCTACTGTTTTCATGCTAAATTTAGCCTACCAGCAAAGCAGACTTATTTTTGGAAATTGACAATTTGACGAAGTATTATGACATCATAAATCGGTTGTACGGACATAGAAAACTAAAAAACTTTATCTAGGTTAGGTGGCCTTGCCTTGTCACGAGAAATTTTGATACAATTTAAAATACTTAAAATTCTCAAATCTTTCAAAAAAAAGCTAGTACGGTGGTCAGTAAAAATTTACTCGTAACGTCGCAGAACCCCTGGACTGTACTGGCGAAACCCTAGGGTTCCACGGAACCCCGGTTGAAAACCACTGGCTCGTAGCATAATCAAATAAACGTCAATTTTTGTAAAGTTGTTTTTATCAAAAGCAGCTTATTAATATCTCCTAAAAAAACGTTTAATCGCGTTTGTACGGTGAGTACTTTTTGAGCAGGAACAAAAAACAGATTGTTCAATGAGTCGTTGATTGTGAAGTCATTTTAGACCCCAATCAAGTGAAAGTTCTTGAAATGTGGTAAGTCGGAAGCTGGTTTTGGTTTGGGCAAAAAGCGATTGTCCTCTGTTAAGTAATGAGAATTTTAAAACATTATTTTTGTTTATGACGTCATCATGACGTCACAAATACCTTTGTGACACTCACCACGGGGTGGTGATCAATCGTGCCAAGTTTGATGGTTTTACCTGTAGCAGTTTCAGAGGAGTCAAAACAGACACACAGACAGACAGAATTGCGCTTTATATATTAGATAAAGGCACTGGATTAGCTGGGAATTAAAGCATATGTCGCATCCAGCTCACCGTAGTGAGCTGCATAATATTATAAGCTTAAAATTAACATCATTAGTTGGCAGAAACGATGGCGGATGGTATAGACCGCTTGAAGCAATTCATGAGTTCAATACCTGAGTCCACCTGAAGAGTTCTAATAGGAACGAGACCGGTCGTGGAAGTGGTATTTTATTCAACTGATTGCAGTAAGCCTATAAGATGCCCTAATATTAATCAGTTAAATTAATATCTAATCAGGCTAACACCAGCTCCTATAATTCAAATTAAGAAAATATAGTATCTTCTGGAAGTTACTAATTTTTTCTAGTAAATTTTGCACGCTTTACATAAATAGATATATTCGTAATTTTGTGCTGTGAAAGTCAGCGTTTTGTTGTTTTACGTTTTGCCTGCGTGGTGGGAGTTTGAGTTTCAAGGGTTAGTGAGATCTAAAGCCTTAGTTTGTGAGAATAATGATTATTTTATTTGAATAAGCTACAGCACGTTGATTTAGTTTAACCATCTGGGTGCTAGACGTCATTCTATTAGTCAGTGATCAGATTTGTGATTTCTGTTAATAAACTTCTTTCGTTGAAAGAAGTTGTGATTTGAGTGATTGAAAAGTCAGGTTTGAGCTTTCTATTTAAACCTTTTTGCTAGACATACCGTAGTCCTTACGCTCGCAGCAGTAGTAATTCGAGAGCCGGAAAAACAATAACAAAGAAAGTTTGTTGCAATAAACTTTACTAACAGTTGTCTAAATTTTAATAAACTTTTTAGGTTGTGAGTAACAACATTGTAAATCTCTAGTTGACTGCAAATTAGTATGAA
Organism: Trididemnum clinides; assembly: GCA_963675345.1. Lineage (NCBI taxonomy): Eukaryota > Metazoa > Chordata > Ascidiacea > Aplousobranchia > Didemnidae > Trididemnum > Trididemnum clinides. Next base: position 11,685,581 of record OY776304.1, read on the forward strand.
AAGAAATTATCAAAGCGGAGCACAAAAGAAACAATCTAAGAGGAGAAAAATAGCTGAGGCAGCCAGGAACTCTCAGCGACTGAGTTCGTGGCTGACTCGACCAGAAACATCCAAGGCGGATGAGCAAGACGTCATCAGCCGTGAGACAGAGAATTCCGATACTACTAAAGATAGATCAGATGCAAGAAAAAATGACGACTTCCCCACCATTATTGGAAACTCAGAGATCGAGAAACCAATTATTGTAGCAAGTCCCAAACAACCTGAAGGACCTTTCCCTTAAGATCCCTCCAAAGTGGTTATTTATTTTCAATAAATTATTATCATTTTGTAACACAATCAGTTCTGAAACTACGAAGATACTGGTTATGTTATTCATCAAGCATGGACCATGTTTACTGCCAGCCCTGCTGATTGTTTTTTCATGAAAATGGCTCTCCAGAAACTTCTTATCCACTGGAAAGCTTTTGAGGTACAACAGGTTCAAATGACTGGAGGCATTTATCGCAGCGAATTCGAAACCCTGAAAACCCCTCCCATCATGCACAGGCGTGTGTCATATATGAGCAGTAGAGAAAAATGGGGACAATAGAAGAAGCGTTGCACGAGTATTTGCTGGAAAAAACAAACTTTTGTCAAAATGTTTTGGAAAGACCAGTTGATGTTAGCAAAGTTACAATGCAATGTAAAACAATTGACTTAGTTTCTGCCCATAAACTTCTGCAAACTGCTTCTGAAGACATTGTTCAATTCAGAAGGAGTTCTGACTTAGTACAAAACCAAGCTTCCATTATTGCTTTTACATTGGGTTTACCCAGACAGTTTTAAAACAAAAAAGCAAAGAAAACAAAAGCCTACTTCGATGAAATATCCAAAGGAATAACGTTAAGCGATCCCACGAAGCGACTTTGCCTAATTGTGTTTCTTTCGATGATAGACATACTTTCTTGCCAACTAATTAATCGCTTTAAAGGAATGAAATTAGTGTTGACGTCATATGTAGTTTTGGAACCAAGTTTTCTTTCACATGCTTTTCATCTGGATTTGAGGTTGAAGTAAAAAATTTTCTTATAACGCCTCTCTGTTGTTTCCTAGATAAATGCTCTCCATCAAAACGTCATTTAGAGAAAAGATTGCCCATTTAAAATCTGCTAAAAAAATGGCTTCTTTTTTGATTGTTGAAAATGCATCACTTGCCACAATTTATCCTGACGTTTGTACGGCAGTAGTATGGAATATAATTTTCGACCAGGTTTTTGCGGAGCGTTTTGGGGAGCGCTCATACGTCATAAATTACTTCCTGTGTTGCTTCCGTTGAACTTGAAATAACATTGTATGAAACATTGTACGAACTTGAAATACATTGTGTTAACTTGAAATTACATTATTTACATTGTATGAGTTTGAAATTACATTTGTTTGTTTGTATGACCTTGAAGTTACATTGTATGAGCTTGAAATTACATTTACTTGCATTTTATGAGCTTGAAATAATTACATTTACATTGTATGAACTTGAAATAATTGTTTGTTTTACTTACTCGGTGTGGCACCCTCACTTCAGAATATTTTATTTACAGTTTTCAAAATAGTTTTGATGTACTCCCATTTCAGATTATCCACTTCAGAGCATATGACCTCCGACTACTTCTATTGAACTTGAATGATTTTGATGTACTTCAACTTACTATTGTGGTACCCTCACTTCAGACTACCGCCACTTCAAATCGTTTGATATTCACTGCGATTTAAAGTACATTAAAGCATAATGCGTTGAACATATGGAGTCGTTCACGTTATTACGAAGATATTCCCCAAAAATAGAAGCCTGCCATCACATCTCTCTCATATCGACGCAAAAATAAACAAACTCCGATGGGAGCGGAAGCATAGTCCGTACGGAGCTCACGTCATCAAACCGTTATTACTTCTTCGATCAATTACAATCCGACGCAGAATTTCAAAAATAGTCTATCATAAAAAAACGCCGTTGTGAGCGGAAGCATAGGCCGTATGGAGTTGCTCACATCTTAAGAAATAGCTAGTTATAAACATTCTAGATCTTAGCATCAACACTCGCACCTTCTTACCTTCCCCTTCTTTGACCAATTACGAGTCAGTAGGTATTTTTGTCTACATTTCATCACAGTTTTTACATTGTGCAATTGTTTCACCAAAAATCTCCCACCTTTCTCTTTTTACCTGGGTTACAAAATAGATAAATTTGACGTGGCAATGGGTTGTAAAAACCTGAGCGGGAATCAATGAATTCATTCAAAAATGGAGAAAAGTATTTGTGAGATCTGTGGCAAGAGCTTCACCAGAGCGAAGAATCTTAAAAGACATGTCGCAACTATCCATCAACAAAGCGAGGGGCAGTGTGAGAAATGCTTCAAAAAATTCAACCGCAAAGATGTGAGCAAAAACACAAACTCACTGCTATGTTTGCCGGCTTTGCGGTGTTGACTTCCCAACCTCGCATGAGCTAGCGAGACACTGCTGCGGTGAGGGAAGGAAGAGAAGTATTGGCACAGCGTCAAAACCGCAGAAAAAAAGACCAGGAAACGACTCCAGGTAGATGGGTTAGATTTTCATAAAATTGCAATGTGTCAATTGCGTTTTTTATTTAGCATCCAAAGCAACTCCGAGGCTTAACCTTGGGATATTTTATGATGATTAATTATAATCAGTTGTGACAAATTATAACAGTTTTTTGCTCTGCCACCTTGCGGATATTTTTTTCGCAATGCTCGTCGCCGCGAAAGAGTTTTAATTAAAGAATTGCTTGTTGCATTGTCAGTAGTATATAACGACACTTTTGATCTGTTTTTTGTGGTGGCGCTGTGGTGGCGTTGTGGCGCACTACGTCATTTCCGAACGTGCTGATACGTCATTTTCGAACGTGTTGATACGTGAACTTGAAGTACATTGTAACAGCTTGTAGATACAACGTGTACCAACTTGTAAATTACAACTTGTAAATAACAACTTGAAAACAAATGGTAACCTTACCAAGACAACTTGAAAACAAATGGTAATACAACTTAAACAAATGTCAACACAACTTGAAAAGAAATGTGAAGCTTGTAAATAGAACTTGAAATTGATTTGTTATAGGCACCCCTCTTGAGAATACCGTCGCTTCGATATTAACTGCATTTTTAAACATATGGTTCGTAAGGCAGTCCTTTGCTCAAGTTAGAAATCTATCACGGAAATATAAACATTTGGGCGTGAAAATCTTGAACCAATCACAAGTCGATGCTGAATCTTTGTTTGAATTCTTTTTATTTGTTTGAGTTCTTTTTAGGAATGGTTTTGTTTGTTTTTGAAAATGTTGTTTCTTGTTTTTAGGAATGATTATATTTGTGTTTGGAAATGATTTTATTTGCTTGATTTGTTTTTGAAAATGTTGTTTCTTGTATTTAGGAATGATTAGGTATATTTGTTTTTAGGAATGGTTTTATTTGTTTGAGTTCTTTTTAGGAACGCTTTGAAAATGTTACTTGTTTTTGGAAATGGTTTTATTTCTTTTTAGAAATGATTTCATTTATTTTTGAAAATGACCTAATTTGTTGTACCCTCGCTTTTAAATACCCCCCACTTCAAAAGCTCTCCAATTAATTTACTTTGGTTTTCAGCTTGTTAATGATATTTTTTGTCTTACTGTAAAGCACAGCTATTGTAAAGCGGAAACACTAACTTTTACGTCGTGACTGAAGCCTTTGATACTAAATCACGAACAACTTTCTTTCGAGCGTAAGCATTAATCATTCACTTCTTGAAATTTTTTTTTATAAAATCGTATAGCCTCTGATTGATTTCTCCTTTTGATTCCCTAGAATGTTGTTTCTTTACTCTTCTAGATGTGTTTATTGGGGGTATTTTCCTTTACTTGTTATATTTCTGCAGTTGGCTGGAAATAATTTACATCTATTTCAGTAGAACTAGGCAGGTAATGGATTCAGTCTTATTACAATACAATCTTGGAGGAATATAGATGTAATTACCACTGTCATGAAAGACAGATGTTTGAGGGAAAATTTTGCGTGTCTATCACTAGCTGAACACCTACCTACATAAGAAAATATTATGCAATCTTGGAGGAATATAGATGTAATTACCACTGTCATGAAAGACAGATGTTTGAGGGAAAATTTTGCGTGTCTATCACTAGCTGAACACCTACATAAGAAAATATTATGCAATCTTGGAGGAATATAGATGTAATTACCACTGTCATGAAAGACAGATATTTGAGGGAAAATTTTGTGTGTCTATCACTAGCTGAACACCTACATAAGAAAATATTATGCAATCTTGGAGGAATATAGATGTAATTACCACTGTCATGAAAGACAGATGTTTGAAGGGAAATTTTGTGTGTCTATCACTAGCTGAACACCTACATAAGAAAAATAACTTTACTACCACCAGCAGTTTTGAAAAACTAGGACAGATAAATTTTGGAGGGGTATAGACTTTGGAACTAGCGTCAGATACAATGCTGAGGGATTATAGATGTAGTTACCAGTATGAAGAAAGACAGATGTTGAAGGAGAAAAATCTGCTTGTTCATCCCTAGTTGTAGGCTTACAGAAGATGATAATCTACAGTTTTTCTTGATCATACAGGTATTTCAATCAAAACATTTACCTTTATGACAGCTAGTCGTCAGTTTTCGAGAAAAATAACCAACAGTTTTCTAGATCATCAGGTTTGCTGAAGAAAAATCACATGCAATGACATTGCTTCCACAAGAGTTTGGTGAAAGAAACAATATCAAATTTGACACATATTCAAATTTTTACCGTTAGTTTCACACTTTCTTGGAAGACAATTTCAGTAGATTGACCAGACCTTTGAGTGAAATGTAGATTTGCTTCACATATGACAGTGAGGTAGTTAAATTTTTATGTTAGTTTCGCACTTTCTTGGAAGACAATTTTAGTAGTTTGACCAGACCTTTGAGTGAAATGTAGATTTGCTTCACATATGACAGTGAGGTAGTTGAAGTACAGTGGTGGAAACATTTTTGAAAGATCACAACAAAGAAGCTTGTTTCAATTCAGCAGTTTTTATCACTACTAAATATTATTAAACTAAGAAGATTGAATCTTTGTTGTGTTTCGAGACTGCTTCAATAATTGTTAAAATTTTACTTGTAAACATTCACCATGCATCCAATTTACAATATCTTTTCATACGACAACTAGAAAACCAAAATTGTATTCTGTTATAACACTGTTTTAAGTAAAAACTATCAAATTCTTAAGCCACCAACATAAAATTCATGTTTTTCAAAGTCAAGAAATCAGCTAAAATTACTATCAACAAAAATCTGACGCAAACGGAAACATCAACAACACGTCAGCAAATCTTTAACCAATCACAATCGATGTAGAACTTCAAAAACGGTTTACTATCAACAAAAAATCTGACGCCAGCGGAAGCATAGACCGTACGGAGATGATTACGTCTTTAAAAATCATAAACATTCTTACCTCTTATTCGACCAATCACGAACCAGCGGATGTTTTTATATGTTCTACATCACAAGTTTTCATTGCACAATTGTTGGAAAGAACAAGGCAGGTCTAGGCAAGAATAGTGATTTTTCTTCTTTCTTTGTTAACATTTCTCTATAAAAGCCGTATGGTTTGCGAGAAAATTAGAAGAAGAACAATGGAAAGCTGTGACGAGACACACACATCAATGGCTGACGAATTTGAAGAGAGAGCAGAAAATGTCGACGTTACAACGACTCATCCCCACTCTTCATGCTACGACGGGTTGATGGAACAAACGGATTTGTTGAGGCGTGCAAGAAAACACCAAGAAGAAGCAAGAAAAATACGAAAAATCTTCCTCGATATTGACAAAAAAGGGAAATCAATACCCGCAGACGGTGAGATGTTGAGAAAAGGCGTGCTGACTGTCTCAAGAGGAAAAGCTCTCTTTTCAACCGAGCAGCTTATTCAAGTGTGTATACATATGCTTGAGGGTCTACCGTTTGTGGCGTTCAAAGGCCCAACAGACGCCCGTCCTTATGTGGTGGTCATTTTCTCAGCTGACTGTCAATACGGTGATGTCTGCGAAGTGAAAACAAGATTGGAAATTTTCAAAAAAGAAGCAGCTGTAGAAAACTTCCTTATCAGATTTAAAGTGGAAGCTATCTTTTCACCCGAGAAATATTTTCAACATCTACAAGATCGATCATCCGGATTCATCGTTAGAAACGAAAACTGTGGTATCAGCAAGGAGTTAGCTGCTCTTGTGAAAACCTTGAAAGAGGTGAGATATACAGCCGGGAAGAAAAAACGTTCTAGTAGCCTGCCTAGAAGTGCTAAACTTTATCAAAAGAAGAGAAAACCCTCTCCACTAAATATAAAACAATAAATGTATGATTTTCAGTGTTTAACGCATGTATCCATCTTTAGATTTGAGTAAATTTGTTTAAAATGCTGTGCCCTTCTTTCGAATCTGAAGAAACGCGAATCTTATCCTTGTCAGACAATTGGCCTCACCGAATCGATAATTTAAGTCCTGAACGAATGGCTAAAGCTGGATTTTTGTACAGAGGCAGTGACGATCGAGCATTTTGTTTTTATTGTGGCCTATCTATTTACCAGTGGGCGGACACTGACATCCCAGAAATTGAACATGCGAAATACTGGTCCGCGTGTGCGTATCTAGAGAGAACGTTTGGAACTGGTTTCATTAATCAACACAGTAACTTCCGCATTCCAGAAGAGGAGTTTTTGTCGGGAACGAGATTCGGGTTTGCTACCCCTGAAGAAGCAGTAGATCCAACAATTGTGAGAAACCCTCCAGTAGAAAATAAAGAACCGAACATAACCCCCTAACTGAAGCAAAAGAGTGTGACACATCTCAAGAACTTGTATGCAAAGTGTGCTTCGACGCTCGAATTAATGCTCTGACGATGCCTTGTGGGCACTGTTTTGGATGTCTGAACTGCTCGGCAAAGCTTTATTCAAAGGAATGCCCTATATGTCGCGTGATTATTTTGGATGTAAATCGTATTTATATTGTATAATAAAAACACTCGATTGTATTCAATTCTGTTTATTTCAACATTACACGTAAAACAGTTACATTTTCAGTAAATTCTGAATAAAGCGCTCAACAGTTTTATCGTTTAAACTAATATTACTAGAGAAATGAGTCAATATCTCAGATAGAGAGCAACCACGCGAGCGAAATAAGATGTAGTACACGGTATAATGTCCATAGACTTCAGATATCAAACTCTGTAAGGTTTTTGAGTTGTAGTCCCAGGATGAGGAGTGAGAATCTAAAAAATCTGTCAAATCATAAACAATTGGATGTAGACCATAGCTATTGAAAAACTCAGCAGATCTTGGATTGTTGAAGAACATAGCAACCCAGTGTTCTCCAGGAACAGTGCTCGGATTGGTGTTAACACATAACTCCCAGGATACTCCACAGTAGGTAGCTGATCTTTAGGATAAACACCCTTAAAAATCTTTTTACACAGGAGTCATTCCTCTCAATCTGTAGTGTGTCCATCAGGAAATCCGTCAATACGTTTCTATCAGTCGGTCAATCAACCAATTCTGCATGAATTACGACATTGCTTCTGTTGGAGGAGTGTTAAAGTCTAGACAAATGTTTTTCATCAACTCCAGATGCGCACAAGAAGCCCCAGATCTGGCGCAAGAATTCAAAACTTTTCATAGTTTACAGACAAGAAAAAACTCAGGCTTATCACCGCCAACAGACATAAAATGTCATCATCTCCACAAAATTAGGTAGAAATCTGCACAGTGCGGTTTATTTTTCCAATCACAATACCTATTTGGGACACTTCAAAACTATTATGCTGCAGTCATCACCACACTCGTACAAAACAAGTGCCCAGACCCGGTTTGAACCGGGGACCTTTAGATCTTTAGTCTAACGCTCTTCCAACTGAGCTATCGAGGCAGTAATGGCCAGTACGGGGCTCGAACCCGCGACATTAACGACACTATAACCGACTGAGCTAACTGACCACTTGTTGAAATCCCAGAAATTTCTCTATTAAGTGAAGCAACTGTCTTTGATGTTATGCATTTAACGTCTGCAGGAAATAATGATTTTAAAATTTTCTTGAAAAAGTATTACAGATTTATCTAGTTACAGTGCTTTGCAACAAGTCTCCCGTTTCAAAATCACAAATTCTTTTCCTTTCTTACCTACTCATACTTCTTGAGGGGTTGCTGATAGTTATTGTTTTAGGCACTGTATCAGTTCTGATGTGCTAAAGTAAGATATTCATGAAAACCGTAAGTTTTAGATCTGCAATAGTTTATAAGGGTAATTGATAAAATCATATTTTCTTCCTCCTGGACAACATGGAATTAAATATTTTTACGCTTATTACAAAGACCTATGTATATTAATTTTTAAAGATTTTTCAAATCTGATTCTGGCTCCAACATTTGGAGATTCTTTAAAGCTTGCGAGCATGTCGAGTGCAACATGTAAAGACAACAAAAGTTTTAAAGTGCAAAAGAGACTGTAGAAATATTGGTAACGCTGAATGAAGATTAAATAACTTGGCAAATGTTTGGAAATACGTAGTTTTTGTCTAATTTGCTTCACCACATTCAACTTTTTACGTCAATACACTTGAATTCGTACCAAAATTTTAAAATATAATATTCATTGGTTGAAAATGCAGTGGGAGACTTTAACATTTCTTTCAGATTTATTCACTTGTTAAATTCTTACCAAATATTGAACACGTTGAGACAACAAAATATTTTATCTGACACCCTTGTGAAATATTTCAATTGAAGACCACTAAACAACCTTGTGCGCGCTCAATGTACTGGGTTTTGATTTTACCACAAAGCAGTTCAGCGGTCAATGAGCGGACTAATATTTTTCAATCATCACACATTATTTTCGCTCTGTGTAATACTTTTGCTGTATGTTTATTCAAAAAATTCTATCTTATAGTGTTTTCAAACTTAAATTTCTTTACTGTATATTCACATTATTACCTCTGTACATAGCAGTAAAATACAACTTTACCTCAACTACTCTAAAAAGTTTATGTATCCAGTCTAATATTTGACACTACAGATTACCGAAACAACATCAATTATCTTACAAGTTATTTTATGCAACTAAAAATCAAACTAACTTTTTGTGGTGGGTTCTATACGGTGTACCAGCTGCAAACTTATAGGCGTAAACTTATATCGCCACTACACCTAATTTCAAAAACCACCTGTCTTCAACCCACACCTAAATCATTCTATTACTACTTTTTATCTCCTATTTTGTTTATTTGCAGTACAAATTGATATCTTTCTGGTGATTGTCTCTAACATATTGTTGTACATGTATAACATCCAGGTTACCTCAATTTTGTGTATGAGAAAACTTCCTAGTTTACAACTCGTGGCCATTAATCTAAGAGTAATTGATAATATTACCTTGACAGATATTGTTCTTACAGCTGAGAAAGTAACTTTTCACTAAACTTTTTGAGAGCATACTACAAAGTTGATTGGGGTTATTACACGATGTTCACATTGACCAAGGTTTGTGCTGCATAGAGATGGGTTATTCTGAACAATTACATCTTATTTCTAAATTTGCTAATGCTTAAAACTGCAAGCGACTTTAATAAATAATAAACATTTCAAATTTCAAACGTTTTCGATCTTTTCAAGAATTGTCTAACTATGGTGATGCCTCACCTGCATTCTCAATTTCCCTTAATCTATACCAGCATCTCACATGCCAGCTATTCATGATCTTTCCCACAAAACTAAATCTGTACTAGCCTATTGCAGGCTAGTCCATCCAGCAGTGTTTCCGGCATAAAATGCAAATATGCCCCTCTGGGCAATTTCAGATCATGCCATCGATCCATTGCTGCATTACTGCATAGACCTCATACAAGGGCAATGGTTTTGACCTATATTACATAGGCGCTTCACATGTTTCAGCCGCATTGCGCTAGAATCAACAAGCAGGGATAGCATTTGAGTATAATGTCAGCCTATTACACAGTCAGTATAACACAAAATAACAACACGGGAAAACGTTGTTTCGGGTTACTGACCCTCATCAGCCGTATGCTTATTTTCTGCAATACCCTGTACAAAACACTCCTACCACCCCTCTTTGGTTCAACCAAGGACCAAAGAGCATATTTGTAATTCATGCAATTTAATAGAATGCCAAAACTTCAAATGTCTAACTATGGTGATGCCTCACATGCATTCTCAATTTCCCTTAATTCATACCAGCATCTCACATGCCAGCTATTCATGATGGACTAGCCTGCAATAGGCTAGTACAGATTTAGTTTTGTGGGAAAGATCATGAATAGCTGGCATGTGAGATGCTGGTATGTATTAAAGGAAATTGAGAATGCAGGTGAGGCATCACCATAGTTAGACATTTGAAGTTTTGGCATTCTATTAAATTTCATGAATTTTCAAGAATTAAAATCTATAAATGTGATAATTTCAAATAACGAAGATATACAGTGTGTCCAAAAAATAGGTACCGTTCAAAAAATTTACGTATTTTCCATCATTTTTCACAATAAGTCGGTACCGTTCAAAATATCTACGTATTTTCCATCATTTTTTCACAATAAGTTGGTACCGTTCACAATATCTACATATCTTCCATCATTTTTTCACAATAAGTCGGCACCTTTCAAAATATCTTCATATCTTCCATCATTTTTTTTCACAAAGAATGTGGTTCTCATTTCCCATATACATAACTGACATTTCATACTTTGCAGTTTATTCAATAAAAATGATTGATTCAAGTGACTACACGGTTGAATATAGAGTTCACGTTGCTTCATTTTTTATTGCAAGTGAGCAAACTAGACACGCCATAAAGCTTGTTAGAGACAGACTGCGTGTGCAATATGATATTGAACCACCAGAACATCGCATAATCAAGACTTGGAGTACCAAGTTATTGGAGACTGGTAGTTTGTCTGACAGACCAAGAAGCAGAAGACCAACTGAACGGAAGATGCAATCGATGATGTGGCGAAAGATGTTAAAGATGAATGAAGAGACTATCCAATGAACTTGATATTCTAAAGTAATACGTGAATTTTTTGAAGTATGAAATGTCAGTTATGTATATAGGAAATGAGATACAGCAAAAGTATTACACAGAGCGAAAATAATGTGTGATGATTGAAAAATATTAGTCCGCTCATTGACCGCTGAACTGCTTTGTGGTAAAATCAAAACCCAGTACATTGAGCGCGCACAAGGTTGTTTAGTGGTCTTCAATTGAAATATTTCACAAGGGTGTCAGATAAAATATTTTGTTGTCTCAACGTGTTCAATATTTGGTAAGAATTTAACAAGTGAATAAATCTGAAAGAAATGTTAAAGTCTCCCACTGCATTTTCAACCAATGAATATTATATTTTAAAATTTTGGTACGAATTCAAGTGTATTGACGTAAAAAGTTGAATGTGGTGAAGCAAATTAGACAAAAACTACGTATTTCCAAACATTTGCCAAGTTATTTAATCTTCATTCAGCGTTACCAATATTTCTACAGTCTCTTTTGCACTTTAAAACTTTTGTTGTCTTTACATGTTGCACTCGACATGCTCGCAAGCTTTAAAGAATCTCCAAATGTTGGAGCCAGAATCAGATTTGAAAAATCTTTAAAAATTAATATACATAGGTCTTTGTAATAAGCGTAAAAATATTTAATTCCATGTTGTCCAGGAGGAAGAAAATATGATTTTATCAATTACCCTTATAAACTATTGCAGATCTAAAACTTACGGTTTTCATGAATATCTTACTTTAGCACATCAGAACTGATACAGTGCCTAAAACAATAACTATCAGCAACCCCTCAAGAAGTATGAGTAGGTAAGAAAGGAAAAGAATTTGTGATTTTGAAACGGGAGACTTGTTGCAAAGCACTGTAACTAGATAAATCTGTAATACTTTTTCAAGAAAATTTTAAAATCATTATTTCCTGCAGACGTTAAATGCATAACATCAAAGACAGTTGCTTCACTTAATAGAGAAATTTCTGGGATTTCAACAAGTGGTCAGTTAGCTCAGTCGGTTATAGTGTCGTTAATGTCGCGGGTTCGAGCCCCGTACTGGCCATTACTGCCTCGATAGCTCAGTTGGAAGAGCGTTAGACTAAAGATCTAAAGGTCCCCGGTTCAAACCGGGTCTGGGCACTTGTTTTGTACGAGTGTGGTGATGACTGCAGCATAATAGTTTTGAAGTGTCCCAAATAGGTATTGTGATTGGAAAAATAAACCGCACTGTGCAGATTTCTACCTAATTTTGTGGAGATGATGACATTTTATGTCTGTTGGCGGTGATAAGCCTGAGTTTTTTCTTGTCTGTAAACTATGAAAAGTTTTGAATTCTTGCGCCAGATCTGGGGCTTCTTGTGCGCATCTGGAGTTGATGAAAAACATTTGTCTAGACTTTAACACTCCTCCAACAGAAGCAATGTCGTAATTCATGCAGAATTGGTTGATTGACCGACTGATAGAAACGTATTGACGGATTTCCTGATGGACACACTACAGATTGAGAGGAATGACTCCTGTGTAAAAAGATTTTTAAGGGTGTTTATCCTAAAGATCAGCTACCTACTGTGGAGTATCCTGGGAGTTATGTGTTAACACCAATCCGAGCACTGTTCCTGGAGAACACTGGGTTGCTATGTTCTTCAACAATCCAAGATCTGCTGAGTTTTTCAATAGCTATGGTCTACATCCAATTGTTTATGATTTGACAGATTTTTTAGATTCTCACTCCTCATCCTGGGACTACAACTCAAAAACCTTACAGAGTTTGATATCTGAAGTCTATGGACATTATACCGTGTACTACATCTTATTTCGCTCGCGTGGTTGCTCTCTATCTGAGATATTGACTCATTTCTCTAGTAATATTAGTTTAAACGATAAAACTGTTGAGCGCTTTATTCAGAATTTACTGAAAATGTAACTGTTTTACGTGTAATGTTGAAATAAACAGAATTGAATACAATCGAGTGTTTTTATTATACAATATAAATACGATTTACATCCAAAATAATCACGCGACATATAGGGCATTCCTTTGAATAAAGCTTTGCCGAGCAGTTCAGACATCCAAAACAGTGCCCACAAGGCATCGTCAGAGCATTAATTCGAGCGTCGAAGCACACTTTGCATACAAGTTCTTGAGATGTGTCACACTCTTTTGCTTCAGTTAGGGGGTTATGTTCGGTTCTTTATTTTCTACTGGAGGGTTTCTCACAATTGTTGGATCTACTGCTTCTTCAGGGGTAGCAAACCCGAATCTCGTTCCCGACAAAAACTCCTCTTCTGGAATGCGGAAGTTACTGTGTTGATTAATGAAACCAGTTCCAAACGTTCTCTCTAGATACGCACACGCGGACCAGTATTTCGCATGTTCAATTTCTGGGATGTCAGTGTCCGCCCACTGGTAAATAGATAGGCCACAATAAAAACAAAATGCTCGATCGTCACTGCCTCTGTACAAAAATCCAGCTTTAGCCATTCGTTCAGGACTTAAATTATCGATTCGGTGAGGCCAATTGTCTGACAAGGATAAGATTCGCGTTTCTTCAGATTCGAAAGAAGGGCACAGCATTTTAAACAAATTTACTCAAATCTAAAGATGGATACATGCGTTAAACACTGAAAATCATACATTTATTGTTTTATATTTAGTGGAGAGGGTTTTCTCTTCTTTTGATAAAGTTTAGCACTTCTAGGCAGGCTACTAGAACGTTTTTTCTTCCCGGCTGTATATCTCACCTCTTTCAAGGTTTTCACAAGAGCAGCTAACTCCTTGCTGATACCACAGTTTTCGTTTCTAACGATGAATCCGGATGATCGATCTTGTAGATGTTGAAAATATTTCTCGGGTGAAAAGATAGCTTCCACTTTAAATCTGATAAGGAAGTTTTCTACAGCTGCTTCTTTTTTGAAAATTTCCAATCTTGTTTTCACTTCGCAGACATCACCGTATTGACAGTCAGCTGAGAAAATGACCACCACATAAGGACGGGCGTCTGTTGGGCCTTTGAACGCCACAAACGGTAGACCCTCAAGCATATGTATACACACTTGAATAAGCTGCTCGGTTGAAAAGAGAGCTTTTCCTCTTGAGACAGTCAGCACGCCTTTTCTCAACATCTCACCGTCTGCGGGTATTGATTTCCCTTTTTTGTCAATATCGAGGAAGATTTTTCGTATTTTTCTTGCTTCTTCTTGGTGTTTTCTTGCACGCCTCAACAAATCCGTTTGTTCCATCAACCCGTCGTAGCATGAAGAGTGGGGATGAGTCGTTGTAACGTCGACATTTTCTGCTCTCTCTTCAAATTCGTCAGCCATTGATGTGTGTGTCTCGTCACAGCTTTCCATTGTTCTTCTTCTAATTTTCTCGCAAACCATACGGCTTTTATAGAGAAATGTTAACAAAGAAAGAAGAAAAATCACTATTCTTGCCTAGACCTGCCTTGTTCTTTCCAACAATTGTGCAATGAAAACTTGTGATGTAGAACATATAAAAACATCCGCTGGTTCGTGATTGGTCGAATAAGAGGTAAGAATGTTTATGATTTTTAAAGACGTAATCATCTCCGTACGGTCTATGCTTCCGCTGGCGTCAGATTTTTTGTTGATAGTAAACCGTTTTTGAAGTTCTACATCGATTGTGATTGGTTAAAGATTTGCTGACGTGTTGTTGATGTTTCCGTTTGCGTCAGATTTTTGTTGATAGTAATTTTAGCTGATTTCTTGACTTTGAAAAACATGAATTTTATGTTGGTGGCTTAAGAATTTGATAGTTTTTACTTAAAACAGTGTTATAACAGAATACAATTTTGGTTTTCTAGTTGTCGTATGAAAAGATATTGTAAATTGGATGCATGGTGAATGTTTACAAGTAAAATTTTAACAATTATTGAAGCAGTCTCGAAACACAACAAAGATTCAATCTTCTTAGTTTAATAATATTTAGTAGTGATAAAAACTGCTGAATTGAAACAAGCTTCTTTGTTGTGATCTTTCAAAAATGTTTCCACCACTGTACTTCAACTACCTCACTGTCATATGTGAAGCAAATCTACATTTCACTCAAAGGTCTGGTCAATCTACTGAAATTGTCTTCCAAGAAAGTGTGAAACTAACGGTAAAAATTTGAATATGTGTCAAATTTGATATTGTTTCTTTCACCAAACTCTTGTGGAAGCAATGTCATTGCATGTGATTTTTCTTCAGCAAACCTGATGATCTAGAAAACTGTTGGTTATTTTTCTCGAAAACTGACGACTAGCTGTCATAAAGGTAAATGTTTTGATTGAAATACCTGTATGATCAAGAAAAACTGTAGATTATCATCTTCTGTAAGCCTACAACTAGGGATGAACAAGCAGATTTTTCTCCTTCAACATCTGTCTTTCTTCATACTGGTAACTACATCTATAATCCCTCAGCATTGTATCTGACGCTAGTTCCAAAGTCTATACCCCTCCAAAATTTATCTGTCCTAGTTTTTCAAAACTGCTGGTGGTAGTAAAGTTATTTTTCTTATGTAGGTGTTCAGCTAGTGATAGACACGCAAAATTTTCCCTCAAACATCTGTCTTTCATGACAGTGGTAATTACATCTATATTCCTCCAAGATTGCATAATATTTTCTTATGTAGGTGTTCAGCTAGTGATAGACACACAAAATTTTCCCTCAAACATCTGTCTTTCATGACAGTGGTAATTACATCTATATTCCTCCAAGATTGTATTGTAATAAGACTGAATCCATTACCTGCCTAGTTCTACTGAAATAGATGTAAATTATTTCCAGCCAACTGCAGAAATATAACAAGTAAAGGAAAATACCCCCAATAAACACATCTAGAAGAGTAAAGAAACAACATTCTAGGGAATCAAAAGGAGAAATCAATCAGAGGCTATACGATTTTATAAAAAAAAATTTCAAGAAGTGAATGATTAATGCTTACGCTCGAAAGAAAGTTGTTCGTGATTTAGTATCAAAGGCTTCAGTCACGACGTAAAAGTTAGTGTTTCCGCTTTACAATAGCTGTGCTTTACAGTAAGACAAAAAATATCATTAACAAGCTGAAAACCAAAGTAAATTAATTGGAGAGCTTTTGAAGTGGGGGGTATTTAAAAGCGAGGGTACAACAAATTAGGTCATTTTCAAAAATAAATGAAATCATTTCTAAAAAGAAATAAAACCATTTCCAAAAACAAGTAACATTTTCAAAGCGTTCCTAAAAAGAACTCAAACAAATAAAACCATTCCTAAAAACAAATATACCTAATCATTCCTAAATACAAGAAACAACATTTTCAAAAACAAATCAAGCAAATAAAATCATTTCCAAACACAAATATAATCATTCCTAAAAACAAGAAACAACATTTTCAAAAACAAACAAAACCATTCCTAAAAAGAACTCAAACAAATAAAAAGAATTCAAACAAAGATTCAGCATCGACTTGTGATTGGTTCAAGATTTTCACGCCCAAATGTTTATATTTCCGTGATAGATTTCTAACTTGAGCAAAGGACTGCCTTACGAACCATATGTTTAAAAATGCAGTTAATATCGAAGCGACGGTATTCTCAAGAGGGGTGCCTATAACAAATCAATTTCAAGTTCTATTTACAAGCTTCACATTTCTTTTCAAGTTGTGTTGACATTTGTTTAAGTTGTATTACCATTTGTTTTCAAGTTGTCTTGGTAAGGTTACCATTTGTTTTCAAGTTGTTATTTACAAGTTGTAATTTACAAGTTGGTACACGTTGTATCTACAAGCTGTTACAATGTACTTCAAGTTCATGTATCAACACGTTCGAAAATGACGTATCAGCACGTTCGGAAATGACGTAGTGCGCCACAACGCCACCACAGCGCCACCACAAAAAACAGATCAAAAGGGTCGTTATATACTACTATTGTCAAATGAGTTGTTTTTATTGAAATCATTTATTTATATCTCCTGAAAATACCTTCAATAACGTTTGTACGACCAGTAGTTTTTGAGAAAATACAGGTGACAAATTGTGCAGTAAAGTGTCATCTTAACCCCAAAGAAATATAATTTTGTATAAAGTAATAGATTGGGTGCTAGCTTTTGTTTGAGCGCAAAACGGTTATGCTCTGTCTAAAAATGTTGGTTTTAAAAAAATATGTTTGATAGTGAGATCATGGTGATGCCACGAACACCCTTATGACACTTACCTCGAGGTGGTGACCAATAGAGTCAAGTTTGATGTCTGTGCTCCCAGAGGAGTTTAAGCGTACGTACATAGCCTACAGACAGAATTGCGCTTTACATATTAGATATAGATACAAGTGTTGTAATACATCTTTCTACTTTAGCAGACCTTATATTGGCAGTTAACATTTGCTTGTATAATGAAAATATGTGACATATAGTTAAGTACAGTTGTTGGCTGCTGATGTTTTCTCTGAATTTGTAGCAAACAGCATTTTGAGCAGGGATGTGGAAGCGGAAGCTGAAAGCGGAAGCGGTGGAAGCGATCTTTTTTTGTGGAAGCGAGAAAAATCTACCGCTTCCGCTTCCACATAGGTTATTTAACTTGAAGAGTAACTTGGCGAAAAAGTTTTGTCAATTTCCCATTGTGGATTACACGGTGAAGTTGCGCAATAAATCTGAACGAACGTGCAAAAGAACAAGAAAAAGTATAACAAGCATCACATTTTATATCGATTATGGGTAAGAAAAAGGTAGTTTGGACAATGAAACGTAGCTAATAAAATGATGATTTGATTAAGCTTAACTAACCTTGGTTAGAGGGGGTTGAAAACGTTGAAAAAGAAATTACTCACGACGGAAACAACTTGATCATTCCACATCAATGTTCTTCAACAGGGGTTTCGCAAAACATGCAGTTGTGTTCCATGAGTTTTTAGGGTTCCGTGAGGGGACCGCGAAGGTTTTTTGTTTATTACTAGCATTTATTTCTTATTTCAGTATATTGATTTCTTATATGTAGTGGTGTTCCGTGTATATAAATAGTATTAAAATCTTAGGATAGCAAGTTGTAGATTGTGACGTAATTCTGTTTACAACTTTAGGAACGTCTGAATTTGCTAACTCCCTTTGTTACGTAATAGTACATCTGCAATTTCACTTTTGCTGTTGTTGTTGTTACCCGACTCCTTCCTAGGGATGGGTTGATGGCGGAAGACCATGGAGCCCCAGAAGCCGGTATTGCCAATGAGCAAGCGATGCAGAGTTCGTAGCTGGACAGTGCAGAATGAGATGAAAGGTGTCCGCAAGCGCTGCAAGAACAATTTTCTATTCTGCCAATCCTAGAGAGATAGGAGCTAAACAGAAGGCTGAGTCCGTTGCAGCGAAGGCGAGAGAGAACACTGCGAGCATGAGGTTGAAGCACAACTTCCTCGGTGGAAATCGAGAGAATCTGCGTGTCGAAGAATTTCGATGAGAGAGTATACCTCCAGTTCTAGGAAAGAGAAGAATGAATACGAGAGATAAGAGAAGAGATACTACAAGGGATTGCTGAGGGAACAAGTAGCGCTCCCCGTCTGACCAGCTCATCAGCCGAGTCGTGGCCCGGGAGAAACGAGTGTCCAGGGACCCATTGTAGCCTGATAGAACTGGAGAAGAGAGAAAACAGTTTCTGACAGAAATTAAGGTAAAAGGAAAGTTGGAGGAGAGGACAAGGTGGCGAGGACAGAGCGAGAATCAGATAAGCGGAGAAGACAAGTGGCAGACTTGTTGGTGTTGCCGAGACCAGCAAAGAGCTTGCAGAATGGCGCAGGCTTCAGCGGAAAAACTTGAGCATACTGGGCCTGCTAAAAAGAAAAGGGTGACCTCGATGCCACAGAGAGAGCAGTTGGCAAGTACGCCAGAGCCGTCTTTACCAAAAAGGAAAGGAACAGAATCGTCTGTCTAGAGCACCAGATCGTAAGGAGGGCATTTAGTGTCAGAGAAGTAAAAAGAACAGCAGCAAAGGAAAGAAAAAAAGACGAGTATTCCTCTGCAAAAGGACAGTGAGAGTCAAAGTAAAAAGCAAAGTCATCCTGACGAGCTTTCCGAAAATTCAAGGAAGGGAGACATTTGTTGGGGCGAAAGACCGGAGAAAGAGGGACGGTTAGTAGATTTGGTAGGTGATCAGAACCCAGGTTCTGAAGCACCTCCCAGGAGCAAGATAGGGCGAGAGAGAAAAAGGCAAAAGAGATGTCGGTGGAGGAGCGACTGTCAGAGGAGTGATGAAGAAGAGTACATATGTCAAAGTCATTGAGAGGGAGGAGGTCAGAGGAGGTGACCCGATTGAATGAAAGCACTGTTCTACATTCAACACGACTTCTAATATCTAAATAAAAGAAACACTGAGTAGTTCGGAACAATAAGCTCAAGCGAAGTAGGTGAAGTAATAGCAATAAATGAAGGTTTTTGTCCCCTCAAAATTATAAAGTTTAGGAGAAGGCAGGCTACAGACCCACAAAAGTTAAAAAAAATTGTCAACGGTTGTTTTCTCGTTTTTGGTTGGTGGAAGCGGAAGCGATAGGTGTGGAAGTGGAAGCGATTGAAAAATAACCGCTTCCACATATCTGGATTTATGACACCACCGAGGTTTTTTGAAGCGTTTAAGAAAAAAAGAAGAAAAGGTGAAGGAAACGTTGCTTACACTAAAAACGACTTTAAAAAACGAAGAGTCACTTTTGGCATTGTCATAAAAGCTTTTGGTCTGAATCTTGTAAATCTTTTTATAGGAAGCAGCTTGTTGATATCTCCCGAAAAAGCTTTTAAACTTGTTCCTACAGTTAACATGTTTTGAGAAAATTGAAAAAGCGAATAATTCGATCAAACGTATGATCACAATATCTCAATTTGATTTTAATTAGTTGGCTCTTGCTGCAAATTTGGCAATTTTTGTCGTCTGCAACTGGGCTCTTGATCTTTCTAACCCTTTTTGGGTAAAAAAATCCAAGAATTAGGCCACAAGTTTTACATCTTTCGATGCGTGAGGAATTAAGCGTGATCTTTCGAAAATTTTATAAAAATCGGTTGAGAAATAAAGTCACAAATTCATTTTTAGTAAAATAATTTTGTAACTTTGGCGCAAAAAAATTTGAGGAAAACCCTGAAAACTCAATTAGATAGTCTAAAACAGGGGTGCACAACACAGGGCACGCGTGCCCAATGTGGCACGCCATAATCTCGAACGTGGCACGCGAACGGTTTGGTAAAAAGTAATTTTTGTATTTACAATAAATCGTAATAACTCACGTTTATATCGAAATAAACTTAAATCACCATGTTTATTCACACATTGCTAGCTCGTGGCCCTGCTATCAGGAGGTAATAGCTGAAAATAGGTAAGTAGGCTAGCCTACGGTAGCGAGCGGTTAGGTAGGTAAAACGTGATTTTTCTATTTAGCCTGAATCGCAATAAAGCGCGTTTGTGTTGCAGTAATTTAAATCGGAAAGTTTATTCACAAATTCCTAGCTCCTGGTTCTGTCACAAACAGAAACTAACAAATAGTGTATGGTAGCTGAAAATAACTAAGCAGCCTACTGCGGAGTTAGTGTTAATGTCTGATTTGACGACATTTTGTTAACCCTTTTGCATTCTTCTGTTGCCAGGAATGTTAGTTGGCTACCATTAGCTTTCTTAAGACTTGGTAGTAATATCAACTCTGAAAATTTTTTAGTCGCACTGATTGTAGCAATGAGCAAAACCTTTCGTTGCAAAAGAAAAGGAGATGGAAACACTTGTGAATTTCAAGACTCGTGGACGACCAACTATCTCTTTATCGAATGGAAACAGAAGCCCTTGTGCTTGGTTTGTGGTGCAACGCTTTCTATTTCAAAAGCCTTCAATATGAAGAGACACTATGATGCACTACATCAACACAAATATGATAAAACTGTCGGAAAGCTGAGAGAAGATTCGGTGGAAAAGCTAAGAAATTCTCTGGGCGTGCAACAGAGCGTATTTAAAAAGCTTTTAGAGGAAAATGAAAACGCTATCACCGCATCTTATGTTGTAGCAGAAAAAGTTGCTCGCTTTTCGAAGCCATTCACAGATGCCGAGTTTGCTCGCGAATGCGTTCAAGACGTAGCAAAGCTGATGGTTCCTAAGCAAGCACACCCTTTTGAAAAAATCAGCCTTTCGAGAACAACCATTGCTAGAAGAATTGAAAAATTCGGCGAAAATGTTTCTGAGTTACTACAATCGAAAGCAGATGCATTCGAATATTTTTCACTGGCTTTTGATGAAAGCTGTGATATGAGTGATGCTGCGCAATTATCAGTTTTTGTCCGTGCAGTAGCAAAAGACCTGTCTGTTCATGAAGATCTTGTCGGACTTATTCCTCTTCATGACACAACACGTGGTATTGATATAAAAAAAGCTGTGCTAAATGCGCTTCACTATAAAATTCCAAATTTATCACTCTTCAAAATAGTTAGATTGACCACAAATGGGGAAGCTTCTATGACTGGTAAAGAAAATGGTGCGGTGGCGCTCTTGAATAAGTACTTGCAAGAATCTAATTTCACCTAGGACGTTATTACTCTTCATTGCTTCATTCACCAAGAGTCTCTTTGTGCTCAAAGTATAAAGATGACCCATGTTATGGACGTTGTTGTGATATGTGTGAATGAAATTCGGGCAAAAGGATTGAAACATCGCCAATTCCAGTCATTCTTGTTGGAGATGAATACACAATACAAAGACTTGGTGTATCATTCTCAGGTTCGCTGGTTAAGCCGAGGAAAGATTTTGCAGCGTTTTCTTAGCCTTCTTGAAGAAATTAAAATATTTTTACAGGAAAAGAGTTCAACATTGAAAATCAAACGTGGAGCAGACGTCTTGACGCTCTTACGTGACAATACTTGGTGGGTGGATCTTACTTTTTTGATAGACATTAAACAGCACATGAACAACTTATGTATCACAATGCAAGGACGTAACCAACTGCTCTCAGAGTTATTAAATACAGTGAATACTTTTCAAAGTAAACTGGAACTGTTTCAGAAGCAATTGTCAAGTGGCAACATGATCCAGTTTGTAAGTATGTGTTTGCTTTTGGAAAAAAAACAAAGGCAGACTTGGTTCCTGACTTTGAGAAGTATGCCATAATGTCTGGGAACCTTCGTGAAAACTTTTCAAACGTTTTCAAGATCTTTAATGGCTGGAAGACGCAAATGAAATTGTTTCAAAGACCATTTAATCTGGATGTTGAATATATTGATGACGCTAACACTCAACTGGAACTTCTGGACTTGAGGTCAAACCAAGTTTTGAATGACGTTTTCCAACAAAATTCATTGCTTGAGCTTTACTCTCGCTTCGAAGAAGAGAAGAATCCAGTTTTGTTGAGAAATGCAAAAATCTGGATTTGTCAATTTGCAAGCACGTACTGTTTTGAACAAGCATTCTCAATCATGAAAATAAACAAATCTCAGCTATGAACTCAGTTAACAGATGAACATTTAGATTCAGTGATGCGCGTCGCTATTTCTCCTTTGAAGCCCAACATTTCAAATTTGGTTTATCAAAAACGTTTTCAAAGCAATAGTTTTTCAAGACAATAAATTGTTTCAAAATAGTTATTCGTTATTATGTGTTTTTATTGAAGTTTGCTGTTATGTATTTTACGGAAGTTTGTTTACATAAATACCAAGAATTATTCGAAAGTGGCGTGGCACGCGACAAGATTATTTTGAAAAATTTGGCACATATCCTCATTTGAGTTGTGCACCCCTGATCTAAAACACCATAATTTTTTGCGAAGTAGAATGCGGTATTCTCCTACTTTAAATAAACCTAACGATCGTAAAATCATCATCCGTGACGAAGCAAGTACTGAAGTAGAATTTTGCTGTTACAAGCCTGGAACTAGTTTAGTACTGGTACAGTAGTATAGTTGTACAACCGAGCGAGGCAAGGTTATTTAGAACATAGTTTTGGGAATTGAAGTTAAGTGTTTTTACAGCTAACGAAGTAGCCTATTGCATTAGGTTAGACATGCTGCTGCATATGGCTCACTACCGGTATACGCATGCAATAGCATAATATTAGGCAGTGGCTATTTTGCCGTCGACGGCAATTTGCCTTTGGAATCTATTTTGCCGTGATCATTCACGTGTGTTTATATAGCCAAATTTGCTATAATCGAACCAATGACTCTGTGGTGTAGTGGATAGAGCGCTGGTCTTAAGATACCATGGTTGTGGGTTCGAATCTCAGCCAAGGGCGTAGTCAGAAAAAAATTGAGAGGGGGCCAAATTTTGCAACTTTTAATATGACGTCATTTACTTATAACGGTGTTTTGCCTTTCGTGAACTACGCTCGTCGCTACTATAAAAATTGCTGTAAAAAACAGAGAAAGTCCGAATGAGATTTCACTGATCTAATGTAGTTTTATCAAGAACGGCTTTAATAGTTTAACTTCAATTGTGACATAAAACGCACTATTTAAGGAATATCAAGGAAACCACCACTCCCACTGGTAGGTTGAACGTTCTGATAAAAGAAGCGACGTCTTTGTAGTAGTCTGCATCGCAATAAAACACGAAAGCGCTCAGTAAGACGCTTATTTCTTGCAATTACCATAACTTAGATTAATGGTTCTTAACCTGGGGTGCTAGCACCCCTTGGGGGTGCTGAAATCAATTTCCGGGGGTGCTGGGGAAGGTCGCATATGTGGCGGTCAAAGGTATAAGGAATACGTTTCTATGAACGTATTATTTTTACCACATATTTTAATACCGCGTTAAACTTTGACCGGTTTTTCATTTATGTTGTAGCATAGTGATAAAAACCACTTGATTTGTAGGAGCGGTTTACATTTCAATATCAAATCAGAATCACAAGCTTTGTATATTACTAGTGCTAACGTTCGGTAGTGTATAAAATTTTTAACTTCGATGCGTTGTCAGATTGTTTATCGGTTAAGTTTGCATGATTCTACAATGCTGAAAAAACGCAAATGCATGACCAGCCATTTCATTTTGTGCGACTCTAATTTGAAGCCTGCTAGACCCAAAGCGCACCAGGCGAAACATCCAGCAGCAGGACATGAACAGAATTTCCAGGCTCTGCAGGCTAAAAGCGCAAGATATGACCAAAGGGGTGCACTACCCCATCTGGATGCAACGTAATGCAAAAGCCATTTCTAAGAGCTTCCTACGAGGTGGCATACCAGTGCGTCCAAGTGAAGGCTGTACATTCAGCCAAGAAACACCGAATGAAACCATTTGCTATTCGAGTGGTAGAACTGGTCCTGGGAACAGATGCAGCCAAGAAGATGAAGGACATACCTCTGTCCAATGATGTCATTGCAGATGGAATTGCTGACATGAGCTGTGACATCTTAGATCAGATTGTTTAGGAGATTAAAGATAGTCCCATCCTCATTATTAACTAATGGACGAATCAACAGACGTTTCCATCATGAGCCAGCTGATTGAATATGCTTGGTACATTAAGGATGGTGATATTAAAGACGAATTCCTCTTCTGTGAGCCATTGCAAACAACGACAAAGGCAGATGATGCATTGCGACTCGAAGCCGATTTTTTTGAGAAGTATCAGATAAAATAAGAGAAGTTAAGGTCAGTATGTACAGATGGTGCCCCAGCCATGATCGGAAAGAAGTCTGGGTTTGCTGTTCCGTTAAAGACGAAGGTACCAGATATCATAGTCATTGCCGCCTAACCTGAAAGATGTTCTGTCTATTTGTGAGCAAGTTGTAAATTTCATCCGTGGTCGTCCTTTGCACCACAGATTGTTCAAATTATTCTGTGAGAAAATGGGAAATGAACATAAAGTTCTTCTCTTTCATACAGAAGTGCGGTGGCTTTCCCGTGAAAAAATCTTGACTCGTATGGCAAAGCTCAAAGAAGAGATTACAATATTTCTTCGATAATATAAGAGTAGTTTTGTAGATAAATTGGAGGACGAAGTCTTTATCATATCTCTGTCCTATCTTGCAGATATATTCAGTCATTTCAATGATCTCAACATGTTCGTGCAAGGCATGTATGCTAATCATATTCTTTGCACAGAGAAGATCTAAGCCTTCAAAAAGAAGCTTGCACTCTGGAAGCGTTGAGGTGAAGGAGGAAGTGTGGAAAACTTTCCAATTATTGAAGAAAATTTTGGGATAAGACAATTAGTCGAATGGCTTTAGAAAATATTGTTACTCATCTGGTGCACCTTGAAACCACCACAAAAAAGTACTTGCTCCATGATTGGACATTCTTAGAATGGATTTAGCAGCCCTTCTTGGCGATGCTGACAGCCTGAAGGAGGAAATTGTAGATTTGCAAGAGAACCAGAGTTGCGAGACAAAATTCCGTGCAACATCTCTGTCTCATTTTTGGTGTGATCAGCTACTTGCATATCCTGGACTGGCGAAGGCAGAGCTGCAAATGACCACTCCATTCCCAACTACTTACCTGTGCAAGAAGGCATTCTCGACAATCCTCTTAATCGAGATAACTGTCCGGAATCGTCTTCATGGAGGCCTGTTACACAGCATGAGTATGGCTCTGGCAAACACAATGCCACGATATAAAAAACTAGTTGCACATAAGCAAGAACAAAAATCGTATTGATGAGTGTATTTTAAATTGAGTTTGTCAATGAATTTTCCTTTGTTTTCTCATTGTTTTTGTCAATGCTATTGCCATAATTGCTGTTTTTGTTTTGAAGAATGGACCAAACATATGATCAAGATGTACTGCACATGTCTTTACTTTATCCCTATAAGTAACCAGGTGTTAGCCAACGATAGGGGGTGCTGGACTGCTTAGATCAGACCAAAAGGGGAGCTGAGGTAGAAAAAGTTAAGAAACACTGACTTAGATTATCAATTCATCACTCGACTGCAACATAGAAGAAAAACTTCGGCGATATTTAGTGTGTAAAACGTACACATCTTGTTTGATAACATCTGAAAGTTTAAAAACTTAAAAAGCCACGCCCGACCCACCCCCTTGCTAAAAGTCAACAATAAACCCTAATGTACCTGCAGAGGCGCAAAAAAAATTATGCTTTAATTTTTTTGATACTGTTTTGTAATTTGACTTAAAATTCAGGGGGGGCCATGGCCCCTTTGGCCCCCCTTGGCTACGCCTATGATCTTAGCTGGCCAGGGCTTTAAAAGAAAGGCAGTGTACACTAAAGGGGCAGGCCCGGTATGTAAATGAACGGGGCAGTGTACAGGGTGGGGGATAGAGACCTGGGGGTGCAAAATTTTTTTAATTGGTTTTTTAAATTGACCAATCAGAGACGACCAAAAGTCACATGTTTAGTACGTCATTAAAATTGACCAATCACAAATAACTCACGGCAAAACAGTCTCTGAGGGTAAATTGCCGTCGACGGCAAAATAGCCACTGCCATAATATTATGCATGCAATAGGCCTACTATTTGAGATGAGCCAATTGTTTTTTTGATTACGCAGGTCACTGTATGTGTTATAGTTTTGTTGGTGGTACTGGTATGTGCAGTTGTGATGATCGCATTGTGATTACTATTTTGTATTTTAGTTAAGCATAACTTTATCTATTAATAAATAGTCCAATCAATTTAGCTGCTTAATTCGTTCTTTGCGAGTGACTTTGAGTAGAATTGTTTCGCAAAACACTCTCTTAGACGAATAAAGCATTCTGCTTATCAACTGGACAAGGTTAACTTTGGATCATGTTGTTTTCATTTTATTAATTGATGAATTCCAATGAATTGTGGATGTAGCCTACACCCCTTCAGGTATTACAAAGCTTGATTATAGTCTTGTTTCCTGCAGAAATGCAGGTGAACATCAGCGCTGCTAAGTAGTACATGTTTGCAATGCCCTTAGATGTCAACAAATTTCAAACTTGGCCCCCCTTTTTTGTATAGAAATTGGTGCACCATGAACACTATAATTTGTCACAAGTCAAAACATTAGAGCCTGGTACAAGTCTTGAAACCAGCAAACGAATGGATGATAGATTACAGAAACTCTGGTGCTAGAAGAGTTGTCTGAACGCCAGAGCATGACATCAGGGAACAAACTGCCAAATTCCAAGCTCCACACCATCAGTCGACATAAAACGCAAACATGCTTATTTGTCCCAGCTTTCTGTCAGGCTTAAAACATAACTTAGCATACACTGGTTTTCATGATTAAATATAGACCAGGTCAACACAACTTAGCAATAAAAGGGTCACGTTAAGTAAATAAATTTTGTGGACCACATGCCATGCCATGCCTAGATAGTTATGAACTAGGGTTATCATGTTAAAAAGGCAAAATTGTTTTTGTTGCATTTACTTCAAATACATTTACACTAAAGCTGCAGAGAGTCATTTGCTTGTTTGGTACTGAAACAAGCATGAAGACCTTTCTCCGGGAGAATCACTGATTCCAAAGGCTTAGTTCTGCAATTTTTATTCCTAATTGATGTTGATTTCTCATTTTTGTGAGGGGAATCAAGAATTTCAGCCAACATTTTTTAATTTAATGTTCTTCTCCGTCGTTTGAGCTATTTGTTCTGAGCATTATGCAGGAAGATGTACATACATACAAATGTAAATACAGTCAACTTCGGATATAAGAGATCCGCCGGGACCAGCTTAATCAGTCTCTTATAACCGAATTCTCACATAACCGCCTGCCGCAAAGTTCGATCCGATACCCTAAGGACCTTTTGCGTAGTCCCTTATAAGCGAAAATCCCTTATATCTGAATCTCTTCTATCCGAAGTTGACTGTACCGTGTTTTAAAGTCTTTTGGTATGACTCGGCTTAGGAAAAAAAAACCAGGTTTACCGACTGCACAGCGGGCGCTCTAATCACTACACCATTGCGCCGGTCACCTCGCGCATCGGCGTTGTTGTCTACAAACCTCAATGGCTCACCTTCGCGAAACAAAACTGCAGCATCTACAAAATGGTTGCGGATTCATCGATCTGCTTTTGACGCTCAGGCCTTCAAAATCGTCAACTGTGAAAAAACTAAATCGGTGCCAAAACTTGTCACTTAGTTCATCCATCGATCAATTGCCACTCGCTACAGATTAGATAGAATATTTTTTTTACAAGAAAAATGAAATAACTTAGAAATTGAAATTAATAAATGCTACATTGACTTCTAGACCTGATAAATTATTAAATTTCTTAGGCTTAGGAATGTGAGCCTCCAAATAATATATTAGGAAAACATTTCCGATGTCACTGACTGCAGAACAAATGCATCAACTTGAACAACGGCTAACGTGTATTCAAAGTTGGTTGTCATATTATGCCGTTTGAAAAACTACTTCACTGTATCACCGCTTCCCCTGGTTAAGCTAAAAACGCGCTACGCAAGCAATCGAGACAATTAGGCTATGATATGAAATGGGCCATATAACCGTAAAGCTCTCTCATAGCAATGATGCTGGGTCTTGGCCACGCCCAATAGCCACAATCTCCGCCATATTCATAGCAACGGTAAGCTTTGAATACACAAATTTTCGGTGGGTTACCAGTACACATTGTCACGAAAAAACGTTTTTGTCGGTGGGAATCCTAACTCTAACCCTAAATTTCCCAGGACGAACTTCTCACAGATCTAAATAAAACAACAATCATCTTACGACGGTTTGTGCTGTAGTGTTACTGGGCCAAAAATCAGGCTCTGATATAAACTGCAGTCCCACGGAATTGCTTACACTGATTACTCATATATTTCAATCATTAAAACACAGTCGAAGGCATCCATATAGCAATAACCACTTTGAGATAGCCGTCTGCTAACAACATTGCACTACATGCATCTGCACTTAGAAAGCAAGCAAACGTAGAGAAACTAAAAACAAGACCAAATTTAAGGAGAAGTTTCAGCTCCTAAAAGCTTTCACGTAGAGGTGTTGTCCAAGACGCTCAACTTCGAATTTTACACTTTGCTTTTACAATGCAAAAACTTCAGTGCTACGACACGAGAATTTTGCATCAAGGTCAAATCCTATGAAAGCAACTCTCTAAATATGGCCTTGACAACAGATATTACATAGTACGTTACTTATTAAAATTGAAAATATAAATTCAGCATCCCGATAACTTATTAAAAAAAAAACTGCAATAAGATGGTAGTTAACCAACGGCTTTTCCAAAATTTTCCAGCCCTAAGGCATATAAAATATTCTATATACAACATGCAACTTTAGTTACATTCACACAAATTAGTACTGTTTGGTTATGCAGTAAAAATATTAAGATGCTAATCCAATACACTCAATTGCAAACTAAGAACAAAACTAGCACTTAATTCAAAAATCCTCAGCCCCAAATCCAAAATTACGCTAAAATTTTGAAACGACCGAAACGAAAAGCTTAAAGACCTATCACAGAAGGTAAATAGTTAAGATATTAGGTGGTATTGTATATTACCTTATTCTCTTGATAAGCTTATAAATCAACGCTACACGATTCTGTTACAACACGAGGCCCAAATGCAAGAATACAAAACGTAAGCTACATCCACGATTGCAGAAGATATACAGGGTGGCCCAAAAGTAGGTATACAGTTATTAAACTATTTTTTATGCGCTTTGAAATTACCAGCAGTGCACTTTATGTGGCCCAAAAGTAGGTATACAGTTAATGGAGAGAATTATTTGGAAATTCTTCGTGAAGTGGTAGTGCCACAACTCCAAACCAAACCTGATTTCGATGAACTCTTCTTTCAGCAAGGTGGAGCACCTCCACATTAGGCGTTAAGAGTAAGAGATTATCTTAACGAAGTCCTTCCACAGCGTTGGTTCGGAAGAAGGGGTAGCAGTGAATGGCTACCACGCTCACTTACCTGACACCAATGGATTTCTTTTTTTGGGGTGTTGTAAGAAACAAGGTGTATAAAAAGTATCCCAAAACAGTAAATGAATTAAAAGATTACATTTATGACGCATTCAGAGAAGTTGATGAAGATCGAAATTAGTGCCGCACTGTGTGTCAGAGTGTTTTGAACAGGTGTAAATGTGGCAATGTTGGCGGAGGACATTTTGAGCACTTAAGAGATTAAACAGTTTCCGTCTAAGATATAACTATCATTCTAGAGGTTTAAAGTGCCTACATGAGAACTACAAACCTACTTTTGGACCTAAACCCTACTTTTAATAAGTGTATACCTACTTTTGGGCCACCCTGTATATTCAAATAAATGGAATACAATACAATCCACACTTGCTGATACAACAAAAAAACCTTAGTTACTTATTAATAGTTTTTATCAGTACAAACACAGCATTTCTCAAGCAAGGGTCTAAAGAATACGAGTCACTGCTCACTAATTGACTGCCCGGGTACATGCGTTTAGTTTCCAAGAGATATTTACAGAAGTGCAGACCTACTTACACGGGAAATATTTTGTAAAGGAAATAAGATGGGGGGTTTAGTTTTTAGTCTCACAAAGCTTACGTTACGAGATGTTTTTTAACTAAAAACAGTTTTGAAAAATAATAAGCGCTTTTACTTAAACGCGAAACCATTTTTAAGAGGATCAGGCACAAAGTATACTGCCGTTCAAAGCGTTTAGCGTTCTTAGCAGTCACTCATTACCACCAGTGGTCATCCTGTCGGTTCACAATGCAATGCCGAGTCTATTTTAGCAGGGCTACCATCTTCCAGGACCAAAAAATATGGACATCGCGAAAAGATGATGTTTTCGCTATGAATTTAAGATAAGGAGCTTTTTTGGAGGACCACATGATGGGCAATAAAATTCTAACACAACTAAACACACTACTAAAAATAAGCACGTTTCTTCGAAATACGCACATTTTTGCTTTCTAAGATGGTGTTCTTGAAAATAAGCACGGCATTGTAGCTCTGACTATAGCATAGTGTTTTTTTAGGACACCTACGCCCAGAGCGTTCGAGCGTTTCATTCTGTAGCATATTCACAAGTCATACATTGTAATGTATTACTAAAAGCGGTGCTAAAGATGAATGCTTTTATAATGCTTAGTTGCAGCAAAAACTGTGAGAATAAGCGGTAACAGGCCAGTTACCCCCGGTATCTTGGATTGGTTGAGTGCCCAGCCCTAACCCTAACTGGATGTATGTGGCCGGGGGGTAAATGTCCTGAAACCGGCCTTAAGATAAGTAGCTAAAAACGTCGAGGAGGCCCTCAGCTGTAGCGACATCAGCATACGAGGTGGGCCAAAACAAAAAAGGTTGAGAATTACTACACTAGCATATAAGAGCGTTGAAAAAACATACAACTCGTGAAAAGGCGCATAATAGGCATTAATCTGTTGGTTGTTTTATTCACAAACCATGAAATATAAATGAACTGTATACAAAATGTGTTGACAAATAGCGTAAGGTGAAAGATTTTTCTTTACTTTCAACTAGTGGATTTGGTTAAGCCAGACATTTTTTTACGATTTTAACATAAATTTTAGATGAAATATACAATTAACACGTACTAAATTTCGGTTCTTTTACAAATGTTCTACATAGGAATTAGATTTGAATTTAGAGGAAATTTACTTTTAGTTAACTAATATCACATTCAAATGACGAAAATCACAGAAAACTAATGGTGAATTTTTTTCTAAATGCGTTGTGGCTACACTTTTTGCAATGTATAGTGCACACTTACTATAAACTACTCAAAAAGTAAAATTATTAAGTCAAAGGCAACTGAGTAATGCGATAAATGAAAAAGTACAAAACGATCAAAAAAGCTACCGGTAGGTATCCATTTACATTCAGTCTTTTCCAGACCCTGCTTATAGAACCGACCCATTAGAGCACTTACATTCAGATCACTTGCTCTACGATTTTTGAAACCAAGTTTCGAAAACAATTTCACAACGCCCTTAGGTTTACTGTGGCCACCAATCATGATAGGTCCCAGTAAGGTCGAATAAGTTCACGTCACTCAGAGCAAGATGCAAAATACCACCGCAAAGTTTACAAATGATGACTTTTATCAACTATAAATTAGACTGCATATACATAGCCCTTTTTAGAGACCAACATGCTAGTGTTACCCTTTCAATTAATGTCCAACTGGGCGGACACCCTTCCATCGTGACACCAATGGTAGGAAAGTTGTCCGAGGTATCATCTTAAGCCAGGCAGGCATCGCAGAAAAATGTTTGGTAACAAGGAACCTAGATTATCTGCAGGCGTCAAATATAATAGGTGAGGATGGGAGCATAACAAACAGCTTTTGCACTTCTAGAGCTATGCTATGTAATTTCTTTCGTTTATGTAGCCAAAGACGCCAACTGTAGTGACGTATTTTCAGCGATAAAGTAGGACCATTGAGACATATTAAATTAAAAATATGAGAGGCTTTAGAATGTCACATTGAATAGAACAACATCGTCAGTTCCGACAAGGAAACAAAAAATGGATTAGCTTTGTGCTAGCGTCTATGAATCATGATTTCCTAAATTAAAGCATGAGCTGAACACTGTCAAGGATCAGATGTGAACAAAAAAGCTATTGGCAAAGCAAGCTCACAAATATAAAATTAATACTCTGATTACTTCAACAAAGAATGACAGTATCATGTACAATATACAGGGTGCGGTTGAAGTAACGCCTTTTTTGTTGAGTTTTCTATTTTCTGTATGATTTCCTCTTTATTTTAGAAATACACCGTTTATGTACATGAGTTTTCTAATTAACAGTTTCGTTTTTAGTTTAGAGATTGTTTATTTTTAATAATTTCATACTTAAAAAAATATAAAAAGGTTACTTTTGCCGCACTCTTTATTATAATTGCAACTAAGAAAACTATAACTGATCTGCAGATGAATTCTCTCGAGAATACCTAGGTAGTATAGTCATGTGGCAGGGCTGAGTACTCTTATATGCAAAGACACTTTTATAACGTGTGGTTAAGATTAAGAAAATACCGAGTTTTATGCCGGTACCAAGGACCATAAACGCAGCCAGTGAGTGTTTTAAGTTATACAGGGTGCGGAAAAAGTAACGCCATTTTTGCATTTCGTAAGTATGAAACTATTTATTTATAAATAAGCAATTTCTAAACTAAAAAAGAAACAATTACTAAATAGAAAACTCAGATACAAAAACGGTGTATAAGGAGAAAACCAAACAGAAAACTCGAATAACAAAGTAAGGCGTGACTTCTGCCGCACCCTGTATACAATAACTAAATCAGGAAGCCATTACGCACGATGTCCCAAAGGCCACTATATAATTTATTGTCACAGATAGAATTAGAAAAGACGTGGGATCGTCATCATTTTACATCATGGGTTTTGACGTTTTTTTTCCAATTTATCACTTCCCGGCTTATGGTTCGCCAAGTGATGTAAAATTAAACGTAAAAAATTTTCTGTCTCATAAGACAATTTTCCGCCTCACATTGCAGTTTAGGGCAAATATGCGAAGCTCTGTAGACAGTTTGCATAGGGCATAACGCAATATGCGCTGTTCACAAGTTTTGGAAATAAAAATCTGTTTTTGATAAAGCTAGAACCACGAGTATGGGTATGGTATGCTTACAGAATCACAAAGTTTGACTCCAAAGGGTCAGAAAGTGTCACGTGTATTCAAAAAAAGTAGCCAAAAAAAAGTACTTTGTTCGTTTGGGAAACCAAGCATTTCATTTCAGCTTGCACTAGTTAAACTACGTGTTTGCAATAGCACATTTGCTAGTACTAAAGATAAGTGACAATCGCTGATAAATCAAAGATTACTTGAGAGCAAAATACGTATTTCAAGCTTGTCGGAGAAAAAAGTAATTGTTTTTTTGAATCACATTCTTCTTGTCGAAAAACAATAAAAACATACGTGTTTTCGTACATGTCATACAGTGAAACAAATGATTAAAGATTTGCAAGTAAAATACCAGCATTAGATCTAAGAATTTATTCTGAAACGCTGGTAAAAATTTATAAACTACTCAATTTAAGCATAATAAAAATTAATGTGGCAAGTCTAAATGTAAAATCATGACTGTTTAACGCACGCTATATCACATAGTAACCGACATAAATAAAATGATTTGAATTGCTTGTGTAAAGCAAAGTGTGTATTTAATATTTTCAGTACGGCAGATTAGAATATTATGTCGTAAAAATGCAAAATACCTACATGCAAAGCAAAATAAATGAAATTACATTTTTTGACCAGCACTATCAAAAAAACCTGGAAAGTATGGTACAAACGAATGCGAATACTGTTGAGATTGACAAGTCTGCTTAAAAATCTATATTTCGTTTTCTTTTCTGGTGATGAGCAACTCGCAAGTTAGAACAGATATACCGCATACCGACTGAAACTTTCACAAAATCAATTCAGTTTGAAATATAGTCATCAATCTCGACCAATAGCAGATTGCAGCAAATGGTTGAGCAGTGGTAAATTGCTGGTCAGACAAGTTTTACGCAGCAGAAACCATCATATACGTGAAAATATTTCAGTCATTTTTCAGTACTATTGGTACAATAAATTGTCCTATATGATGTCACTAAAGTTTATAGTTGAGTTTATGGGTACAACAATTCAATGCTTCCAACAACATAACACATGCTAACAAAATTGCAACACATATTATGCAGTTTTGCACTGGTATAAACAAAAAAAATGATTTAATATTTTTGGATTGATTTTTAAAATACAAATTCTGCTTGATTATTTGCTACATGCCATCAGCCTATCACTGCAGTTTGTCAAAAGCAAAGCCAAATCAATCAACACTGTAAAGAAAATTAAGCAAAAAAATCTCAGATTAACTGGTACGAAATATAATTTCATGCAATTACCGTACAAATTACGAGGTGCATTCAATAAGTTTCCAGACTTTTTTTGTACAGGCATTTATAATTGCCGTAAACTTGAGATATTTCAGTATGTTGTTACTATACTCCTTATGAGATGATTGACCAATTTTTTCTTGTTTAGGTGCAAATTTATAGCTACAGTAGGAATTAGAGTACACCTTACTAAATCCTGATTGTCACAGCTGGTGAATTTCAAAAATGCAATCTGGACGTGAGGACACATTAGAAGAACGATATGCGATCAAGCTCTGTTTTAAACTTGGAAAAACTGCCACGGAAACGTATGGTATGCTTCAGACTGCTTATGGACCATCTTGCATGAATCGATCATCAGTTTTTTAGTGGCACAAGAGATTCAAGGAAGGCAGGGAGTCCGTGAGGGATGATGAGAGATGTGGGAGGAGTAGGGAAGGGAAGTCAGAACATCAGAGATGATTGGCCAAATAAACGATTTCATGAATAGGGACCGTCGTGTTTCTATAGAGACACCAAGCGCACAGTTTAATGTCAGTGTGGGAGCTGTACACATAATTATTCGTGAGGAACTGAAGATGCGGAAGATTTGCGCGAAGTTCGTCCCAAGAGTGCTCCGGGAAGATCAGAGAGAAAGACGTTGCAATGACAGCAAGGAGATGGTCGAGCTCATTAATTCAGATCCCCAAGTTCTTGATGCCCTGGTAACCTGCGATGAAAGCTGGATCTATTGTTATGACCCAGAGACCAAGAGACAGAGTTCCCAGTGGAAGCATGCTGGATCTCCCAGACCCAAGAAGGCCAGACAGAGCAAGTCCACCCAGAAACTCATGATGATCCCTTTTTTTGACAGCATGGGCATAATCTACATTCACTCGGTTCCCCTTTGGAATCACAGTCAACAAGGAGTACTATATTGAAGTTTTAAGGGAGTTCAGGAAGAGATTCCGTCGGAAGAGGCCAGAACTCTTCGAATCAAGTCAGTGGCATTTCCATCAGGACAATGCCCCAGTCCACAACTCCATCCTCGTCACAGACTATTTGACCCAGATGGGCATCAAGACGGTTCCCCATCCTCCCTACATCCCGGACCTTGCTCCCTGCGACTTTTGGCTATTCCCAAAGCTCAAGGAAAACCTCAGAGGCAATCGTTATTCCACAATTGAGGACATGAAAGAGGCTGTGACGAGGGTCCTAAACACGCTCACACAAGAAGACTTCCAGGAGGCTTTCCAGAAGTTGTTGGAACGGTACAACAAGTGCATTGATGTCGGAGGAGAATACTTTGAAGGGGACTAGAGTTTTTTGTGTGTACGGTTAATAAAAGTGTCCATACCAAAAAAGTCTGGAAACTTATTGAATGCACCTCGTAAAAGCCAATCACACTTAGTTTGCTAAGCGTATAAAGATCTTCCAAGCAGGAAAGTGCTGTCAGAAAATCCACTTTAAACCTATCTAACCATATAGGCAACTTACAGATATCATTCTAGAATATCTGCATCAAACAAGTTTGAATATAACCTGTTTAAAAAATAAGCAGTAGGTATAAAAAAGTTGCAATTGGTAGGAAAATATTAATCCTTACTGTAATCGAGATTAAGTAGCTGGCACATATCTGCTGCCGCTTTTAATGCATCATCGATTTGCTGATCCGTCAAGGCTGCAGATATGCAAAAGCGGACTCGAGATTCAACCAATGGAGTCGCAGGAAATCCGACAACAACAACAGCAAATCCTAGTTTCAGCATTTCTCTACTAAAAGCTCCCATTTTACACGGTGAATAAATGAGCGCCGGTACAACAGGAGAATCGTCATTTCCATATACAATGTAACCAATCTTCTTGAGACCTTGTCGAAATCGCTTACAATTTCTGGCAAGCTTCTCAATGCGTCGCTTTCCATCATTAGTGCTAGATATGATTTTCAAACTGGTCATAATTTGCTCACAAACGGGAGGTGACATAGACGTTGCATAGCAAGCTGAATGAGAATGAGCTCGAATGTGGTTGATAACTGCCTTACTACCAGCAATGTAACCTCCGCATGCACCAAAGCTCTTTGTAAAAGTACCCATCATGATATCAACGTTCTTTGGGTGAATTCCGAAGTACTCTGTGACCCCACGACCAGTTTGACCAATTGCTCCAATGCTATGGGCTTCGTCAAGATAAACATAAGCTTTGTATTTTTCCTTCAAAGCCAATACTCCAGGCAAATTGATAATCGACCCTTCCATGCTGTACACTCCTTCCACGATGATTAGTATTTTTTTCCAAGGACGATGGGTTCTAGGCTGGCCATCCACAATCCCATCAGCTAGTTTCTTTTCAAGATCTTTCATATTGTTATGTTTGAAAACACGAATTGTTGCTCCAGACAATCGACATCCTAAAACCAATGAAGCATGGTTGAGCTCGTCACTAAGTATTAAACATCCTTTGTTGACTAGGCAAGGGATGTTCATGGCATTAGTGGCAAAACCCATACCAAAAGTAATGCATGATTCCACATCTAGATATTCAGCCATGGTTTTTTCGAGCTTTTCATGAATTTTCATATTACCAACTTCATGCCGAGAACTACAAATACCAACACCATACTTTTCAATCGACTCAATGGCTGCTTCAGCACATGGGCCAGATTTTTCAGCAAAGCCAAGGTAATTGTACGATCCTAAATTGACAACATCCTTGTGAACCTTTCCCGTAAATTTGTAGCACCATCCTGAATGGGAGAATTTTCTTTCAACAATATCAATTAATGCACCAGGAACACTGCATATGGGACGATTAAACACATCTTGGATTCGATTATAAATATTCCTCGTATAAAAGCTTTCAAAACTAGCATATAATGGCACAAAACCTCTCATTTCAGGGTCTTCTTGAGACGAATACAATTTCTCAAAACCATGTCTTCTAAGGAAATCTCTAATGGAACCGAATATTGTTATAACTGCATAGTTCATATACGTGATAAATGCAGCAATTAACGGCGTTGCTTCAAACGTTTCTTGAAACTTATGCCTTGGTTGTAATGATCCATTACCAGCTTTTAAATCATTTTTTTTACCATTCTGTAACGTGCCATTCTTCACACTTTCGTGATTAACAGCAGACATCTTTGCCATTTACGAAATGTTACAACACAAAGCACATATTCATCTATATACTTATGCCTTAGGTCATTTTTTATTCTAAAAAACAAAACGTTATTCTTATACTAAGAATTATAAGTCACGCCAACAGACATGAACTGCCGATCACTCAGCACTGAGGCTATACACATGCCTGAAGGATATCAACTATCCTGTACTAGATGGGTGCTCTCCTCATTGCACTGTCTACAGGGTGCATGCATAACATTTCACTCAATTATGTAAAAAAGTTGTGCATGGGCCAAAATCACACAAATCAATTGTGATGAAATTTCTGATATTTTATTGGCTCTGGAACAGTTTGCAACATGTTTTGCCAGCAGTGTGGAACAATCGACTGATTGCGAAGCTTGTCACTGAAAGACAGCAGATAAAGGGCTCATAGCCTTGCGTTACATGGGGCATTGCCGATCGGAATCAGCAATCATGTAAAATCTCACTTTTTGGTTTAAAATATGGACCTACCACCATAACGTGTGTAACTGCTGACTTGAAGACTGTATGCTCCCTTTCTGATCTTCAAATTTTTTGTTCCTCTTCGTTTGATAAGTTGAATACGTTGTCACCGTTATATTTCTTTGTA
Source organism: Trididemnum clinides (assembly GCA_963675345.1). Taxonomy (NCBI): domain Eukaryota; kingdom Metazoa; phylum Chordata; class Ascidiacea; order Aplousobranchia; family Didemnidae; genus Trididemnum; species Trididemnum clinides. The sequence goes on from OY776304.1 coordinate 11,724,149, forward strand.
TATTCAGGTATAATCCCTTTGGCAAATTCTGTTTTTTTACATATCATTTTTCAGAAATATTTAAGTTTTGGCATTGACCTTTCATAAACTTTAGGAATGAATCAAATCTGGCTGACGTTGGAAGAATTTTGCCCTTTGCAACCCTAGTCAAAACATTTACTCGTCAGGTATGCTATCTCTATTAAAAATGTTGGTAAAAGGTACAAACTAAAAGAGCGCATTAGCATCAACACAGGTGAAAGGAACAAAATTTTGATGGATGCTGCTGGAGCCAAAACCGGAATTTCTACTCTAGCAGAAATATCATTTTATCAACACTATTATAACTCTGAACTGATAGATGTAAGCTTAAGAGATGAGAGAATTCCTTGACTCTAAAATGAAAAGCAAGAATTCAGCTTCATTAAAAAAATGCATATACTTGTAGTAGAATTTTCCCATAACAGCACCTCTGGAAGTTTGCAAAACATTTGTTTTAAGAGACCGATTAGCCTAAACAATTTCAAAACTGTTTTTTGATTCAACAAAGAGGTTATTTTCCAGTCAAATCAATCAGTTTTGTGAAAAAAAATTTTTTGGTGAAACTCACGCAGAAATTACACAAAGAAAATTATCTTCCAATGATCAACAGTGATATGTCATTTGTGCAGTACACACAGTGGTGGATATTGGGTGAGGCGAATGAGGCAGCCGCCTTGGGCCCCCCCTTTTAAAAATGGTGTGTTTAGTTTAGGATATTTTGCGGCATTTTGAAATGGGTCTTTGGTCTCAACAACTGTGGAAGTGCTAACTAAAAGTGGCTGTTTTGCCTTTGATGGCATTTTACCCTTGCAATCTATTTTGCCGTTCAAAGTCTGTGTGTCTTCAAAATTGGCTTATTTGATGTAGTGCTCATAGTTTTGTTTTGGCGTGCTCATAGTATTGTTTGGATAGTGATACTAAATATGAATAAAATGTTTAGAAGTTCAAATCTTTGCAGGCAGGGTACTTAAACAGAGACAGTATATATGAAGGAGGGAATGGCAGTGTGTGGGATATAAGTGGGAGTGTAAGCTAACCGCTCCATTTTTGTCAAATCACTTTTTTGTCACTTTTTGTCAATTTTAATAATTATAGAGATTGACTGATCACAAACGACTAGTCACGTTTTTAATATGTCACTGATATTGATTATTGACCAATCACAAACATTCAACGGAAAATAGAGTGCAGGGGTAAATGTCATTGACTGCAAAATAGCCATTGCCTAAATAAAAACCAAAAACTAAAATTTATTTTTTCCATTACTGTTTTGGGCTGAAGGCTTTCCAGTTCTTTTGACAGAAACTGTTGTGACAATGTGAGTTTAACATATTTTTTAGGGTGGAATCTGATTTTGCTGATGCGATCAGAACAACTTATACTTTTAGCTGTTTGAGCAGACCAGACTTTGCCTGTGAACTGATCCATGAAATCGGTCCAGTTTTCAGTTGTATCAAAACGTGAATTAATTAATTCATCTTTTTATGAGCAGTTTATTGATGTTAGTGAGATACTGGTGAAAGCAGAAATAAATTTGCTTTAAAAGAATAATCGGTCAGTTGCGTTTGTGGTGCAAAATAGTATCAGAGATATGCAAGCACAAAAAGTTTTTGCAAGATTTAAAAACATTAAGTTTTAATTGTTTGGCATCTTTGTAGTGGCTGTGTTCTGCTCGAGTCAATGACTCAACGGCAAATTTGCTACATTCCTATATTTAGCTTTTTAGAAAAATTTGTAAAAGGAGAATAGTTAAGTCATTATTTATGATTGGTATATGCCACTATCTTTGGTTATGATAGTAAAACAAAAGATTTTAGTGGCTTTAACGCTTTACTTGTCTGGTGGACTCATTCAAACATGAAGTCTACTACAATCACATTTATCAAAAAGGTTTGATTATTCAGATTCATTTGTAAATTATCAGTTCAATTAAGATAATAGTCGTTGATTTGCTGTATATCTTACCTCATGCAAGACAGTTTTAGTGCATCAGTTGAACAGAGAGTATGATAGTATTGCATCAAAACCAAAGCGAAAGAAAGTGGGAACATCAATGATGCAAAAGTCTAATGAATAGATTTATTGTAATAAATAGCCCTACTACTACTACTAATACAGAACTGAGAGATAAAAAGCGCATTTTCTAGCATCCAAGTTATGTTTGTTGATGAAAGAGAAAATGATACCAGTAGCTCTATGTAATCAAGTGTCAGTGAGTTCAAAGATAACAATGTACAGAATATTGTTATTGGTGAATTGGTTGCTGACCTGTGCCTGGCAACAGTCATTGCAACTAAACTTACTGGTTTTTTTCAATAGACCTAATACAATTAACCAGGGCCAGCATTTAAAATTTTAGATAACTCCTATCTCAACTCATTACGATTAAATTCAATGGTTTTTTACAAGCTTAACGTTTATAAGCATGTGAAGCCTCATATTTTTAGGAAGTTTAAGCTTTGTGTAGCAGCACACTAGCTAAGCATATTGTTAGCCCTTGTCTCACAGTAGGCTCTGGCATTGTAAAAATTGTTAGTTTTTGATGCGTTTATTGACATATTTGTTTGTGAAGTTATACTTCGTATGATCACTGTACAATAAACCTATGTGGTTTCAGATGTTTTAACAAAAAAATAGCCTATGTTGCAGCATAACATCTGAATACTTAGCACAATTCCGTTTTGGGGTGTGTTTCATGACAATTAAGTCACGCCAAGTTTTTAAGGCACTTGTGTCGCAGCAAATCATTTAAATGTTCCCTACAATTGTGCTGTTATTGTAATGCTTTCAACCGCAAATTACTCCAATTTTTTTGAAGGGCGATCAAGTGTGAAATGTGGCAACTAGTTACTACAAAAAAGCGTTTCAACATTTCTATTGTGTGGTTTTGATTATGAATATATCCAAATGTATATGCATCAATTTTTTTACAACAATCTATAGCCAACCCTGTAGCATTGTAGAAGGTAACATTGTTTGATTGCAATTATTTATAGCTACATCAATTTTTTGGGGCCCCTTATTAGAATTTTGCCACGGCCCCAAATTTTGAATATCCACCACTGAGTACACACAACACAAAATGTCATCGATTATATTTATTTGCAAACAAGTCATAAACCCTTAGCTACTTTGGTATGGTGATGGATTTATTTATCCATTTTTTTCTTTCCATTACAACTTTTGTACATTGTCATAATTTGCAGTCTTTTACCACTATAAAATTGGCTAACGATTTTACATCTTTTCTAAAAGAAATGTCCTCATTTGTCTGACGTTTAACTTAAAAGATGTTTTTGAACTACCATCCTATAGGGTAGTTATAAATAGGCATAGTACAGGCATAGTAGGCATAGTACAGGCATAGTAGGCATAGTACAGGCATAGAAGGCATAGTAGGCATAGTACAGGCATAGTAGGCATAGAACAGGCATAGTACAGGCACAGTACAGACATAGTACGATGTGGCGATGATTTTTAGTTGTTGGGAGTCCGCCTACTACTAAACGTAAAGGACAAAATTTGAACTTTACATTACATGCTTAAGTAGTTCACTAAGCAATGAAATGAAAACGGCTGCTTGCGGGACCTAGGAAACAGATGTTTAGGGATCTTTGCAACACTGTGTTGCAAAATAAAATTTAACAATCGCACGTGGACATGGTGTTTTCCAAAAAAAAAAGGTCATCTCCCTCACTTCGGGCGGAAAATGCATCTATGAAGACTGTCGAGCACTCATGTCACATCGCTTCCATCTCCAAACTTCCACATCTGTATTTGAATGAGGTAGTATCAATCCTTGCTTAGGACAATTCATGAGATCTAAAAATGGATTCTCTCCAGAAGCATTATTGAAATCCTCCACTTCAGCCCAAATTTTCTCTGTTCTGTGTTTTCAGCCCAACATTATGTTTGAAAAATATTAGATAAACTCACTAATACAACATTAGCCTAACAATATTGCATAACCTAGAACAAAAAAGTAAAGGAGAACAAGTTAATCTCCCTCCTTCACTATTCTTTATGACATTACTCAACTTAAAGATTTCCCTCTAGATAATATCTAGTACGTTAAAAAAATATCTAGACTTTCTAGCCATCATCTAGTTTCCCAATTATACCTCTAGGCCTTACAAAAAATATCTGGATCTAGCTCTAAAACATCTAGAGTGGCAGCCCTAATCAGATCCCTCTTAATAGGAGATCGGCTTGAAAATGCTAATTAGCAAGTAGCAAATTCTATATTTTATAAAAGTAAAAATTAATTTTTTTTGAAAGGAAAGAAGGCTTTGTCACATTTGTGCGACTGGTTTTCGATTGCACACCTCTCCTACTATGCCTGTACTATGCCTACTATACCTGTACTATGCCTGTATTATGCCTACTATGCCTGTACTATGCCTACTATGCCTGTACTATGCCTGCTATGCCTGTACTATGCCTACTATGCCTGTACTATGCCTATTTATGACTACCGCCATCCTATACTCTGTAACTGCAGCTTCCTGTTGATACGGTTTGTAAACTTCTGTCGGGATTTATCTTTAGGTCATTTGCAGATTGCTTTCATACACAATTAGGTCAACTAACTGCAATACCTAATGCGATAGACATACAGCACAGCAATAAAATGAACAAAAACTTGCAAGCAGCAGTCTCGACTGTATTGAAATCCAGTAGCTAAATTTAAAGTTTGCATGTCATTTATTAAGTTTCTTCTAGAACATAGGTTTCCTAACTCTTTTCCTCACCAACACCTCATGAATGTAAAAAATCTCCATGAATGCCCAATTTTTTAAGACAACATCTGAGCTCAAATCATAGCATTAACTGTTATTTGAATTGCTTCATAAAATTCAAACTGATAACAACGAGATCAATTGCATAGGTAAAATCACTTTAGTCACAAATTGCATTACACATCACTTTTTCCAAGTCTTATTGCACTGTGAGAAGCTGTAATATTTTTTCCATAAAGCATTTGATTCTCAGAGGTGTAATTATTAGGCAATGGCTATTTTGCCGTCGACGGCAATTTGCCCTTGGAATCTATTTTGCCGTGATCATTCACGTGTGTTTATATAGCCAAATTTGCTATTATCGTATCAGTGACTCTGTGGTGTAGTGGATAGAGCGCTGGTCTTGAGATGCCAAGGTATCGGGTTCGAATCTCAGGTGGCCAGGGCTTTAAAAGAAAGGCAGTGTACACTGAAGGGGCAGGCCCGGTATGTAAATATACGGGGCAGTGTACACTGCAAGGGAGTGTGCAGGGTGGGGGATAGAGACCTGGGGGTGCAAAATTTTTTTTTTGGTTTTTTAAATTGACCAATCAGAGATGACCAAAAGTCACATGTTCAGTACGTCATTAAGATTGACCAATCACAAACAACTCACGGCAAAATAGTCTCTGAGGGTAAATTGCCGTCGACGGCAAAATAGCCACTGCCTAATTATTAAGGCTACCCTCACATTAAGCCTGATGTCAAAGCATGCCTGTAACTCTGCTTTTAGAGGGACTAACATGGCAAACTCACGGACTTAGTTTTGCAGAAGTAATTCATGACAAAAGAGGCAGTTATCAACAGAGATTTTGCTGTAAGATTAGGGAAAGCTTTATAGATCTTGGCAAAAACTCAAATGGGTTGTGAATCATATATAGACCTACTCTCAAATCACCAATCACTGCAGTAAAAAAAAGAAGTCATTGCTTGTCAAATGATATTAATCAGACAAATGCATTATGGTGATATAGGTATTGTAATGTCATAATCATTAAATCCTCACCAAAGACTATGCCACTTTATGAGATTGATCTATAATTCCTACTACACCATGACAGGAGTGCCAACTATGGGTATGCACAGCATGACTGCTCATTTCACTACATTCGAGCCTGCAAACAAGACAAGCTAAGAATTACAAAATAATTACAGTAAAACTATCCCATGAAACAAATTTTGCATCAAAAATCATCAATGCCTACAGAAATCAAGTAGTGTAACATGTTGATCTGCTGATCACCTTTACAATATTTTATGTGATCAGATGTTAATGTTTTAATTAGGCAGTGGCTATTTCGCCGTCAACGGCAATTTGCCCTTGGAATCTATTTTGCCATAGTCATTCACGTGTGTTTATGTAGCCATATTTGCTACAATTACGCCAGTGACACTGTGGTGTAGTGGATAGTGCACTGGTCTTGAGATACCAAGGTTGCGGGTTTGAATCTCAGCTGGCAGGGCATTAAAAGAAAGGCAGTGTACACCGTAGGGGCAGGCCCGGTATGTAAACGTACGGGGAAGTATACACTGGAAGGGAGTGTACAGGGTAGGGGATAGAGACCTGGGGGTGCAAAATTTTTTAAATTGGTTTTTAAAATTGACCAATCAGAAACGACCAAAAGTCACATGTTTGGTACGTCATTTAGATTGACCAATCACAAATAACTCATGGCAAAATAGTCTCTGAGGGTAATTTGCCGTCGACGGCAAAATAGCCACTGCTTTTTAATTATGACGCCATAAACTTTGTTCATGCCCTGTGAAATCCCAAACTCAGATATTTGTACCACAATTACTGTTATACAGTAACCTACAACAAATATGCTGGGATGGATTCAAGCATCCCCAAGGGTTTATGCATCCAGTCAATGACCCTGAGCCTTGACAAACTTATTGTAGGAAATTGGGATTCATGTTAAAGCACGTTTTGAAATAACATCATCACAAGTACATTGCTTGGATGCATGAAATTTTCTTGTATGGCAAATAATGCTTCAATTAAAAATTTAACAAATAATTCCTATTGAATAGTAATCAAAATCTTCTTAAAAATGCAAAGCAGTTTTTCTAATTTTTTGTATGGTTTACTAACATAAGCAAATAAAATATTATTAGAAATAAAAACAACAATTAAGATAATCTATTGGCTTTCAAACATGATTCCCAATATTATTGTCCACATGGATATGTTAGAACATGGATATGAAGAACAGATGGATATGTTAGGGTTGAAGGAAACGATAGACCGGTTAGCAACAGCAAATGGAGTTAGATGGTATGGACATGTACTGAGGAGGGATGACGATAGTGTTTTGAGGGTTGCTCTGAATCTTGAAGTGACTGGCAAGAGAAAGCGAGAACGACCGAAGAAGACCTGGAAGAAGCAAGTGGAAGAGGAGACAGAGAAAGTTGGTTTGAAGAAGGAGGATGCTCTGAGACGAGATAAGTGGAGGGACGGAGTGCGAGAAATTGCAGAAGAAGTGGGGTAAGTCCGGCCATCTCTGCTAAAGGGAAAACACCGGATAAAAACTGAATAACTACTACATCTTATGTGTCTGATTCTAGCAGTGGCATATGCAGAAAGTTTCCAAGAGGGGCCAAAGTTTTATCACAATTGTGTGACATCACAAATCAACTTTGTGGGGAGCACCAAAGGCATGACTACTCTAGAGTGGTCAAGGAGCATACCCTGAAAAAATTTTGCAAAATTACATCTAAAAATACGCATTTTTGTGCATTCTGGAAGCAAGTTTTAGTATAATGCTTTTACAAGACTTATTAGAATGAAATTGTAAAATGTAAACCAAGCATAAAACAAAGTTATTTTATTTTTAATTGAGGCAACAGTTCCCTTTTGCAAATTGGTCAATCACTTGACTATAATCAAGTTTAATGTCATTGTTTATATAGAAAAGAGCCAATGCATTGAGCTGATTTTCTTGCATGCTTGTACGTATGTTTTGATCAGCTTTAGGGCACTAAATGACCGTTCGCTTGTTGCCATTGTAACTGGCAACATCGCAAAAATATACAGAAAGCTGATATTTTCCATAAGTAGCAGAGTTAATTAATTAAATATTGCTTTTAAAATAGTGGTTTGTGCAGCTATATGTCTTCTCTCTGCAAGATTCTGTCTGCCTCTTCAACTCTTATTCACTTTCAAGAGCATAACAAACTTTGATATCTGTTTTACTTTAACCAGATAATCCAGTCCAGATTTCTACCTGCAAGTGGTCTACCTGCGAGTGGTTTTTCACAGAAAAACCGAAATCCAAGATGAACCCCAAACACTGGCAAAAAACCAGTTTGCTTTTGCTAAAACTGGTTGGTTTTGCATTACATTTTTTCATAATTAGGGTCTGAGGGGGGACATGGCAGAGTGGCCTCCCCTTTCGGTATGCTAGTGAATTCTAAGTGAATGTTTATTTTTTAATTTAACGTCACACTATCATGCTGTGATTTGATTTTCCTTGACAGTGTTAAATTGGAGGCTTGTCCCTTTTGACTAAACTACTGTGCATGTGGGTACTTTACTAAAATTTATATTGCCCTTGACTACTTTGCATGCACCCAGAAATCAACCTGCTGAAAACTTGGCTAAATAAATGCGAAAGATTTTCCAAATGAAAAAAAATTACAAAAAACTACCAGACATTTTTATACAGCTAAAAATTTGACTGCAAATCTGTGAATTTTTGCACTTCATTACTTTTATAGATGGGATAGTTATAGTGGGCATATGCCAGCATTCACAATCAAGAAAAGTGGCAAATGCTAATATGAAGGTTGTGTGCACACATTTAGAGCCAGACAAAAAACAAACTATTTAGAGCATTAGTCATCAGCAGTGTATTGGGTATGGAATTACGATTGGATATAGTTAAATTTTGAAGAAAAGTATGGCAAGAAAATACGTATGGTATTTTAGTAAGGTACAGAATTCAGGTACGATATTTTTTTGGAAGAACAAAGTATGGAAAAGCATTCCTCACTGAACCATACCAGTACCTAATCCAATGGTTGTCAGGAATGATTTAAATACAAAAGAGTCAACACATATTACCAAGACTTTAGCTAAATTACTGGTAGGCCTAGTGTAATTTATTGAAAAATAATTGCTATTTTTTATGGCCGTGGCTATTTTGCCGTCAACGGCATTTTATCCATCGAGACTATTTTGCCATGAGTTATCTGTGATTGGTCAATGTTAAGGACATATTGAACACATGACTTTTGGTTGTGTCTAATTGGTGAATTGTATTAACTGATAAAAAAAATTTTACACCTCAAGTGTCCTCTCCCCCACCCTACACACTCCTTTCCAAAGTAAACTACCCGATACATTCACATAACGGCCCTTACCCTCCAGTGTACAATGCCTTTGTTTCAGTGCCTTTCCAGCTAAGATTCCAACCCACAGCCATTGTATTTCAAGACCAGTGCGGTATCCAGGCGCCACAGCATTACTGGCAGAATTATGACAATATAAACACACATGAATGATTATGGCCAAATAGTCTCAGAGGGTAAAATGCCATCAATGCAAAATAGCAACTTCAATTTTTTAAATTCAATTACGCCTAAAAATGCTATAATCAGAAAAAGTATTGTTGCTAATTGCAGTAAGTCCGTGCATATCTTTTATCAACAGTAATAATTTGGCTTTTCATCTGGCTTATAATTTGTAAACGCCTGCATGTCATCTTTCCTCTGGAGTTCTTGCTTTATGTGAAAATGTGACTGCTTGCATGAAATCATTCCCTTTACATTTTCCTGTTTTAGATCCTGTTCAGACACCACTGTCGTTCCGCCAGAAAAAAATCCGCTTTTACTCTCAGACAAATTCGCGATAAAAATTCAGCAATAACAAACAGAAGAAAAGAACTTCGTCGTTTGCACACATCTAACCTATTGCTGAGGCTTTACAAAAGTGGTCTTTGGAACACCGCAAGTGAAAAATTCCTACCGCATTGCAAAGTTTCATGGTGGGACCGCCATAAACCACACATCAAAATAACTCCAAATTCGCGTGATAATGGATGGGGGAGGTTATTGCTCGTGTAGCGCAACGGCAGGCATCCGACTGGCGTTGTGGTTAGAGCGTTCGCTTCGCAGTCGGTAGACCTGGGGTTCATTCCTCTTGTCGAGTCATACCAAAAGACTTTAAAAAATGGCATCCGCAGCTTCCCTGCTTGGCGCTCGGCAGTTAGGGGAGGTTGTGGAGAACAAGCCGGCAAGTTCGCTTGTTGTGCCCTTGGGCAAGGCACTTAACGGGACGCCCCACCTTTATGTGGAAGACAGGTGGCCCATAAACCTCAACAAAGGCAACTCCCAAGCGAGTGCGGACTTCCCGTCCAAAGTATAGCGATACAATTCGCTTTCTCGTGAATGGAGGATAAATATGGCAAGTAAAAAAGTAAAAGTCCAAATTAAATTCAGTACACTCCATGTGGCAACTAGTCACTTCTATCATGATAGTTACTATCCTGGATTCCGTTCGATTTATAAGTTAAGATTACTGTTGGTGACTTTCTGTTTGTGGTTTGTAGTAGTTGAGGTTGCTATGCTCGCTAAACAGAATGGTGGCCAACCACGAAAAGCTTGTGATCAGTCTAAGCCATTTTAATACAAATTTGACATTCCACAACAATATAAATTTGCTAACATATTGCAAAGTTTCATGGTGGCACCGCCAAAAACTGCTTATCAGAATAACTATACGCTATAAACTCGCATGGTTATTCATTATCACCCGAGTTTGTAGTAAATCTGATGAGCGGTTTATGGCGGTCCCACCATAAAACTTTGCAATAAGATAGCAATTTTTCATTTGCGGTGTTCCAAAAATTACTGTTGCATAGCCTCAATAATAGACTAGATGCGTGCAAACGACGGAGCTCTAATCTTCTGATTGTTGTTTTAGGTTATTTACTTGTCGCTACACTTAGCTGTACGATATCTGTCTTTTTCCTCAATTCACTGTCACACGTTTTGGTAGAAATAAACACATATAGTCTCTGTACACTTTTACTCTAAGTACTGCAGAGAAAGAGAACAAAGAAGTCAAAAAGCGCGCGAAAATACAATTGCAGAGTTATTACATCACCATAGGGTTTTCACATTGTCACTCAATATTTTTCGCGAATTTGTCTGAAAGTAAAAGCGAATTTTTTTCTGGCAAAATGACAGTGGTTGAGTTCATAGTTATTCTGATGAGCTGTTTATGGTAGTCCCACCATGAAACTTCACAATATGTTAGCAAATTGATATTTTGTTGAGCGTCAAAGTTATATCAAAATCCCTTAATCGGAAAGATGCTCAATTCGGCTCAGACGGAGCACATGTTTTTATAGTTGATCGCTATTTTGTTTGCAAACGAGAAAGCTTTTTTCTTGTGCTTCTTGTCGCTCAATTTTTATCGCGAGTTTGCCTGCGAGTAAAAGTGGATCTTTTTTCTTCCAGAATGACAGTGGTCCTGTTCAGGCAATACCGATACTTAAATACGGAAATCGAGAAATATGGAAATTCAAAAGTGATTGAATTACAAAATACTGAAAAAAAAAACTAAATCATAGAAACCAATAATTTTCAGATATGAAGATGCATATTTTAACCCCAATTTATCTATCTGATTTTATTCAATCGCATTGTGGAACTTTTACTTGGATGTTTAGTTAAAGTTGAAGCTTTGCAAGAATTGATGAGTATGACAAATTTTATGGTTAATAGCAAAGGCTGTGAAAAAAGCTGTAAGTGTGATTGTTAGTTCTTGTTTTAGATGCAAAAAAGTTGATAAAATATTTGATAGATTGGAATCTCGTGTTTTTTCACTAACAAAATTGATAACAGTTGTAAATTTAGGTCTGTGTAAAAACATTTACATGAAAGTTGAGAAAAGGGACTGTAAACTCACATTATTTTGCATGAATAAACAGACTAAAACTGTTAAAAGTTGTGACTTTATAATTTTATACACAAAAAATTGTCGTGTTTTGATGAGTTTTTGAAAATTTTGACTTAAATAATTTCCAACAATCTGGATCTAATGAGTTTCAGTAGCCACAAAATGTTATACCTGTGTATTAATACACAGAAGTGTAGAGCGACAACAAAATACTTGACATCAAATTTTGAAAACAGATAGTATTTGGAATCAATCATTCCAGAAAATGATAATTGTGGAAATGTGATTAAACAGGGTAGCGTGGTTGGGGGAAAAACGATTTGCAGAAATACGAAGATATTAGCCAAAACAAGCGGTAAAGTTTTTAATCTAATGTTAGGTTGTAATGTTTGGATTAGAAGCAGCGCTGATAACTGAAAAATGTGTGATGGTAGTCGAATAAGCTCAAATTGTTAAGATTTTTATCAAAAGTGATTAGAAGGAATAAGTTGCATAACCGCTAAGAAAAATTGGTAGTAAAAGGAGATTCTTTCTCAGTTATGTCGGCTCTGATGTATAATATTATTAGTTATATGAGCTCAAAAATAATGTTTGATTTGTCAGCTCAAGCGTTAAAACGTTTAGAATTGATGCGTTACATTATGTTAAAGTTAAATTATAGCATTAATAATCTAATTGTTGTAACAATCGACATTTAATAATGAGATTTCAAATCTTCAAAGCTATTTCAACTGAAAAATACGTCAAATTTACATATACTTTTTCTTCAAAACACCTTTCTAGGTCACCCTTAGTAATCAGCGGAAATCGTTTTGTGTATATACAACCGTGAGAGCACCAGCATGTGGTGTATTTTTCTCTTTAACTCACTGTGTGCATCGTTCTCTTCGGAGAATAAGTTTAAATTGGGGATAACCTGCTTGTCGATCGTGTGAAAATGTCTTACGTACTATAATTTACGACGTCTCAGCTTCAGGTAGCTTATTCTTTCAAAAACTACCCTTTTATGACGTCAATCAATCTAACTATCTTTCCTAATTCTTTGTAATTCAACCAAACAATCTATTCCCTTTTTACTTGTCTATCACGTGGTTAGCGATTGCGTGTTGACTTTTTAAGTATGGGTATTTGTGACGTTTCATCTTGGCTATAACGAAAAAAAGACAAAAAAGTTTTGTATCTGGTTAATGACCAAAGAGGTTGACTATAAAATTTCTGTAAGGTCGCAGATCTAACAGTTGAGAGAATAAAGCGGACAAAAATTTGAAAAATACAGAAAGTCCTAAATCTTGTGAAAAAACATCGAAACAATTAATTGACATCAGGAAAAGAGAAAGAAGACGGCTAATACACGTTTTTAGACATGACTGTGCGCTAAGAACAGTGTTCGAGAGACGAATGAAAGACGTTTAAGAGGAGGAGCGATGATGGTGGATGAAATTAAAAGTAAAAAAGTACAAAAGAATGAAGAAAAGAGCCGAGGATTTAGAGAATGATGTAATAAGAAACCTGGGTTTTAAATTATCTTTAATGTTTATTAGAGATTATCTGCAATGATGTGGGTATGTTACGAAGAAAAGTAAAATTTAAACATTCAAAAATATTGGTAGTTTTCTACTGACCTATAAAACTTATTTATGATGCAAATTCAATGCTCGGTGAATTATTTCAAGCAAAGTTGAAAAACTTGATGAAACAATCTGTGCGCAATGTTTCCCTGACAAAAGATAAACTTAAATCTTCATCATTTTGCAAACAAAAATTTCCTGTAATGTCCTGAAATAAAACAAATTTTATTGGTCTGTCTTTTTTCTGCTAACTCTACAAAAATGAACAGTTTTACCATAAAGTGGTTAAATTATACTAGTCTAAAAGAATAATTTTGCTTTCATTCTTAAATCGTGACGTAAGATCAACGTAAATATGTTGGAAATATTGTCTCTTTTTATTAGAATGAATTTAATTATATAACATTTTTGACTCTTTTAACTGATAACTAGCGATATAATATTTTTAAGCGCGAGTAATAAGTCTATGCAACAACAAAATTGATCGCATGGTCTTTTTGAATAATAACCCTAAACACGAACAGCATTAATTGCAAGTTTCTTTGAGTACCAAATTTAAAACACTGTCAACCAAAATCGAATTCAGGATCGTTGTGGTAGCAAAAAAAGAACGTTTTGGCTCGCACAGTAGGCAACGTAATATTTATTGCGTTATTTTGTGATATTTGAACCGCAATTTTTCATTATTAGGTCGAAATAGTGTCACTGTCTGCAGTTAGGCCAAAGTAAATCGTTTGCTTCTTGTATGACTTTAACTTCTTGTAACGGGTTCGTGGAGAAGAGACCCTTGGGGTAGTCTCCGAACCCGAGACAGATTGCAGTGAACCTGAAGTTGTAAATAGATGAAACGCGCTTTTCCTCTCGTCACCTTGTTATTGTCTGACTTTCTTGAATAAATTCTTTGATAAATTTTTATTGGTAATACGCAAAACTGAAAATGGAAATAATGAAACTGATAAGCAGATATGAAAAAAGAGATGGATTGGCTTCGGCGACGTTGGCGTTGTTAGTTGTGTAGCAGTTTAGCGTAGTTAGCGTTGTAGCGGCGTAGCGGCGTGGCGGCGCGGCTGGGTGGCGGCGTGGCGGCGTGGCGGCGTGGCGGCGTAGCGGTTTCAAACTATTTTGACCCCCAAGTACTTTCTTCTTTACTACAGCTCCAACACAGTATCAATCAACAAAGAAACAGCTCAACCAATTTTTCTCTACGTTGGCATCTACGAGCTTCTTTGATAGTCCTTTGACTTCTACCCAAACGTGCAGGTTTTACAAACAACGTAATCCTTCTTGCAACGTGTCTACTTGAGAACAATGTAAAGGTGTGTTAACAAGGCAGTTACTACTGCGTCGCTCGAGGGTCAACCTCGCCAATCCAACGACTAATCAATAAGAGACGATAACTCAAGAGAAACAAACATAACAACCACACAACGCGGGTTCGAATCACAGATTGGCTACGCAAACTAGATTTAAAGCATTAAATGTTGCCAAATATTGTAACAATATTTACACTTCTAATAATTTTTCTAGTTGCAGGATTTTATAACTTAGGAATTTAGAGTAAGTCAGCTACGTGGTTTTGTCGTTTTGCAGATCGCGCTGACGAAGCTGTCAGTAGGCAGCGAAAGCTTTGCGATTTTAAGATCTGTGTAGTAAAGTTAAGAAATACCTGTCTAAATTGATTGGTTCGTTAAATATTTGTATGCCGGCACCCTCTGGATCCTTTATTACAAGACAAATTAGACGTAAAAAAAGTTATAAACTCTCACTCTATTTAACTTACAATAATTTTTATGTAGCATAACTGTTTGAATTCTAAAATGAATTTTAAACTGTTAGTTCTACTAAAGTTGTGAAATCATAAATTTTTTAAAATATGCAACACTACTAACATATACAAAAAATTAATTTTGTTAATCGACGGAATGTATAAAGATCTCTTTTATAGTGACGTACAAGCTTGCTCTCCTTTATGATTCAAAGGATTCCGCCAGCTTTCATTCTGGCCGCTGGAACAGTGCTACTAACCCTGATCAAAGTTTGCTAGTGCCACTCTGACAGTTGGTTACCTTACAGACGTGTCCTAGAGAAGTTTCCCAAGTCTCAACGTCGACCATCGTTAATCACACCACCAAGGTTTGCTTTGCCTGTGCCAAGCATGCCCGTTAAACAATGGAACTTCTGTAAGGCCAAACGGAGCTTTGAAGAACAAATTCGCCAAGATTTTGTTACCCCCTGATACAACGGATAATGTAGCGGCTGAATATTTTTTATCTGATCTACTAGGACTTCTGCAACATCATCAGTTCAGCAGCCAAAAGATCTCTCCCACGTGGTTGTCGAAACCACACACCGCGTTGGAATTCAGAGTGTGAGAACCTCTTTTGAGTGTTTCTGAGATTCGTCGGAAGCAACTCTTGCAGAGCTGCCACAACTCTGCTCACTAGGCTCGACAGGAAACAGAGGAACCGATGGTCTGAAGCAGTTCAGAGCATGGACTTTTCACAATCCAGTCGAAAAGCATGGAGTATCTTGAATAACCTTACTGGCAGGTCACGACACTCCTCTAGTCACTGCCCCGTCTAAGCTGGTTGGAAACGGGAAATATGAGAATGTCAATCGCGCGTCGTCTCGAACCATGTCTTAAGAGGTGTCTGACCCTGGAAGGCCACAACATCAAGTCCAGTGAATATTTGTGGAAATTTTACATCAAAAGAGTTTACTATCGCCCTTCAACACCTAAAGCCAGGTAAAGCTCTTGGTCATAACTCTATTTGCCCGGAGCTTACACTCCATGCTGGAGCTGCTCTAAAGTCCTAGTTATGTGGTTTCTTTTTTCCTGCTTGCGTCGACTCAAAATTCCCAAAATCTGGAGAAGAGCGCTCGTAGTCGCGATCCCAAAGCCTAAGAAGCCTGAGGAGGACCCTAAGAGCTATCGCCCAATATCTCTGCTCTGTGTTCCCTACAAGATCCTCGAGAGGCTTGTTCATACTCGGGTGGAACCAATTATCGATCCACTACTCCCTCGGTAGCAGGTTGGATTTCGACACGGGAGATCAACCGTGGACCAAACCGTTTTGCTCACGCAAAATATCGAGGACTCTTTTGAGGGTAAGAAGAAGGCCGTTTGTCGACCTGACAGCGGCTTGTGACGCTGTCTGGCACCGCGGCCTTGCCTGCAAGCTGCTAAGACTTTTGCCAGATAAGCACATGATTCGGATAATCTTGAAGCTTATCCAAAATAGAAACTTCACCCTCACCACCGGTGATAGCAAGCGAAGTAGATTTCGACATCTGAGAAACGGAGTCCCCCAGGAATCGGTCTTGGCCCCCTTCTTTTTAATATCTATATATACAATCTTTCTTCCACAACCCTCAGAAAGTATGCTTATGCCGATGATCTGGCTTTGCTGCATTCATCTAGAGACTGGAAGGGGTTGGGGGAACCTTTAAACCAAGACATGGCTACATTCTTAGCGTATCTCAAGACTTGGAGACTGAAACTCAGCCATACTAAAACGGTGACGGCGGCCTTTCATTTACACAATTGAGAGGCCAAGCGTGAGCTTAAAGTCCACGCTAATGGTAAACTCTTGCCATTTTGCCCAGTTCTAACCAACCTTGGAGTGAAACTGGACGGATCACTCACGTTTCGACACCATCTCGAGACAATGTGAAAAAAACTAGCTACCCGCGTCTCGCTTCTAAAGCGACTTGCGGGCTCGGAATGGAGCGCTGGCGCTAAAACACTGCGTACAGCTGCTCTATCTTAGTTTATTTTACAGCTGAGTACTCCGCACCAGTTTGGTGTCGCAGCGCACACACCCGACTCATCGACAGTTGTTTGAATGACGCCTTGCGCATTGTCACTGGATGCCTGCCTTCTACGCCTGCCAATCCTTTCAGACATCCAGCCAGCTGACCTTCGCCGCTTCGAAGCGACACCCTCCTTGGTCAAGCGTGGCACCCTGGACCCAGACCATATTTTACACGATCAACTAGCTGGGCTATCGGATGTATTCTAATGTTACCAGAGTATTCTAAACGTACATCCGTGCTCCATGTTTTCATTCCCAAGGCCAGTTCTAGGCCCCTTTGAGTGGGCTTGCCCAAAGCATCTTGGATCAAGCTGAATCGCTTGCGGACTGGCGTTGGGAGTTTTTACTTGTGCACGTACAGAGGGGGTCTTGCTCCCCTACCCAATTGCGAGTGTGGCGCCACCGATCAAACCTCAGACCACGTTCTCTCAACGTGCCGCATACATTGGGCACCTGGAGGGGTGGCTGGTCTGACGGTTTTGGATGACGATACTCGATGCTGGCTTAACACCATCACAGCCAGCATCTGATCCCATAGGTTTTTCCCCTCCATACGAAGAAGAAGAAGAAGAAGAAGAAGAAGAAGAAGGAACAGTGATGCAGTTGTTAAGTGTACGAAGGTCTTTTCATTGTTAACATTTATATAAAAGGTGCAATAATTGAAAGAAAAAGGTGACTAAACACATATGTTAAAAGGTTAAGTGCGATAATTTCTAACAAAGAGTTAACAGATTTTAAAGCACAAAAAAATGGCAAAAGTGCCGGAACGAATACAAATATAAAAACACCACAAAATATTATACAGGAGCGATTTGTGATATATCGCGAAGAATGTATTCAATTATGTTTGTACCATCCCTGCAATCTTTCAACACAGCAACAGTTGCTCTACGCACTAACTCTTTCCCTTTGCGCCACTGAGGGTACATCCAATGTACACGGCCCAAGCGATAAGCCCCGCGTTTTGAGATGTCTTCAGTATCTCCAACCAAGACCAATTGACCAGTGCAGATATTATTACGAGTAACTCTCTTCTTGGTTCTACCCTGTAGAGAAGGGAGATAAACTCGCATCCGACAGAACCAAAATTTATGAGGCAAAGTTGTACTGTAACAGAAGTCACGACGCAGGCCCCCCCCCCTCCCCCGCCGGTCATGAAACACATTTAGAGGTGTATTGAGGGCAAGAAAAGGCGAAGGGGTGATCACAGCCAAGTCATCAGGTTCATGACGAGGCGAAGTAAGCGGGCGATCATTCATTATGCGCACCGCGTCTGAAGTGAAGGTCTGCTTTTCAATAAGCGAAGGCGTACGTCGAGACTGATCTAAAACACGACTAAAGGCGCCTTTGAATAACATTACCATACTCTCCCAACTCCCCCCTTGACTAGGAGAATATGGAGGGATCTAAACTCAATTGATTTTACGCCTTCTGAAAGAATTACAGAATTTTGTCGAACCAAGCAACGAGAAAAGCCAATCAGTTGCAGCCTGATACGTTGAGCCATTATCTGAACAAACAGTGTCAAGTGCTCCCCGAAGATTTGTAAATCAAGAAAACGCGAGCAAAAAATCATTCAAGTCATGACTGGTGACGATTTCCACGTGTATGCAACGAGTACATAAGCACGTGAACAGCAAACCCCAACATTTGCAGTTACTACAATTTTGGCGATAAAAATGCGGTCTAAGATAATTCACATCGCAAAACTTAAAGGATTTATTTCTGGTAGTTACTCGACAAGCAGGTAGACTGGTCATCAGCTGTCGAATAGGTGTTGCTTTTTCCATAGCATATTTTACCTATTCCATTAGGTATGGTTTAACGCTCGAAATTCCGTACGCAATCCAAAAACGCTGGTAGGTACGCATTAACGTATAACAAGGACCCGCATGTCCAACTTTAGCGTGTTCATCAAAAATGATTAATCTAGTAAGTTGGAATCTAATGGGTAGTATTAGAGGATGTTTAGTGTCTGCAGGGAGATCAGCGTTTTCAAGGCCACCTTCAACACGCAACATTAAGTCATTATCCACGCAGGGGCGCAGGTTTTGCAGAGTCTTTAATTCAGAGACACGACGGATGTGTTCCAAATCTGTCAAGCTGCTACCTAATATTTTGAAAATCAGATGATAAGCACCTGAATACTTCTCCTGGAGAAGCTTAATTTTGGCCCCAAAATGGGTTCTCTGAACAAACTTCACAGCAGCCATAAAGACGTTATCCAAGTAGTGCGCACCAATTTTTGATTTACAAAGGTTACGCTTTTGTAATTTAGCGACAATATACTGTTTGAGGACAATTAGATATGCCACAGGCTTTTTTAATGCATATAGATCGGGTGCGCTTTCAATCACCCAATTTAAGCACGTATTGCTTATAAGAGACAAAAGATCTACAGCAATGCTGGCACTGCGAACAACCACGGCGGGGCTCACAAGCTTGAGTTTCAAAGATTCCTGCAAAAGGAATGGAGGTCCTGTAAGCTATAATGCAAAGAAATCAGAATTCCTCACGCTGCTCTCGCGTGTATTAACAACAGCGAGTTCAAAGACCCGTGAACATAATTCCAGTCACAAGCCGAAGTCATAAGGTGTATTTTATCTACACGGCATTTTACAAATTGCGGAAGATGAAGGTCCAGGCTTACAATCCATTTAAGCACAACTTGTGAATCTGTCTATAAGTGAAAGCTGCGAAACAAATGCTGCAACGATTTAGACACGGCGAACAGTAGCTCAGAGCAAAGCTTGGCCGTTTTCGAGAAATCGTCCAATTTGCTTGAGACAACAAAACCAGTTTTAACTTACCATGCACGAAGGCAACATTCGACCGTCGTCCTATTTGTCCCCCCTAAGCAGTAGCGGGAAATCGAAACCTCTGAAACAGGCCGCAAAAGACAAGGCTACGCGCTCCGATCGATCATAAGGTTTTTCGGAAGCTCGTCATCCTAGCCGATACCAGCACAGGTAGCTCGGCAAAGACTGAACTTGCCTCCCAAGAGATAAGAAGCGATAAAATCCAGTGGATAAAAGTGGCCAGCAAGAAAGCGCAGCATTTAACGACGACTGAGTCTAGCTGGCATAGTCAAGTTTTTATTATAATAAACCTTGAAACAGTCCTTTTCCATGTCGCATATCAAGCCTAATTCTTTAAAGTCTGGCATAAGGTTTGAACTAAGGTCAATTTCTTGGATATTAGAGCAGAGATCGCATTTGGGGATACTCAACAAAACCGGCTTAGCCAGGTGATTTGCCGACCACTTACGCAATCTATAGCCTGTGCTTTCAAGCAGTAACTTTAATTCTCCAAAAATAACTTTAATATCAGCAAGAGATGAAGCAGTAATGGGTAAGTCATCCATTTACCGATTATTTTCAATAACTTCCAAATCTAACCGACTTGCATTGGTAGGATTTTCATTAATCAGGCGCTGTATAGCATGAAAAACAATGTAAGGACTGGAGCTTACCCCCCAGACATGTCTAGAAAACCGAAATACTTTGGTTTCACCGAGTGTTATGTCGTTATCTTTAAACCAGACCAAACAAAAGAGATTCCGTTGGTCTTTTGGAATGGAAATTTGTAAGAAACATTTGCTTTAGTCAGCCATGCACGCAAGTCCAAACGAAAACGAGTCAGAACATCAGTCAACCTATTTAAAAGTTTAGCGCCGGGCAAAACAACATGATTAAAACAGATGCCTTAAATGTCACTGCACCATCATATACAACACGAAATTTTTCTTGTGTCGTCGCAAAGAAAGGCAAATGCCAGGTAGGCCCATCAACTTCCACCTACTCCACATGGGTCAACCAATCCTCAGCAAGCACCTCTTGAAATGTGCCTGTGAGGGTTCGGTTTATAGTAGGATCGCCTAGAGCTTTCCGACGTAACGATATTGCACGCTTTAAGACGTTTTAAAAGTTATTAGGAATCCAAAAATAACAGCCAAACAACTTGTTAAAAACATACTGCGAACGTTTCGGCCCTCAACTGGTGCCATTTCCTTTCCAACTGGTGCCATTTCTTTTCCTCTCCGTTTATTTAACACGCAACCATTGCTTCTTGTGTGTTCATTTTTCAGTGTCAGTAAGGCGTACTTGCTAGCCAACCTGTTTGAGGTACATTATTTGCGTTGAAAATGGCACCAGTTGAGGGCCGAAACGTTCGCAGTATGTGTTCAACAAGTTGTTTGGCTGTTAATTTTGGATTAAAGTTATTGGGAATCCTTTTAACAATATCCGTTTTCAAAGAAACCGGAATCTCCTAGCGATCGTCTTTTACTTTAACATTAGGTTTTACTAAAGAACACGAATGCTCCTTACTCCTAGATGGTTGAGTTTCATCGTTCTCCAATTCAACTTGTCGTAGAGCAGCTTTTAGCTTAGCAGCTTCTCGTCTAAGTTGTTTACATTCACTTGTGTCACAATCAACGTTCACTCTTGCCTTTAAGACCTTGGTGCGACCCCGAATCAACTCAACACGACCACGCTGGCAATAGGTCCCAGCCGAATCAAAACGTAATTAGGTTCACTCCCATTTAAACCCCCTCTTTCCTCTAAAACACAGAGCAACTCTTTATTAGTTTGTCCTACTAAGATGTCAATTCTATGCCGTTGAAGAATAGTGGGAATTTTAACCCTTTTAAAATGAGTAAGTTTTTGCGTATTTACGGCATAAGGAAGGACGTTCTTATCATCAATAAAGTCCGGGACTACCAAAGTGTTTTTTATCGCAAAGGTTTCTTTATTTGAAAGTGATTCAATTTCAAATTTTCTAAGACCACCACTGCACATAGTTTGTTCGGCAAAGGTGCGAATGGTTATTGCATGATCCGTTTAAGTAGCGAGCCCAAGCTGGTCCCTCAAGCTTTTTGAAATCAATGTAGTCTGAGAAGCAGTATCATGCTGTGCATATGCTAGAGTACACTTGCCTGTCACAGGGTTTATAACCATCACGGCACTCGTACGAAGCATTATCAGATCGTTATTAAACGCCAGTTTTCTCACAACTGTTTGTTCAGTGTCTGTCTGTTCTTTCCCAGCGCCAGGTGTCACCAAAGTCTGACAATGCCCCGCGTTGGCGGTCCCAGGTTTACGGAGCCTGAATTAATATACAGGGTGTCCACAAAGTCTTTAGACAATTTTATAAATTCATTAAAAAATTTTTTTAAATGCTATCAAAATAATTCTTTTTGTATATTAATCAGTTGTTATTAAAGTTTTTTATGATATTACTTTTTTTTTTATTTCAAAGATCAATTAGCTAAATAAAATAATTGATTTCCAAAGACGTTAAAAATGACTACTCCACAAGAAAAAGCACAACGTGTTTCTTGATTTATCAAAACAAAATCTGATATTAAAGCACAAAGAAATTTTATAGCTAAATATGTAAAACGGGCCCCAGCACGTCAGTCGATTCGCAATTAGCATAAGCAGTTTGTGGGAACGAAAACGTTGCTACTAAAACCGAGGAGTGGATGGTCAAAAACTTCTGAAAAAGGCATTGAGCGTATTCGTCAGTCATTTAGTCGAAGACCAACAAAGTCCACCTGCACTACTTTCGTTCGGGCTACGTGAAAGATGTTGTGTACCGCACCAAAGTAAAGGACATAAGTGACCTTACGGAAAGAATAACTGCCGCTGTGGAGACAACTGATGAAGAAACGTTAAGAAGGACGTGGAATGAAATTTAATATCGTTTAGATGTCCTGCGTGCTACCAATGGTGCTCATATAGAAATTTGTTAATGCTTTGAATAAAAACTTGACTATTTACTTGATATTGATTAATCACTTCAGAGATAGAGTTCATTAATGTTTTATATAAAAACTTGACCATTTAATTGATATTATCTAAACATTTCAGACATTTTCAACGTCAGATATAATATCAATAAATTTTTTAAATTGTCTAAAGACTTTGTGGACACTCTGTATATTTCATATAAAGTGGTAGAGTGCTTAGGGCCAAAATGAGGTTCACATAAACGAAACTTTGAAGAAAAAGTACATTCTCAAGAGAAGTGTCCCGAAGAAAGACAGTTAAAACATCTGGCTGCTTCAATAACAGCATTGCGCTTTTGTTCAAGAGCTTTGCTTTCAAATTGTTCGCAATCGGTTAGAAAATGTTTTGAACGCGGGTCGTTGCATACAAAACACACCGAGGGAGGTTTAGTAGAATGGGTTTCATCATAGCTTTACGGGCTTTAGCCAACGGTTTCTGCTGAGCGTACGCCAGAATGTTCTCCTTTTACAGCGACTTGCCTGACGTGAAGAGTTGCCAGGCTCACTTGTTCTATCTTTATCGTCAGATTTAAAAAACGACTGAGCATAATCCAAGGTCATCATGTTTAGCTCATGAACTACAAATTCACGCAAGGACTTAAATCCAGATTGATTCAAACTAATATCTTTCTTGTTACGTTAATCAAGGTAACTTCGTTTAAGTACTCCAGGTAGTCGTTCGCAGTATCCAACATTAATTGCCCGAACAGCTTGTCCAGCTTGTCATAGGCATGTGCATACACTTCAAAGGTTTTTAGATCTTCATTGAATCCTTGCGGTGAAACGACACTCATTGCCACCCTAGATCCGGTACGGATTTTTGTAATTTTAGGTTCCGAAGTAAGCCCACCAGAAAGGCCATATCTCTGATTTAAACGATCCAAGGCTCTTTCAATGCGCTTAGAAGAACTAATATTTCTCATAGGCGCAAAAACCAAATTGACCATTTCCCGGCGTTCACCAATGCACGAGGTTTTCAAAACTTTGAGCCGACGTTCAACATAGGGACTCTTATGCATAAGCCTCCGAATTTGGTTTTCTTGAAATACGAAGTCTATGTTGCTACCGTCATAGCCTATCTGTGAGGCAAGATTTATAAATTTATTTCTGTCTTGGCGTTCGTTGTAGGCGCGCAATGCCGGTTCACCGTTAGTAGCAGAGGGCCGCGCCAAATACTCGCCATCTCCAACGTTAGGGCCCACAACAGGCTTCACTCGAGTTTGCGAAATGCTACCATTGAAAATCATTTCGATCAGTCACAACGCGATCAAACGCTGATTCGAAATTGCGAACAGCCAATTCGTAAACACTTTTCTCTCGTTTGGAAATAACTTGGGAAAATTCAGAGTTTTCCCGCAAGGAGGCTTTATTGTTTTAAAATCTGACTACATTTCCGTTTAACGATCCTTCTAACAAGGAAGAACTCTTTTCTTCAGCACAATTTTCCACTTGTATTTTCTTTATGTGCGGTTTTGAGTCGCCCCAAAACGCCTCACTAATGGCTGAGCGCCCTCCCAATAAGTTAATCGAAGAACCAATAGAGTCTGCCTTGCTTGAGACAGCCACCGATGAACCTCTTTCAGAAAGCACAATCAGCTTCCTTTCCGCATTCAATTTAGCTGCAGCAACTTTAAATTGCTCTTCAGCTTTCGCAAGTTTGAGAGCATGTTTGGCCTTCGCTTCCACTTTTGCGAAAGCACCTCTAGCTTCAAATTCCGCCCGTTCCTTATCCAATTCAATTTGCCGGGCTATAAATGTGCTTCCAGATGTCACGCTGACACTTTCAGCAACCTGCAATACATTATCCTCAGGTTTCACATTAATTGTCCCATTGTCCTTATGATGGACTAAAGGCTACTTATTTTGATATTACCATCACATCTGATCCAAGAAATATATGCATCGCCGTAGATGATTCACCCCTGCTGCATGCTAATACGCCATTTGATTACATATGTTTGGCAAAATGTTTGAAAAACGCTATAGCCAACTGTATCGAGTAGTTTTTGTTAGCCCCTTATACAAATTTTGACTTAGACGTTTCACCTTGTCTCATGGAGCGTAATTGCTGTGAGCGCTCTACTCTCAAACTTCCGATTGTAAACTTGACGCTTAACATAAATACTTTACCAAAATTTTGGTTTACACCTGAATTAAACTTACCCAAGCAGTAAAAAAAAGCCCTAGGCTAGAAGTCGGGAGCAGAACAGCTATTGTTTCTTGAATAAAAGTAGTGGGTGAGAGGTTAAAACAAATGGGAAGAGCGCAAAAGTGTTCAACATGAATGCGTTTTGAGCGTGCATAAAAAAAAGTTTTTTGTTCATTTTAAACGCGTCTCTTAAAAAGGTCTTTCATGCAAAAGACTTGAGAGTTTGGAGGTAATGCAAAATTTTGTTTATTTATCTGACGAGAAGCGGGCTTATCTCTGCACTTGCCTGGCTCCTGCCAATCCTCCCAAAAACGTTGTTTGCCCGCTCTAGAATTTCAAAAATCTTATCTCAAATGAAAACAATTCAAATAGTTGATCTTCAAAAAACAGTATTTAACTTAGATTTTTGACTAAATGCATAAAATTGTTGCTTTCAAAAATGGCGGCTATCATCTATAAAGGTGCTATTACATGATTTTTTTAAATACTTTGTTACTAACTGCATAAACACACACTCTTGATCTTTAAAGCAAATAATTCATCATCATTACAAATTTATCATGGTCACAAATCACTATCAACAAACGTACACACCTTCCACTCCGAGAGCAAGACCAGCACTGCTGGAGACGCAACGCTCCCGTCTTCTCCATGCACGCGATTACATTTCCCGCCTTGGTGCCCTGCAAATCAAATGGGAGTTGTTGGGCAACGCAGTTCGATACATCGTTTCAATTCATTTGTTTTCTTCTTTTTTTTTTGCAAAAACGAGAGAATGGTAATAAATGTAAGTTTAGGGCTTATCAATAAACATGCTTAATTTCTTATATGGTGTATATATTCATAACTTTGTCGATAAAAGAAATATTAAGGGGGGAAACTGAGCTCTGCAGTGCCTACTTACGAGCCGCCACTGCTCCAAAGCAAGTTTTCTTCCCGTCAGCCCAACACCTCCATAAAATATTAGGTGTTACGCCAATCAGTAGGCGGCTATACAAAGGTATGTGATGCAGCAAAGGAAAGCGCGTAGGTTACAAAATTATGATTTGCAAATTTATAACTAGAAGGGGAGTAAATTTGAGGTTGTAACAGATCTACTTGTGCATTAAATAGAATTGAGCCTAAACGGCATTGCCAGACTGCTTAGTGTGTAACAAAGAGCGCTAGTTGGGCATAAAACATTTAACGATTCGGGGAGTCAAGTTGCGCCTGATTCTTTAATTATAAAATGCCTAACCTGTTTTTTTGATAGAATTGTAAATGCGAGATAAATTTTGATATCGCTGTTATTGTGCTTTTTTTGTATGACTGGCGAAAGCAGCAAATATCGGAGTGAGGAAAATTGCGCGTTGCAAAAGTTATTTATAAAACACCAAAAATAACGAGGAAAATCACTGATTTTAAACCAGCTCAATAACCAATCTAACAAAAAACTTTGAATCAACAGTCTTTATGAACTGTTTATTTTCAGTGCCGTCGGCAGAGCAAACATAGTGGGAGGGCACAAAGCCAAAGCGTGGGGCATGTTTTTTTTTCATTTTCAGCGCTGTGTGTCGCATCTTGTGTAGTGAGTCCATTTTTTTGCGCATGTGCAAATACTAGCAAATCACATCTGCCACTCACAAGGAAAATAAACGCTTTTGTAATTTTGTATGTTTCAACCAAATCAATATTGTGGACCTTTTGTTTTTTATTTTTGCGGTATAGACGTTTGCAGTTACGTACAGTCAGTGTTAACATCAACTTCGGGCACGTTAGACGAACAAGCTTTGAGCAAAACGAGGACTTTAAAAGAGCTCCAAAGAGGAGGGTTACAAAAAAGCCATTGCGTGTCATAGGCGTAAAAGTAGCGAGAGTGTGCTGCTTCCTCACCAGGTTATTTTCAGCTTTCCATGTCTCCATAAATTCCAAAAGATGGCCCAAATCGTCACTTACAAAAAGCTGAATGTCTTTACTTATGTCTTGAGATAAACATGTCGTCGCCCCTTAATCCGCCCGGACAAAACAAGATGTTAGGCGCATTTTGCATTTTGCCCCTCAAAACAAGTTTTTAGGCATTTCAAAAAGCGCATGGTAAATTTTTGTAAACAATACAAGTTTTTAATCCATCCACCACCAAAGCTTTTACAATTTGAGTTCAGATTAATTTGAAGAAGACTCATATTGATGAACGAATTAAAAACTACCATTTTATCACTTTTTTTAAGCCGATGAACATTTTTTGTCATTGCTCATCGTTCTGTCACGCTCAGTAGTTTTTGATCATCAGGTCGGAGAAATCAATCTGAATCCAAAATAGTTAACTTTCGCATCATAAAGGAATCAACCTGCTAGCTTTCTTGTTACTGTTGCTTTCGAAAAATGTTTGTGTACTAAAGCTGTGGTTCTAAATTTTTTTCTACCTTTTATGCCTTTGATATTTCAAATTTATATATTTACCCCCAAAACACTCAATTTTCGTCAAGTTTTTTGTTTGTCGACAAATCAGAGAGAGACAGTAGAGATGCATTCCGAGAATGAAGAAGTTTATTCCAGGTTGAGCAATGTTGTAGAACGGCTCGTTTTATTTTGAACGAGTTTGCGTCATTGTAATCTCGTGACCACGAGTTGGCCTACGCGGTCTACATTGCAGGAATCTAATCACTTGGATTAAAACTTGCGCACACGACACTCGTTGAATCAGTGGCGTATTTACGGAAGGGGGAAATAAAAGGCAAAGATCTTCTTATACAATTTGACAGGAACAACCAATGTAAAGAAAGCACTTTTGGGAGAACGATAAAAGCACATTGGGAAGAACAAAAAAAAGTCCTCAAGTATAGGCAAAGCATAAATGTCACAACTTCAACACACAGTTTACCAAAAAGTTTCTGAGTTGTAATCACACATTTTTAGAGATCCCATGCTCAGTTAAGCTTAGTCCCTTCTTTCTTCTCCAAAGTCATACGCCAGTGCATGAACTAATCCGTAATAGAAAAGTCTTTTGGAATTTTTCAGGTCTAAGACTATTCACAGCCTAATCTTCAAAACTTTCAGACTTTTGCGGCTATCTTGCCTCGTAGACGTACCAGTAGCCTGAAGGATGAGACAAGAGCCATGACCCAATCTCAAAATTTCTTAAACCAGATCTTGGTATGAAGCTTTTATACCGTAAAAAAACATTCGTGTCCGCTATGCGATTGCGCACACGGCATTTAACCTATTTTTTTGACTTTCTTCAAATCTTAACTTTCAAGACTTTCCCTAAATTTG
This sequence comes from Trididemnum clinides, assembly GCA_963675345.1. Classification (NCBI taxonomy): domain Eukaryota; kingdom Metazoa; phylum Chordata; class Ascidiacea; order Aplousobranchia; family Didemnidae; genus Trididemnum; species Trididemnum clinides. The sequence continues at coordinate 11,752,430 of OY776304.1, forward strand.
TTATCATCAAAAAATGGGATTACTTTTTTGCAAAATTGTATGTAAGCTGTAGTCAGTACCATTTGTTGCAGCATAGGATCCAAAAATATACGTTACTGTAGGTGCATATTTAAAACAAGTAAATCAATATATTGTAATTTTAGTCAAACTCTCATTATTAGAAACTAGAAAATGCCTAAAAAGATTATTTCTGCAAATCTTTTTCTTGCTATTCCCTGGATACAACGAGCTGCCACTACCAACGATATGACCGGAGGGGAGGGGGTGAAGAAGCTAGAGATCTAACTTTACTTTTAAATAAAGCAAAGGGTTTGGCAACCGACACCCATACTTCCGGCCAGGAATGACCATGTCTTGGGGGCCCGCCTCAAAGAGAATTATTTGAAAAATCAGAATTTCAAAAAGTTGACTCCCAAAAAATCGAGAAAGGTTTTTAACTTTCGATTTGGGATAAAAACGCTTCAACTCAAAACTAAAAAAACATGGATCTTCAATAACAAGATTTTGAATGGAAAACACTTAGTTTTGGTTTTTGAAAACATTGATCTCAAAAAAAAGATCTTTGCATTGAATATACAGGGTGGTCCAAAAGTAGGTGGACAGTAGTCAAAATTGGCTTATACCTAAATTAGGTGAATATTAGTAAAAAAAAGATTATTTGTTGGTTATGTTTATGCAATTTTCTGTTAAAACTACGTTATTTGTGGTGTATAATTGCTATTTTACAATTAAATTTATTTTAATTTAATTTTTTCTCATTTTTTAGATTGTTTAAACTGTCCTTTTACTGTCCACCTACTTTTGGACCACCCTGTATATTAAAATAGAGTTTTCTTTCCTACCAATCCAAAATTTTAGTATAAAGGGCTTCGTCTAAAGGTTCGGGAGAGCCTCACCTTGGGTTGCCCCAACACTGCCTATTAGAGTATGCCAAAATTCTATTTTTATTCCCTAACATGGACGTCAACTTGCCATTTTGTGAGGTTGCCTAAAATAAGGTTTCCCTGAAAAAATTGGCAAGTTTCATCAAGAATTCGGGCTGCGGACAGCATTTTTACGTAATCGAGGAATGCTTTCACAAAAATCGGCAGGTCCAATAAGTAAAAAGTTTCATATTTTCAATTTAGAGTAAATCAATTACATTTCAATAGTGCTATCTTTATCTGGTTGTGTTTACCAAACACATTGAACGCTTTTTGTCAATGCAATTGCAAAGTAATAGGCTACATAAATAGATCATTGTTTTTCCTGTTTTTCTTGTAATTATTTTTCTTATGATTTAATTGTACCGTTCGCCTTGGTAATTCTCTTTCGGGAAAATAGTAGTCGTGAGCGATTTTAGTTCAAAGCGTGAACACGACAAGTAACTGTTGTCCGTAGTTCAGGTTCCTTTGTTTTCTATTCAGGAGAGGACCCCTAATCATTGCTGATGTGGTCGCACAGTGATAAAGGGAATGATTACAATCGGCAACCACAGTGATTCTGTTACACACAACCAAGGTGAATTTTCTGAAATCAGAGTTTTGTTTTGTTTTTTGTTTTATTTGCCATATTTATCCTCCATTCACGAGAAAGCGAATCGTATCGCTATACTTTGGACGGGAAGTCCGCACTCGCTTGGGAGTTACCTTTTTCGAGGTTTATGGGTCACCTGTCTTCCACATAAAGGTGGGGCGTCCCGTTAAGTGCCTTGCCCAAGGACACAACAAGCGAACTTGCCGGCTTGTTCTCCATAACCTTCCCTAAATGCCGAGCGCCAAGCAGGGAAGCTGTGGATGCCATTTTTTAAAGTCTTTTGGTATGACTCGACAAGGGGAATGAACCCCAGGTCTACCGACTGCGAAGAGGGCGCTCTAACCACTACGCCATCGCATCGGTTTCTTGCGTTTCCCACATAATGCATAATCAAATTTTTTTGTTCTTCACCATCTGTGAGAATATCTTAGCACACCTGCATTAGTCTCACACCTCTTTCTGCGATATTATTCACACCCTTCATGCCACCGATTAACTGGTTCAACTTTTTCCGTCCTTCAAAAGAATTGGTCGAAAAATGAATGCCGAACAAAAAAGATTCAATCGCTGTAAATTAAGTCGGACCTCTCACCCACACAATTAGAAGCAGGGTCTTGCGTTACTTCAGGAAAATGGGGTTTCTCTGGAGTAAGCGAGGTACTAGCATTTTCGTTGACACAAGTGACGTGTTTTGGGTACCTTTAGTAGATGTTGAACGCCAATTTTTCTTGTTCAATATTTGACACTTGCATGGAACACAATGTCACTGGTAGCAACTTTGCAGTTGAATATTTTCTGTGAGGTAGAAATGCGGTGTCGGCAGCTTCAGCAAATTCCTTATCAAGGTTGCTGTAGCTGATCATAGACTTATATAAATCCAAGTCACTCGCTGCTGCTTTAGAGGCTAAGAAGCACCGCAGTCAAAAACAGTACAGAAAATCGAAACAAAATCACAGAAATGCTTCAATCCATAAAGAATGTCGGTATCTAAACCTATTTGGCTTTGCAAAGGGCCTATCTTCAATGGGTAAAACATTGCAGACAGTTACAAGGCGTGCAGGGCCTTTGAGAGAACAGTCCGGGGCCCGGTACCAACATTAATTCCGGGCCCCCTTTAACAACGATCTGGTAAAGTCTGAAAATTTTTCCAGAGAAGGATCGTGGCTGAAATTGTCTGAGCCGCGTTGCAAAACATCCCTAGACGCAGCGAATAGGGGGCGGTGATCTTTGTTTTTTTTTGGAGATCAAACTCAATTATCTGCAGATTTCTATTTCTCTATTGATGGGAAATTTTCTGAGCAGGTCTGAAAATACCAAAAACCAATCCGCGTGGCGTTTGACAACAGCGCGGGCTCTCTTGAAGGAGCCCGCGCTTGTGTACTCTGTACTCCTTCGCCTCCCCTCTCAACGGCCCTGTGGGCGTGATGCTGGGTTTCTGGCCGACGAAAAAAGCAACTACCAAAGTGTTTTCCGTCAAGATAGTTCAGACTCAATTTAAATTTTTTCTCAAAATCATCTCGAGGCAAGTTGATGGTTTTGTCAGAGTTCAAGGCTCGGTGATTCTGTATTGCCTTGTGTTTATAAGATCCACCGGTTCCGAACAAGCATGGCGGGAATCACTTAAAAAAAATGGTTTCAGACAATTGGTTTTTCAACTTACCAAGAAGAGAAACTGCAGATCTGTTGAAACCATTTTCATTCTCTTATTAACATACGGCTATTATTTTTAATTTAAAGAGCAAGTATATCTGAAATATAAAGAATTCTTCATCAACAACTTATACTACATCTACTTTCTAATTATAACTTCCATTTGCGTTGTGTTAGTGGGTCTACAATCTTACATATTAAATAGGCTAGCTATTTGGTAATTGCTAGCACTGTAAATTTTGTAAGATTGTTCGGCCTATTTCAGCTAAGTACGTCTTATGAAAATAGAACTGAACAGCGTTTTGCACAAGAAATTTAACTGGGGTATTTCATTAAATGCTTTACCTCTATATTCTTTCTATCAGTTTCTGCAGCTTTCATTTCCTTACAGTAACTACTCGTAGATTTAACCAAGCTAAGTGCCTTCAATATCTTGTTCGCTACGCATCTGCACACCACAAATTATAATCACTAAATTCTAGACTAAACACTGTGATAGAACAATGTTACTGTTAAATTCATCCATTAAAAAGGTGAAGTAAAACAACTGGTTAAAATTTAAAATTGCCGACCGTAACACTGTGCGACAACATTAGCGATGGCAAAGGTTCCTCTCCTGGACAGTAAAGAAAGGAACCTGAACCACGTACAACACTTGGTTGTGGAGTTTACAATTTAAACTAAGATCACGCACGACTACTATTTTCTCGAAAGAGAAATACTAGCGCGAACAGTATACATTCGACCATCATTTTTCTCTGATCAAGTGGTGCAGGAATTGGTCCGGATAACAAAAAATCCGGACAACAAAGTAGATGTACTATGCAAATAAAAAAGAAATAACCATCCTGAAAAAGATGACAAACAACAGAACCACAGTTTTGTTTACCTTCACAATATGTACGATGTTTTTACACTATTTACTGGACCAAGAAAACTTTTTACTCTCGGTCTATGGCTGGAGCTGGGGACGTACTGGGACGGCGAACAGGAGAAAAGAAGTTGGTGACCATTGTTTGACGTCCACTGTCCGAATAAACCGAAATCCAGATTAACGAAGTCAGGATAAACGAGGATTGAGTGCAATTAAATTACAAGAGAAGCAATTACAAGAAAAACAGGAAAAAAAACAGTTTTTTTTGTAAAACAATGATCTACCTTTGCACAGTACCGGTATTACTTAGCAACTGCATAGACAAAAAATATTTAATGTAATTTGTAGACACAACCAGATAAAGATAGCATTACTGAAATGTAATTACTTTACTCTAAATTCAAACTATGAAACTTTTTACTTATTGGTTGGACCTGCCGATTTTTGAGAAAGCACTCCTCGAATACTTAAAAATGCTGTCCGCAGCCTGAATTCTTGATGAAACTTACCAATTTTTTCAGAGAAACCTTATTTTAGACAACCAAACAAAATGACAAGTTGATGTCCATGTTAGGGAATAAAAATAGAATTTTGGCATAATGGAATTTTGGTCCACCCTATTGTATCCACTGGCGTAGTGTGGGGCTCCAATGCGCGCCCCCTCAAGAAGATTGAAACGTCATTTACATCCATTATTTACAAAAAGTTATTCTCGCGCCCCCATCAGGAAAATTTATACCAGAGTTTCGGCCATTATTCTTGTAACGGTAACACGCTCGTCCCCTATTTCAGGACTTAGAGTATTGACCTCCAAAAAAAGGTCTCCACCGCCACTGTCCCGTGAAATTTACAAAAAGCCACTCTCTTTCCCCTCAATAAATTTCGGCATACACCCCAGATTGCATGCAATAACACTGCCAGCAATGCCGTTGTCAAAACTAATAGGGTGATGGGCATCAAAATGGAACAGAATACTATCAGTAGAACAAAAAAGTAATTAAGTTTAAAAAGGGGATTGATAAGAATTACCGACACAACATTGACAAATCGCGGCTTTGATCAACCTAAGATAGAGATAAAAAAAGTGATTTGAAGAGCCATGTAGATGCCAGATATCCCTTGCGAGGATGTTTCAAAAAAACGTTTGAGTTTTAGTTATAAATCCGTTACTAAAATGCTGGTATCGCACCACGCCAACACTCACATTTTCAAGCGAAATTTGCGCAATCGGCTTTCTGGACGATAGTCAAGAATGTGCGGTGTACGGAATTGCGAAGGGCAAACAAATCAAAAAAAAGATTGAAGACAAAAAAAGGCGTTGGTGGCGAGAAGCGCGCTAGACAACTTGTAATAAGCTCATATTCGAGACGAACCGCTTCCGATAATAGAGAGCGGCGTTTTAGCTGAGAGTAAAGTATTAAGGTGCTGCTGGACAGTAGAGAAGATTAAGAGGTTTTACTCTATCAAGTCGCAGAAGGTAGGTAAGCTGTAGCCTACATTGCATTAGTTTGACTGAGAAAATTATCAATCTATCTTGTTTCAGCAATCTACAATTCATTGAAATGCAGTGGCTGGCGAAGTCAGCAATTCTATGTCTAGGTAAGCAAGCAGTGGTTTGTACAACCCTGTTACAATTTATGGAAGGAGGGGGGAAATCTTTCCTAAATGTATTAACAGCCCTTGGATTTTTGTTGGAAAATTCTTTTTAGCATCTAATAACCATACAAAAGACATTTTTTGAGGTCTCTCCCCTATCTAGCCTCTAAAGGTTGATTTCTACATGGGATTGTGTTCTCTCTTGTTTGAGAGCAACAAGCTGCTAATTAAGGCTTTTTGAAACTTATCCGCTTGTTGTTTCAGTGGTAGGGATTACTTATGGACAAGGGAGCTGCGAGGGAGGCAGTTGCTTCCCCAGCACTGGCGACTTGCTGGTAGGTCGTGGAGACATGTTGACAGCTACTTCAACCTGCGGTCTTAACGGACCAGAAAATTACTGCATCGTAAGGTAGGAATTGGAATCATTTTTTTGCCGTTCTTCCATGTTCTGCTTCGCAAATTCAGTTTGAGATTTTTGCGGCAAATTATTAAGTTAAGTCAGCATTCAAGAGACAGGTAAAAGACAGGTTACTGGGTACCATCTGTTTTCAGTTTTAAATTGAATAAACCACTTCAGAAATTAGAGCAAGAGCTGACAGCACGAAGTTTTTTTACAAAACATCTTTTGGGGGTTTTTTTGATTACTTGTATCTGCCTCTTTTTGCCAAAGCCTTGACTCTCTGACCGCACCATGATTTTATACGTTATCTTTTGCAGCCATTTGAAGGACAACCAGAAATGTTTTACCTGCGATGCAAGAACACCTGCCCGGTCTCATGCTGTACAGAATGTTATCACGACATTCAATGACCGTTTGGAGACATGGTGGCAGTCAGAGAACGGAAAGCAAAAGGTAAATTACTGAATAACCACTTCTGTTTTGCGAGCGAATTAACACTTTGTTTATTGTATTGCATCAGTACAAGGAGATACATTAATTGGTTGTACTTTTTACGATAAATCCTTTTTTTTAAGTTCTTTTATTTCAGACTTCAAAACCTTGTAAAACCACTGTTATCGTAACACACTCTATGCGTTCCTAAGTTACCCTTTGGGATTAAAATCATGTCTTCCCCGAAGTTTATAATTTTCTGTCTAAAAACGTGGCAATGGCTTGCAGATGGTTAGTGTCAACTCGTGGTATTTACGCGAGGGAGCCTAGCTTAGAGCGAAATGTCAAGAAATGCAGCCTTGTTGATATGTCAGAGTTGACTTAAAAGTACCTAACGGCTTCCCAATGGGAATGGAAGGCAGTCGCTTTTGGGGCAGTTTAAAGGGGCTCGCAGAATCTAACCTAGATCACCAATCGCATCTTACAAAAAGCATCATTAATTGTGGCGTGATAGTCCTTTCCACTTGAGCCCGAAATGAAGCAGCAAACTAAATAATTGGTATCATTGCTATCAGGTATCCATTCAACTTGACCTTGAAGCAGAGTTTCAATTTACTCACATGATCATGACGTTCAAAACCTTCCGCCCTGCCGCCATGTTGATTGAGAGGTCCATGGACTTTGGTAAAACTTGGGCCACTTACCGATATTTTGCTTATGACTGCGAAAAGTCATTCCCAGGCGTTCCGCAGGTCAGTGAATGAAATGTCTACTTTGATTTAAAACTTCCAATAGTATTGCTAATTTCAGTAACGTTTTTTTGCATCAAAACAGGTGCGTTTTTTAGCTGAAACGGTTTTTAGAGCCTGGACTTTTTTAAAAGAGTAAGTGAACTCCTGAGGTTTGATATTTCATTCTTAACATCATCCCTGTAAGAATTGCATTGCGTCGAGCGAAGGCCGCTTGGTCGAGCTGGACATCAGTGAATGCCATTCGAAATTGCTGACCCGACAAAAAATGAAACCTACGCCTACTGACTGTTAAGTGGACCCTTTCATTATTTCTTAAAAACAGCACCAGTGGAAAAGCGCTATCAACAGCATGCTCTTCCAGCAAGGCGTTCACGTGGTATTCGATGTTTTTTGACAATTCTTTAAGCGTTCTGTAAATGAGAGGAAACCCTGAACTTTAATTTGTAAATCACTTATTTTTCCTCTCACAAAATCTAAAACTCTGTGTAGTGGCCTCCTCAAGAAATAGACGACGTCATTTGCGATAGTCGGTACTCTTTGATCGAGCCTTCGAATCAAGGGGAGGTTATTTATCGAGTTTTGGAGCCTTTTATCCGAATCGATGACCCCTACGCACCAAGGATTCAAAATCTCCTCAAGATCACAAACCTGAGGTAACTTGATTTAGTCATTCTATATATTTGTCTATTGATGGGGATATTCACCAGGCTTTAAGTAAAATTAAGTTCTTGCATTTGTTCTACTGGTGAGTAATAATTACCCCACAAATTCCTTAATTACTACACAATTTACAACAGCATCGCTAATATGCTGCTGTTGTTGATAAGTTGCCAGTTTGCTTTGACGATGTTGGCCGTTCTGGCTGACGAAACGTTAGCCTAAATGAGGCACCACCAGAGGAATTTGTGGGGTAGTTGCTACTCACCGCTAGAACAAATGCTATAGTTTCATTTTATTCTATTTGAATTTGCTAAGAACTTTTATCCTAAAGGTAGAATGCATTATTCAGATTAACCTATTCGAACAACTTGCGCTAGGCTTTACCAAAAATAGCGTGCAGTCAGTATTAACGTGAGTTTTCGTTTCGCTTTCATTCAAATCTGGTATGTAAATAGCCAGTTGTTGGATATCCTAAACGAGGTTTTCCACAATTCTACAGTACAGCAATTCCAAGTTTATGGGTTGAAAATGGCCTGCCTCTTTTCACCAACCTGATTTTGGGTTTACGGTGTGGACCCAATTTCATGCGTCTAAGTCCTAAGAGAAGGTGGCGTAGTAACGACACCCAAGTGGTCTCCTGCAAGGTACTTTTACCTGTTCGTCAAATAGAAAAATTAAGTTCAAATGTTAGAAAATTTAAATGCTGGATATAAATTGCAGAAATTTGATCTGCTAGCAAAGGGGTTTGATAAACTTGCCGCAAAAAGTCGTGACAGCGTCCATCAACGCCGATCTTCATTACGGTTTTTGCATCCCTGATATTTCGATGACCAGAAAAGCACTTTTAATTTTGCAACCATCATTTTTTTCCAGGTTCAATTTCACTGAGCTTCATACCCTGGGAGACGACTTGCTTGACGCAGGAGAGGATGTAAAAAGCAAATATTACTATGCCCTATACGAACTCATTGTAAGAGGAAATTGCTTCTGCTACGGACATGCCGATACTTGCACTCCGATCAGAGAATCTAGTGACCAGCTGAACGGATTTCACATGGTAAGAAGTTACAAAATGCATTGATCTCTTCAATCTAGCTTTTTTGAGTTAACTAAAGTCGAATCTTAAATAAAACTGGCTTTCAGTTTTATTTCTGCCTACCAGCAGTTCTAAGTAAAGTTTTAACATATTTCTTTTGTGTTTTAAGCTTTTTTGGTGCCAAGCAAACGCTTGTTTCCAAAGCTTTACTTAGTTAATAAAATTAAGAACTATGGCTCAAGTTTTTATCACTTTTATTCTACAATATTTGTCCAAAAAGTTTAAAGCATTGTTTTCAAGACCGTTTTTTTTCCAATTGTTTTCCAAAAGCGAACCAATGTCAAGTATTTCTGCAGAAAATAGGATTGCAAGGTTCATTTGAAAAAAAGGGGAATGGCCGTTCCCATATTGGGCACTTTCCTCTTGGGTTTTCATCTTGGTGCAACCTTGATTTTCTGGGTGTTTACTTCATAACCTTTCTCTTGTGCTACAGGGGAGTCGTTCTAAGACGGAGGTAAATGTTTGAATAGGAGTCACAGAAGCAAGTTTTGATTTGTTGCATTGCTCTTGACCTGTTCTGAATGTTTTGTTTTTAAGTGTACACTCTTACTTCCTTTTTTGCGAATATTCTCACACTTGCTATTGATACACACTGCTACAATGCTGACTTGAAGATTTGAAAAATAAAAACCAGAGATATTCACCTGAACAACAACCTCTAACCAAAATGAAGTTAAAACAGTACTTTTATGGATTAACTTAAACTTTATGAAACCTTTTAAGTTCAGATTCTGACATTTTCAAAACGACCTTCAAATAAAACAATTTTACGCTTGCTTTGTACTTTTTGAAGTTTACTCTATTTTCAAATTTTTAAGTTACACCAAGATCTGCAGTGTTTTATATCTTGCATCCAACTAAACTTCTTTTCTTTGGTTTCTCTCACTATTTTCTTCTAATGCTAGTTGCCTGACGGAAGTCTTGATCGTGCAGGACAGAAAAGAGTAAGTATAAACCTTACGCTCCAATCATTCAGTTTGTTGTATTTTGGTCAAATCTAAGCTTGTCGTCATGCAAGATAGCTGGCTGCTTTAATCATGTCTTGAAAGCCTACACCTTGATCTAATTAAAAGTTTAATCTAGGGCTGCTATATGATACACATTGGCTGCATAGTGTGCAAGCATGCTAAACGTTAGTTTAAAATACGTATTTTAATCCTTCGGTCATGGAAGAACCTTTGGAATATTTATTAAGCAACCTGTATTTAGACTTTCTTCGAAATTGATTTCATATTAAAGTAAAATCACCCTGTATTCTATGAAATTGAAAAAGAAATTAAATGATATTTTCTCGGCCGGCCGTTCAATTGCATTTATTACTCCAAATTAGGGTGTGCAAACTGCAGCCAGTGAAGTGGAATTGCCTGGCCCGCGTCCACAAATTGATCCCCGAAATGAAAAAAAAGGTCTTCAATGTAAAAACTCCGCCCTTTTGAGATTGATATTCTAAAAAAAGTTTTTAGCTTAGAAACTCTACCTTTTTGAGATTGATCTTCAAAAGTAAGGTCTTCGGTTTAAAAACTCCACCCGTTTGAGATTGGTTTCGAAAAAAGCGGTCTTAGCGGTGGATCTCTAAAAAAGTAAACGAAGATTTTGAACGGGCTCGTGGTATCGTTGCTTTTCTGCACCTGATATCATCCGGTTTAGTGAAATTGCCTGCCTGCGAAAAAGTTTGCTCAGCCCTGCTCGAAATACCTTATTTCGTTAAGTTTAAGAAAACCAACGACCCTTTAACAATCTTTGATGTATTTTCCTTTAGTCTGTGCACAACACTACAATCACTAGTGTCTGATCTTTTGTTGATTTTTGATTTGTGTCGTGTTAATTTTTCTCCTATTCGTGGTGTCGCCTGCTCGTGTTGCCCTTAATTTATTTCAGTTTACCACAGGAACGCAGTTCCGGCCAGAAATCACAAGAGCAGAGGGATACTAATTTTTAAAAACTCCACATTGAGCTATGGTGGTTTCAGATATCACCACTCTAGTACTAAAGATGTACTTTCATTTAGACCAAGTTTTTTGGCGAATGGGCAATTTATTTCGGCACCGACCGACTTTATGTCAAGGGAAGTGAGTTCAAAAGAACTGCAGATACTCTATAACCAACATGTCGATATTTTCTGATGCATCTGTCATCAGAAGTACTAGATGTTGCACTTTGGCAACAATGATTACCTTTTCTAGGTAATCCAGCTAGATTTGAAAGTTGGGCGCACGTGATCTTTAGCTCGTAAGCTAGCTAAGGTTTTTGGGACCACGCCGTGTTGTCAAAAACTTAGATGCAACTCTAACTGAAACTGTAGTATTTGTGCTTTGCTCTTTGCTACTCCATTTCGCTTCCTCTCTCTTAATAGTTCTGGCCGTGCCTGTGGTTTACTGCTGGTTGCAATCAACAACATGATTTGAGGTGATTCGGGTGCATTGTGATTGAATGCATGTCAATATAAACAATCATTTAGCATGACAAAGTGATTAAAAGTGGTGCAACATACATGTGCTTACAGCTTTATTAGTTACCACTGGTTCTCAACTTGTTGAAAAGACAGCCCGATTACTACCTAGTGTGTAGCTTCTCGGGGAATTCAAATCATTTTGAAGATATTGTTAGGTCTTGATCATCTAAGAGCTTGTCTTCTCAAAAAGATTTCTGGTATTTTTCTCATCAGAGGATTTGTTTAATTGTCAACCCAAAAAGCAACGGTAGCACCTCAGTGAGTTAAAAAACTGCATGCTGCAAAACGATTGAACTTTGGGACATAGAAATGTACTAGCTTTGATTTTTTCTCGTTCAATATTCCGGGCTGCAAAAAGGTTGAGGACCATTGGTTTGCAATTGTCTGAGAATGTGGTAAGTAATCGAGAAATTATAATGAAAGTCATTAAGTGAAGAGATTTTTGAAAAAAAATCGTACTTGTTTGTAGCAAAGTAGCTTAGAGCTATACGAAAGTCACGGAGGTCAGCCGTTGCTTTAATTGTGTAAGTAGTGAGCTTGAACCGATTTAGTCTATGTCAATGTATCGCAAAAATAGCATGCAAGCAATAAAGCCATTTGTATTTTTAGTCTTTTGTTGTCTTAAAATGTTGAAGCTATGTTGGCGTGACCTGTTTCAACGACAGCCTCACTACACAGCAGTAAAATTTCTTAATCATAAACGCAGCTATTAAGCTAGTTTAACTACTTTTAATGATGCTAGGTTCACGGCAGATGTCAATGCCAGCACAATACAGTTGGTTTGAACTGTGAGCAATGCAGGCCGTTCTATCAAGATCAACCTTGGAGTCCTGCCGAAGCTGGAATGCCACATGAATGTCAACGTGAGTAAGATGCTGTCTGCATGCCGTAAGTAGGTCTTATCATACAAAAGAGTTAATCTTGTGGGCGGATTCGGTTGGTGCCCGGGTGCACCTGCATTGAACATGAACAATGATAGTTTCATTTGCCACTGCCGTAGCTGCAAATGAAACTCATAGTTTTTCCCCAATTCAAAAGTTATTCTCATATGCAAGTATCCTTAGGACAAGTATCGTTTACTTAAAAGTTATGGAACTCTTTTTCTACCACCGTCCCTGGTGAACTTGCACACTGTGCCCCCTTACTCTAGTTCTGATAAAGGGTTGGCTATTTAAATTGATCAAGTGGCTGTGCTTTATTTATCATCCATGAGCAAAAATAGGTTGTTCTCTATGCAACATGTTTGGATTAATTTGTCTACCGAGATGGAACTATACGCTGCATTTTTGCTGTAACAGCTGGATGTTAAACGGTTTACATTTCGATGGAAACCAAGTTGATCTTATAATGGACTGAGATGAAGTAAAAAGGCATTCCTAAAAAATAGCGATTTGTTTTTGTAGGGTTTTGCACTATGGCTTCAAACCACTGCATCTACTGGCAAGGCAGTTTGAAAGCATTTACCAGATCCTATGTAATAGCTGTTGCTTTAATTCGGGAATTATTTAATTTTTTTCTCAAGTGGCTTTTTCCGTCCTACTGTTATATAGCGATTTGCAATTAAACTCTATTGAATTGTAGCCAGATGTGGAATTAGACAAAGCTTTATAATTGCTACTTTCGTATCCGAGTCCTACTTCTAATAGATATCAGCGCTCGAGGCTGTGATCAGTCGGCGTAGCTTAATGGTTTCCTTTTCAGACGTCTGGAACTTAGCGCTTTACCGTGAATACAATGACGTTGTGGCAGTCTCAGCCTCAAAGGTTTCCTTCAGAGAAAACTTTTCTGTGGTTTAATAAGGCTGATATTGATACTATTACTTCCCGTGTGTCAAAAATCTACCATCAAGCGCAGTTGGTTCGCAGAAATTTGATAAAATCTTGTTTAGGCGCTGTAATGAAAAAGTGAACTTTTTAGACTAAAATTTTATCACTTGATACTCTGTTCTCAGCAGTGTATTTAGAAATGGGGTTTGCGGGGATAATTCTTTGTTGTTCTCCTCAAAATATTGCCAGGAATAATTATTAGAAACGTGGTTTACATTTGTTTTATATTTAAATTTTAATATGATTCGTTTTATTTTTGCTGAAATCGAACTGTTGGCAATAGTTCATCCAGAACGATGTCGAAAATATGTCGGGTTTCATTGAAAGGTCAAGTTACGGTCACTGCGATGACAATACCATTGAATGTATAATAGCGCCTGTGTGCGACTGCCTATCAATAGATCTCACGAGTTGTGGTTTGCAGTGCTTAACGTAGTTAAAACTGCTTTCCAATAGGTAACCAAAAAGTGCAGTTTGAAAAAGGCTGAAGTTTCAAGTATATTTGCTTGTAGCGGTGTGGGGGACGCTAGATCTCAATTAAAACTGAGCAAGACAATATGATTACTATTTTCGTTAATATTTGCAGTAAGGTGTTTACAATAAAATGGGTGACCAATTTTTTTAATTGTTAGAGTGTTCTCTAAGGGACCGTTCAAATGTTATACGAGGCCTTCAGGGGGAGGAGGAAGCAAAACTGTCATATTAGCGTTATGTGGGGGAGGAAAATGAAAGATGTTGTTATACGACAAACTTTCTATTACATTAAGAATCAAAGTTTTTAAACGTTTTATTAAACAGGTTTTTGTGGCAAATCCGAATAATTGAAGTTTAATTGCGTACTTTTTTGTATGACGCATCACATGTGGGAGTAGGGGTTTGCCAAAGCGCCGTAATGCGTTACCCTGGAGAAGGTGTTAATGATCGGATAAAAAATGTCATATGATTTGTAAACAGCCGATAAATAAAAAAAGGTCTTTTGTATTAGGTTTATTAGGCCATTAGTGTTTGATTGGGAGGACGGCGTCCACAGACGTTTTGTTTTGACTGGTACCAATAGAAGTCATTACATGAAAAGGAATATCTTTCTATTCCCTACTTCGCGCGTTAAAGGTTTCGGGCTTCATCTTCTCCTACGCGATGCAATAAATGCCTACCCACCCTTTTACGTGGTGTAATGGAAAAAAGTTTTAAGTGCAGTGAATCTTCTGTTGATGACTGTGCATCATGATTGTTTTAACCCGAACCCTTATCTTTTTTTATCAATTGAAGCGCATTGTAGTTTGGTTGAACAACATGATCGCTATACTAACATAAACTCTTGCGTTATCGAATTTCTATTGTATTCATAAACTATAATACATGGATCCCTGTTTTTAACTCAGTAGAATGTACAATCGCAAAAATCTTGCTTTACAAAATGTCGTTTCTTAACTTGGTTTTCGTTTCAGCTTGCAACTGCAACAACCATGCAACCGAATGCCACTTCGATCCCGCCGTATATGCTGCAACTGGCAATGTTTCTGGTGGTGTATGCGACAACTGCCAGCACAACACTGTTGGTAGGCGGTGTGAGCAGTGCGCGCCAATGTACTACCAAGACCCGCAAAAGGACATCCGGGATCCCTCAGTTTGTGCAGGTACCTGATGTAGGATAACATACAGTGACGCATAATGGCGCTGAGTAAAGCATAATGAACAACAAGAGTGTCGACGAATTGTGGAAACTGGAGCCGCGTTAATAGCATTTAGCTCCAGTTTCTGCTTCTTTTGAAAACAAATGGAGCTCCAACTCTGGCTGTTTCTAATATGCCTTACTTCTCGGCTCTTGCTCATGCCCCAAGCCCTATTGATGAATCAAGACGAATTAATGAAATAATTTATCTAGTTTTTTTTTTAGACCCTACAATTAAACAGTTTGATCTAAAATACACATTTATGGGTTACAACTTCTGGTTTTGACTTTCCATCATATACTTTACACTGTGTCTTTTGCGCAAGGGTAGAACTAGCAGGTCAAAGGTAAAATTGCTATGAAATACAAAGAAAGAATCAATGAAAAGCATAAAACGTTTATACCTTTGTAGGCGTAGTTGATGGGTGGCCTAGGATGTCGTCAGAGCCTACTTGTAGGCATCCACCAATAGCAATCGGCAATGCGGGTGGTTGGGCTACCAGTGTGCAATTTGGTGATGACATTCAAAGTGGACTGTTGCTTTTTCTAGTCTGATCTTGATCAGGCTTGCGGTATGGGTTGGAATATGGTCGTTTCATGCTGTGCCGTCTAGAAAGAGGGTATAAACACCACACGAAAAAGAACTAAAATAATGCTGTTGACCAGGGTTAAGCAACCGTTTTCGCAGGCTGGCCAATTTCAGAATTCTAGAAAATTTAGAGAGTCCCCCAGTCAGAGTTGGTGATCCATAAGGTTTCTGTGCACGATTAATTTTGAAGCAGGAGCTGGTGGATCTGTTCATACAGGCCGAAGGCCTATTTTTTAGATTACCTTGCTATATGACTGCTAGTTTTTCCATCCAAAGCCATAAAATTTTACGTTGTGGGCCCCAGGTTGCATACCCTTTCTTTGAAACATAAAAATCCTTCTGTATCAGGTGTGAAATCAACTTTTAGGTTCAGCTTTGACCTTGGGTTTTACTTTTGACTTCAGTAATAAGTTAAACCAAGAAGATTTTGCCTTTGATGTGACGTCAGTGGCGCTCCAAATGAAAATTAAATTTTGCTTTTTTAGAATGTGACTGCGAGGTTGCCGGCTCACTAGATGGCGGTATTTGCGACAGCCATACCAATCCCGACCTCGGAATGATATCAGGGCAGTGTCGGTGCAAGCAGCAGGTTGAAGGTGCAAGATGCGATCAGTGTAAACCCGGGTATTATGGACTGGACGAAAACAACCCTGATGGGTGCACTGGTAAGTTGAGGTCTTTGGCGTTTTTGGAAAGAAATTTTCTTATAACATAGCTTGAAATTATTCAAAAAGCAGCTAGTGCTCAGTAGAATTGCGAAACTGTTGCTGGTTTAAAACCTCAACCGGGTTTATCAAAGACTCTTTGAAAGTGGGATTTACCGCTACCTTGCTCAGCTCTTAGCCCGAAAGGGATAGTGTGGCCAAAAACCCGGAATGTTTACTGGTTGTGCTTCTACAACAGGCACTTATGAGATTATTTCATCTCTATGTAGCAGACAGGTGGAAGAATTAAACCGTCGTGCTGCAGACAAGCAAACAGAAAATGAAGTCATACTCATTGGTGAATAATGAAGCTGCATTGCAAGTTCATTTCGTTTGAGCATGTCGTAAGTCGTAAGAGACGACTTTTAGACATGTCGTAAGCCATAAGAAGCGACTTTTAAGCATGTCGTAAGTCGTAAGAGGCGACTTTAAGGCATGTTGTAAGTCGTAAGAGGCGACCTTTAGGCACCATTAATGTCAGTGCGCCTTGTTGATGGTTGGGTAAACACTTAGCATCTTGCACTCGTAACCAATTCAAAATTGACTGTCGCTTTTTTCCCGCCTGATGTTGATAAGGTTTGCTGTGTGGATAAGGTTTGCTGTGTGGATAAGGTTTGCTGCCGACCGTTCTATGCCGCGCTTTCAGTCCAGGAAAGAGGAGAGATAAACAGTATAACAAAAAAGCAACATCTTGCACGTTGCTCAAGTGCACCACGACACAGAACTCACTCGAAGTATTTTTTTTATCGTTTCCGCTTTATCTACATCGTTTTTTTAGCTTGCGACTGTGATTCGCTCGGAACTTTATCTGGAGCCAACACGTGCAATCCTGTTACTGGACAGTGCAACTGCAAACGCTACACCACTGGCAGGAGATGCGATATGTGCTTGGTAAGTTATGCTGCTGATGAGGGATATTGTTGATCAATGTGTTTTAAGTAACATCCCTGTTTGTATACGTGTGTCATAAGTTTTTTAGTTTTGCCACTAATTTCATTCTTTTGTATCAGACGTTAATTAAGAAGCGAGATTTTAATTTATAATTTTTGCAAAGAATTTCAACTTTTACTGGTGGTTTGGAACTTTCATTAGGAAATAGGAGTCTTGAAACATCCTAATAACAGCATACTTGTGGTTTCTAAACTGACTTTTGATCAATTTAAAACCACCCTGGCATAAACTCAATAACATCACAAAACGTTTGTATCCTAAAACCATAGATATCATTTTGTTAATTTTTGAAATTGTTTTTATGCTGGCAATGCTATAGCCATGCAGTCGTATCATGATGTTACAACTTACAAGCTAATGCATTTTTAATTGATCTTCCTTGAAAAAATTTTACCAAAATTTAAAATGTTCTCCATTCGCTTGATAGGTTTGTGATTAATTTTTTTCAGCCGCAAACTTGGGGCATGAGCGCGCTCTCCCAAGGATGCAGGGAGTGCGACTGCGACATTGGAGGTGCCTATGACAACGACTGTGACCAATTGACAGGCCAGTGTGACTGCCGGCCAAACATCAACAATAGAAGATGCGATATCGTGGTGTCTGGAAGCTTCCTCCCAGCTCTCGACTTCTACCTCTTTGAAGCAGAAGACGCCGAAGTAGTAAAGGTAAGCGCATTTTCCTTAGATTGGTTTTAGCTGGTGATTACTGCATCAAGAGAAGTAGCAATTGCAGCTACCTGTAGATCAGGGG
This sequence comes from Trididemnum clinides, assembly GCA_963675345.1. Classification (NCBI taxonomy): domain Eukaryota; kingdom Metazoa; phylum Chordata; class Ascidiacea; order Aplousobranchia; family Didemnidae; genus Trididemnum; species Trididemnum clinides. The sequence goes on from OY776304.1 coordinate 11,770,349, forward strand.
CTTCCAGCTGGAGTACTCGTATCTTTGAGGGTACTAGATTAAATTTTGAGGCGCAAATTCACTTTTTGACTTTTTTTGCAATAGTCAAGATTTCACTGAATATTATAGTAATACGAAGTGCGCGGTTTGAACAGTAAGGTTTCGATTTCGCTACAAGTGCTTTAAACCGCTGACGCGCTGAGAATCTTAAACATAATCTAGTTGGGTTATAACTATTCTTTGGCTCAGAGTTGCTCTTTTAAGACCTCATGTAGGTCGAAACAGGCTGTCAGCGTCCGTCTTTTTTTTTAGGATGCTTACAAAGATATAAGAACCAGAGACAGACCACCTGTAACTTGGACTGGAGATGGTTACATGCTGGTTAAAGAAGGTGGAGCTATCACTTTCATTGTAGATAACTTGCCTGCATCGATGGAATATCACCTGATACTGCGATACCAATCCAATGTAAGTATCTCGATTGACAGGCCAAGTCCGAACGTAGGGATTGGTTATCAAGAGTGGTTTTAAACATTGAAAGAAAATTGTTAAATTTTTAGAAAACTAATTATCATGCAGTTTTTGCAACTTTGCCCTCTTAAAGTTTTTAACACCAGTGCTTATTGAATCATGACTGTGTAAGTTGGATTGCGTATTTTGTTCTTTACATTAGTGTACTTCTGTTGCCGAGCGCCAAGCAAAAGATCTGCGAATACCGTAACATTTTTGAAATCTTTGATACAGAATAGAGAATTACGCCCAACGGTACACTTTGAATAGTGACTGCGGATTAAAGAGCTGCCGTAATCCTAAGCAGAAGTATTTTTTAAACAGCCGGGATTTTATACATGATTTTGTAAAGGAAGTGTGGATTCAACTTTGTTCTAATAAGCCCAGGAATCAGTCGATTTAAGTCGACAAACCGACGCGATTATTTGTGCATGAAACTTGCAGCCGAATGTGTGCGGGTTTAGCGCGCAGATTGTTACGTAGCATGGAGCATGGTCGAGCGAACGCGCCGTTTGCTTTCAAGCTCACGTTTCGGTTTCAAAATGTGCCCTGTGCCGACCGCAATAACATCTTCGAAAGACTGCTGACTGAAAAACCGTTGTTGTTTCTCGGTCTTTGCAACTCTCCATTCGCATCTGGATTTTAAAGGATAGCGACCCGGTGTAAAAATATTTTCCAACATAGGCCATCACACCCCATAACTCCATGCATTGGTGTCTGGGTTGTGGCTGTAGAATGATTTTGCTCCCCATTTTCCTTCATGGCCGGAGTCAGAGCGACTAAGACGTGGCCAGCTTTTGTAAGCCCCCTCATCTGCCACCGTGTAACTGCAAAAACATCCAAACAAGTTGTTATAAAGGAAATCATATTTTTTAAAACTTTTACGAATGGTTTAGGGACCCTGTTTAAACTTTTCTCCAAGCTAGATAAAAATCGTATTTGGGGGCACCCAAAAAATTTGCTACAAAAAAATCTCATGAATTTTTCGGTGAGCTTCCTTTATACGAAAGTCGTAGTTTTGCTTCCGTTTCTCCTAATGTATCATCCCTTTCATCACTTGATAAAGCGGCGCGGTGATCTAACGGTAAGAGCATCCTTTTCGCAGTTGGTAGACTTGGATTCAGTTTCCTTGTCGTATCACACCGAAGTCCTTCAAGCTTGTACTTGTATTTACAGCTTCCCTCCTTTGCCGCTCATGGCGAAAAAATGATGTGGCGAAAAAGCCGGCAATTTTGCTTGATGTGTCCTTGGGTGAGGCACCTAACCGTATACCCCTTGTTTATGCGGCAGGCTGTGAGTTCAAGCGGTATTGTTTGTCGCTATGGTTCATTCTAAGGATGGTCAAACAAAGCATTGCATTTATGTATGAATAAGTTAATATTTGGTTTCATTGTTAATAGGAGCAAGGCGAATGGAAATACGTTGAGGTTACGATCGATCGACCCAATAGAGGAAATATTCCCACGCATAGTCCATGCGGAAACACTAGACCTGAAGACGACAACTGGATGACGTCACTGCCGGGTCCACCAACTACCCACCGAAGCCTTGGTAAGTGCAACTCTGCTTTTGAATTAAGTCATACTACTAATAAGTTCCACGCTGAAAGAAGGAGGGCAGGCAGGAATAATCTGGTGGAGGAGAAAGAAGAAAGCATAAGCGGGTGAGTGGTCACGAAGTTTCTCCTGGAAACCTGGACAGCCTTAATTTCACTTTATGTCCAGCCAAACCTGAAATAGGAAAAGGATAGTATTTATGGTTAGGGCGAAATGAGTCAGGATGAGTCGCAAAGGACAAAAAATCGTCGTAGAGGGAGTTCTCTGTTGCTCATCATCTCTGCAGTAATTACATCAAGCTCACAGACTTTGCAATCCGCTAAAGAGGTAGCAAAAAGCGTATGATGGTTTGTGTGGCACTTTCATCATTAGCGGTAACGGGTGAAATGGAGAGATTTTTAAGCTTACACTGAAAGTAATGCTTACTAACTCTTTTGAATTTTCGTTTTTACATTAATCTCAACTTTTCCGATGCTACACCACTCGTACGTTTACCTACTTTTGCGGTTTCTATTTGGATAATGCAGATTTCCTTAATTTGAATATGATGATCGGTGTAGCGCACCGACTTAAAACAATGGCACGATTGATCGCCTATTATCTCAAGCCCTAAGTTTATATGCGTGTAGAAATAATTTTCTATTTGTGGTACCTAAGCAAGACTTGTGATATCAACAGTTTTACTTTTTTTTTCTGTGAGCGTGATGGGATGGAGTGGAGTTTTCAGCAGTGAAGTAAGCACGTCATCTAGTGATCTCTCTAGAGTGTAAACAGTGTTTCAGTTGAGTTTTAAACTGATGCCTTTGTGGTTGCGAGCAGTCTTAACCGTTGCGCAAACTCATTACATACGGCTACGCCACTTGCCCGAAATTTTTTTGTTTCTAAAAACCTTAAAATTAGTTTTCTTAATTCACAGCAGTCGCGTTAGAAATTAAAAGGGGCATCAGTACTACTGGCCCAATGCGCGAATGGTATCCTAATGCAATTTTAGCACTTCTGCCATAAGGGGAGGATAGATATTTTAGTCTTTTTAGTTTCCTTTCAATCGCTGATTGCCAGACTGAACCTTGTAACTTTTTTCAGGCATAATTTGCTTGGAGAGGGATTACACCTACCGTGTCACGGTTGATTTGACCCGACAAAAAGATGAGCCGTTTCCGCAACATCTGAGGCCAGACATTTTGATTGATTCGGTGAGTTTTTTTTTGTAATGAAACCGATGGCTGTTCAAAGTTCTTGGGGGGGCAAAGAAATATTGTTTATCCAGAAGTTTTGGAATAGGCAGTAAGATCACGAGAGCGGTCTGCTCCTGGTGGCACTATTTTAGAGGATGACACTCAAGCAATTTGTTTCTGAATTAGGGCTTGTAGGCTCAGAAAACTTGGAGTGCACTTTTCAAAAGTGCTTTTAGTGTCACTGACTTCAGCGACGCTAGGTGGCTACAGGCACGCCATATTTCAAAAGTGCTAGATGTTTTTTCAAAAATAGTAAATTTTCCGACGTTTGTTGAGATTTGTCTTACGTGATTTGCCACCTCCATTATTTTCTAGGCTGTACTGATTGATTGATAGCTGCGATGATTAATTGATAGCCCCGATCAAAAGTCATTTTCTCTTACCAAGATCACTTTGTTGTTTCAGCTCCTTGTCGTACCCGTTCACACCAACATGGACATATTCCGCGATACGACTGAAGGGCGGGAAAGAGCAAGAAACTTTGACGATGCGGATTGTTTGAACCAAGAAATGTACGTTCCAGATCGGAAGCCTGACGACGAATGCGCCGGACTTTTGTTCTCTATGTCGGCCATTGTTCACGATGGTGCCCGAAGTAAGTGTAATGATAGGCAGTTGATTGCAGAAGAGGCTATCCGCATCTCCGACACGCAAACGTGCCGCAAAGTAATAAGCAATCGTACACCACCTATGCTTACTGAACTGTATTTCACTCTACCACCGTCATGTTTTTCACCACCTGAATTTACTAGTATTTCGGTTTTGGATGACAGAACTATTGATTGCCTGCTCGGAGCATTTCCAGATATCAGGTCTCGCAGACAACATTTCTCCCTCACTAAAGAAGTTAACGGTTACGTGTTTTCTTTTATTAGTCTAGAATATGTTGAGTTTATTAAAGAAAAAGTTTAGTAAAAAAGTTGTTAAGCGATAGGAAAGTAAAAAAGCAACGTTTCAAAGTAGTTTATGGGTCAAACTTTTCATTCCTATGTACTGCCCTGCTTCGCATAAGATGGCAGCGCTGCTGTACTCATGCAATTGGCCGCCCTTTCTTCTTCGTCTTAGTGGATTACTTACCAGCTGCAGATTGATCACAAGCATTATCAGTTTTATTTAAGTAGAACACCGAAAATCGTAAACTCCAAAGCAGTTCTGGACGATTGTATTAAATCAATCAATCAGGTTTATTTTTGACTGAACAAACGATAAATTCAACTCCAAACAAACGATAATTTCAGCTCTTAATCTCTAAAACAAAAACAAAAAAAAACATCACAGCTGTTGAAAATGGTCTGTTCAGACTAGGAAGCACCAAGAACCCAAAGGTTATCTAGTCAAGGTGCTTCCAGTCGAGCAAATAATGCTGAACAAAAAAGTGCAGAATTCAAAATTGACAATAAGTTTCAGAAAGCAGCGAAGACGACAGCAAACAACAAAATAGTATCCTAATGTCACCTGTGAGTTTGATATAAAACTAGTCTGCAAAGGGCAAGATTTGACTCGAAATACAACACGTAAGCGTCTGTAGAAAAAAAAAGTATTTTGCGTCCCGCTATTTTGCGAATCTGGATGATAAAAATAAAACCACGAAAACAATAAGAAGACGTGTTAGGGATCAACACAACGGTTTCTAGTCGGATCACTTTGTAGTTGCCAGTACTGAATAAATGAGCAGCAACTTTATTACCAACAGGTGAAGCATTGTACTTAACAGTTTTGAAGGAATAGACCACAAAAATGCTGCTGAAGCTAGTGTAACGTCAGCCTTCTGCTCTGTATTTCAGCTTGCGACTGCAACCTTCAAGGAAGTGAAAGTTCGATTTGCGACGAATGGGGTGGTCAGTGTCGTTGCAAACCCAATGTGATTGGACGAAGGTGTGACCGATGTGCTCCGGGTACTTACGGATTTGGCCCTGCTGGGTGCAGGCGTGAGTATTCTGAAATTTTATTGCAAATTAGAGACTACAAGCGAGGTGCGCTGCTTCGACCCGGGATAGATAATACGCCATAGATTAAATTAAGCTTAACTGTCGCCACAAGAAACGCAAGTGATGGAAAGTTCTGGATAAGCACGATATGTAATGCAGTCATTGGCACCACCCAGCCAATTCTGACCCATGGAAATCAAGTCAACTAGTCGAGTACAGCAAATAGCTTTCATTTTTTGTTGAAATGTCTCAAAATCTGCAGCATTATATTGGCGTAATTTTGTGCAGATAATTGTGAGATAGCGGTTCTTAAAGTTTTTAGCCTCAATGCCTTTAACCCGGATTCACATAAAATTTAATTCCCTTTTGTGATAAAAAAACTCAACACTCTCAAAATCTAATATCAATACCCCCAAAGGGTTTAGAGGCAAACTTTAAGAACCCCTGCTGTAAGGTCTCTGACGCAGATGGTTGAAAACTACAAAAGATTAGTTGTTGGTCGATATTTCTATCTTCCGATGACTGTGCATGGTCTACGTTTTTCATTCGGTTTTGCACGTTTTTTGTTCTCAAGCATAAATTATAGGAAAATTTTCATTCGCCTGGATATTTATTTGGCGTTATGTAGCAGTCCTTGGGTGAACATCCGGTTTTTTTCAACAAAATTCTTTTGTACGTTTTTGTCCGCAAAAGCAAACACGCTTTTGGTGCGTACTGGCGGACAAAATCGGATTTTCGAATAATAGCATGCACTGTAAAGTATTATATTAATTGTCCAAGCGAATCGAAATTTTCGTACGACAATGCGTGCGAACAACAAACATACAAAACCGGACGAAAATGTAGGCTCTGTACAGCGGCTTTTAGAGATACAGGAAAACTTTTATGGCTTTATGGAAGAGCTTGTGTTTAAAACACAGGGGTAACGACGGAAGACGAAAGGGTGTGCCTCCTATAGTTTTGAAAGACTCGCACGCGCGGGAACTTTCTTGGAGACCTCCAAACACTTACCTGTTAAAGAACGCGAAAAACTGTGTTTCAGCATGCAACTGTGATGCTAGAGGCTCGGCGAGCAAGTTTTGCAACCGAGGAAGCGGCCAATGTGTGTGTCATCCCGGAGTGTCCGGTCGCACGTGTGACAGGTGCAAACAAGGCCACTACCGGTATCCGGAGTGCCGTGCCTGCTCCTGCAACGGACATGCTGACAGTTGTGACCAGAGCACAGGAATTTGCATTCAGTGCCGAGACAATACAATGGGAGACCATTGCGACGTGTAAGTGGGACTTTTGTTTTAGGTTTCCAAAAATCCATGGTATGCCGTGGCGTTACGTCAATTGATAGGTGCTTTAATGCTATTTAAGTTGTATTTGGTAACATGTTTAGCACAGTTTTAGCCCTCTACATCATCTTTAAGCGAACTAATTGCTTCAGATATTACCCTTTGCGTTTTGTATGTGATTTAAAGGTCTTATTGACATCATATTTGTGCTACAGCTGCATCAACGGCTACTACGGCAACCCTGTCTTGGGCAGTTTGGACCAGTGCAAGCCATGCATGTGTCCTGGTGGACCTAACAGTGGGAGGCAACATGCCACCGGATGCCGATTTGATCAAGTCACCGGCCAAGTGAAATGCTTCTGTCTACCAGAATACGCGGGTATAAAATCGAGTTTGTGGTTCTTGTATCTTCTCTGTAGTTGTGCGTCGGGCGATACCATGGCGTGATCAATGACGTCAGTAACCAAGTTAGTGGTTACGTCACTGATGTTCTTATTGGCTACTGTACGACATCGCAGCACATGCAGCTAACAAAAGTGATGACGTCACATTTGACAGCTGTCAAAGCTTGTTTCTGGCATGGTAGGTTCGCGTTGTGATGAATGCGCCCCAGCTCATTATGGAAATCCCCGTGAAGTGAATGGAGTCTGTTGGCCGTGCGAGTGTAACGGGAATGTGGACCCCATGGACCCGGGAGCGTGTGATCCGATCCAAGGAGTTTGTACCGGTTGCCTGTACGACACTGCCGGTTCGAACTGCGAACGATGTAAGGACTTTTACTACGGAAGCGCTCTGGACCGAAGCTGCCGAGGTTGGTCAAGTATAACTCATTGTCTGCACGCTATTGAACTTCAATAAAAAGTTTGCTCAACTCTGAAATCCGCTTTTTGCGATAAAAACAAATTTCTTGCCTTGACGCAACAAATAACAGATGTTTCTGATTTATGACGTGTCTCACTAATTTTAAAACAGAAATGAATTGCCACGAATTTCCTGTGTCATTAGAATGCTGAGACACTGCACGCTGCTACATCTACTAGCTTAACACTAGAAAGGTATTGTCATGCTACACACAGAATAGAATGGGGCGTATAGCGGAGTCGTCTTTGCGCCTACTCCTACGCAAGCGTACACGTAACGGGCGGAGTTTTATGTTTCTGTTTTAGCTGAAAGCGCCTGTTGCCGCAAACGTACTTTGAATTGATTTTTTTAGAATGTGCCTGCAACATGTTGGGAACCAAACGGGAAAATTGCGTCGGCAAGCAATGCCAATGTGACGTCACCACTGGCCAGTGTCCATGCTTGCCCCACGTGTCCGGACGAAACTGCGACCAGTGTGATCCAAACCACTGGAAGCTGGCCAGCGGCACTGGATGCGAGGCGTGCAATTGCAATTTGGAAAATTCGGAAGGTCCATCATGCAATGAAGTGAGTAAAGCTACTAGTAATATGTTGATGGTACATAACTTTAACATATTTTAACAAAAGTTTTTTGTGATGCTTTCATCAGTGGGGGTACTGCGTCAAATGGGAATATCTAGAGCAGATGTTGATATATCTTCTAGTCACGACAGGTCTTTTACAAATATGCATAAATTAACTTTGACCGGAATCAAAGTTGCCCATGGTGCACACATTCTGCAATGTGTGTTTCTTCTTCAATCTGGCGAGCTGCACTTTTTCTACAAGCCACCTAACCGTTACGCAAAGTTGAAACGTGCCGGTTTAGTAATTGTTTGCCATAACTTCTCGCTTTCGGACCTATTCTGGAGAGATAGAGTGTTTTAAATTTCCCAATACCCTTCATGATGAATACCGATAATGATTTAATGGTGTTTCAAACTCCATACCAATACAAACGTATTCAAACGAATAAAGGCTGGTTTCCTTTAGGCGTAGACTGCAGGCGTAGCGCGAAACAAAGAATTTTTCGCGCCACGCCTGTAATCTACGCCTAATGGAAACCAGCCTTAAGTGTTGGCAATCGTAAACAATTCTTCTTTGTTGTAGATCACCGGGCAGTGTCAGTGCGTTGAGGGGTTTGGCGGTCGGACGTGCGATGACTGCGCGGATGGCCACTTTGGTAACCCAAACATTCAGTGCTACGGTAAGACCGAGTGATAAGCTCTATTTTGCACAAGGCGTATGCTTGTAACAATTAAATCTGTGGTTCCCATTTAGGGGTTCACGGAGGACCTTTTTGAGTATGCACGAAAGATTTTAGGCAGTACATTGCGTATGGGCTTCACAATCGTGGCGAATTAATACCTACAGATGTGGGTGAAACAGTTTTTTATGTAGTGAAAGAAAAAAAACGATTTCAGCTGAAAATTTGCCGAAACTTCCGTAAAATTAACTCAAAATAGTTAAAACAATCGTTTTCGAAAATTGTTATCAAAATGAACCAAAATATTGATTTTTGGCAAGTTACCTCCAACTAAAAGCTGGTCATTAAGCTTGGCGAGTCCACAACATTAGCCGCAGTGTTGGCATCGAAAAGATTGGGAACCACTGAATCAAACAATACCGACATTCGACATACTCATCTGTTGTTTTGGGGCGTCTGATAAGAGAAAGCTTTTGTTAGCGTGACATTTTCTGAAAATAGTTTTTTGCAACTACCTTTAATTTACTACTCACCCAAGCAAATATAAGATATATTCCCATGACATGGTTGTTTTGAATAAGTTGTAGTATCTTAAGCCTTCAATCAAGAGAAAAGTTGTAGTGGCTATGCATAAAACTGATTGTGTTTAGACAAGTTTCAACTTTTAATACGAGTTTCATTGCTGTCTGAACTTATGTTGTTTATCTACAACCGATGCTGTCGAAACAGTGCTGTTCTGTCAAGCTTGGAAAATGTCTGAACTTCTTTTTCCAAGAGCACAATAAATTAAAACTCATGCGAGCTGCGCTCATTGAGACTGATGTGTAAAATTACAGTTTAAAGTTACACTTTCGAATAAAATTAATGTAACGGTGTAAATCCATGTAGGTCTTCATCTTACAATTAATATTCGTGTATTTCGACAAACGACGGCGTCGTTTTTCGTTGGTTAAAAATCTGGTACACAACGAAGCAAATCAATTTAGCTTTATTTTACAGTACAGAGACGACTTACGAACGTAACTATTTTGATGTAAACTATAAAATACTAATAGTGGAGTCAACAAGCTGTTTTATTTTGCTTTTTGTTGGTCGCGAAAGCAGTTTGCTATATTCAGTCACATGACGAAATTCTTGTAATTAGACACGACTACCACTACCAGCGCCCCTGACACTGTAAGCACAAAAACCACTACTGCAACCACAAGTAGCTCAACTACGGAGTGTGAGAGTAGGGGAGATGGAGGCTGTGAGGAAGTTGGCCGTCCTCCCTCAACTTTCTCCACTACCACAACCACAAGTCAAACGAAAAAGACGACTACTACCTCTAGTGGTACTAAAGTACAAAAGTTTGGCTAGCAAAAATCAACGTCAGTGTAATTTGGCCGTGTTGTTGATTTCAATAATTAAGTTCACATGTCGCATAGCTGTAGGAGAGCACGGAATGATCCAATAGCTAGTTGTAGGCTGCATCAGTAATTAGGAAATTTGTACGAATAGAAATAGAACAATTTGTGTTTATACTCGTTGCAGAATTGATGATACGGTTGATATAGAGATTTCTAGCACAATCACTGCTATGAAATGGAATAATTCCTGCTCAATGCTGTTTTCAGCGATAGAGCAGCTTGCGTAAGACGAACTATATTAAGGGAATTACATGCGACTCTACGATTGATGCTGAAACTTTGAAGTCTGGCTTTTACCAGTATGCTGTGAACGCGTTATATTGCTGCAAAAAAACTTAGTACAACAGTACGCGCATTTTCAGCACAAGAGGCAAGCAGAATGTGCCATGGCGTGTGCTTGTGCGTGAAGTGTACAAATAGAACCACCCTTAAATAGAAATCAAATGTAGCATACTCAAATCAACAAAGCTATTTCGTAATGTGCTTAAATGAATATTTTTGCTGTCATTGCCTGTAAGAACATTTGGCATATGTTTTATTTACTGGATCAAAGTTTTTGTATGTTTTGGAGTGACGGACTTCTTTAAAATTTCGGCAAAAGCTATGCACCTCTTATCAGGAAATGCGTCGCCAAAATGGGATAAAAACTTGAATGGTTTTATAAACTCTTAAATGGTGTATCCATCCCCATCGAAGAACGCTGTATTACTTGAAAAATTTTTAGATTTGCAGCTCCTATACCGCTGAGGTGTACTGTCGTTGGCAGGCAGTCAATTACCGTCTCTTACAATATACTGAGCAGCTTTAAAATTTTAATCCGTTCAAGTATGAATCAATTTTGCGTGAATAAGTGTTTTCCCAAAATGTAGCCTTGACATGTATTGCTTGTGAAAACTACGGCATAAGCTAGTATTTTCGAAAAATTTTGATTTGTTGCTGATGTTTTTTAATCCACTTTAATTGAAGCTTTATGGGAAACACGGTGTTGCTTGATGTGCTCGCCATTCGCTTAATTAGCAAGTCTATGCAATCGGTACTATGAGTTAATCAGGAAACTCAGCCCGCTGGAATAGAGGACTCACATTAATGTCGATTCCGAAAATGCTTGTGCTCCATCTGTTTCACAAAGTTTAACCCTTTGTGGTCCAACCTCATCCCTGGTATGAAAACGAAATTTATGTAATTTAGCCCAATCTCATCTCAGGGATGATACATAGCACCCAGACGCTACATCAAGTCCAAACCCGATCCCAGGGATGATTACAGCGCATGATTTAAACCGCTAATGCAAGTAAAAATGTACTAAAATCAATTGAAAAAAAATTGGACGTGACAAGCAAAATTTGGTAAAATTAATTGGACCGCAAAGGGTTAATTGTGCTTTCAAGATAATTCTGTTTTGCAATGTTGTTCTTTCAAGTGCTCTCTTAAAGCAAAAAAAGCTCCGTAGCTCAAAGTTTAAAACCAAGCAAAATACCAAAGCTATTCCAACTTTTTTGAAACACTTCATGCCAGGCGAGTTTTGAGTTCTCACAAGTGCGATTACCTGCGTTGTTTTCTCTGGAGGAGATTTTCAATCAAAATTTTTTCTGAAAAGGACGTCCATGTTTTGGGCTAGTGTTTTGTACTCCAGAATATGTTAACTGGCCTTAAGATTTCTATTTTGAGCCACCGAGTTTTTATTGAAGTACATGCTAGAAAATGATGATCGTGTTGCTTTAATTTACATTTTTCGATCAAAAAGTCGTGCACTCCACTATATTTCAAAATTACGAAGGTCGTTGTTATAGTAACTCTCTCTTATCGTTGAAGAAGCTGTTGATTAGGCATCAAAATAAAACAAAATCCTACCTCTTCGTTCTGCTGAAGTTTTTGCCTCACAAATTGCGTTTGTGGTGTTTTTGTTTTACCTAAATAAGGTACCACGTAAAGCAATGTGTGTGTGATCAGCACTCACCAGCACAACGAAGAGATGCAAGATGTAGTTTTATCTCTTTCTCTTTTATCTTCGATGCATAAAAAATGGAACTAGTACAAATCTTGACTAAAAAATCGAGAACCCAAGTTGTGGATAATATACATCGACACTTTTCGGCTTGTCATTGGGACCATTTTTAATTTTTTTGGAATAGAAGAAAAACAATTTTTTTGGAATTGAAAAATAAGATTGAAAATGGTTTAAGTAATAAACCGAAACGTCTTGGCATATCAACAATAACTTGGGCTCCGGGTTCTTCAGTGTCTTCATTAATAAAGTAAAGCAAATTTTGATATGCTATCTTCGATTTGTAGTTTTCTCGGCTTTTTTCAGCTTGTGGTTGTAATCTTAACGGCTCGATGTCTTCCCAATGCAACAGCAGAACAGGACAGTGTGAATGTAAAGAGGGAGTTGGAGGTAGAACGTGCAGTCGATGCCTCCGAGGATACACCGGTCAAGTTCCCAACTGTGAACCATGTGGAGAGTGCTTTGACAATTGGGACGCCATTATCCAGGATCTGAAAGGTAAAACCATTGGAGTTTGTGTCTCGAATTGCATGCTTTGGACGTGAACTTCATAGTTGTTATAGCAGTGATTGCTAGGGAACTAGCAAGCCCCTGGCACCATTGTGCTGAAAGTTCAGTTTTTTACCGCATCTTAATAGCTCTTGGTCCGCCTAACAGGAAAATTTGTTTTTTCCTTGCTTTAAGATTCTAAGATTCTCCGACTAGCAATCGAACAAGAATTCTATTTTCTAGAATGACATTGAGAGCTAAAAATTTACCATACCGTTAAGCTATGTAAAAATAACGTAAAGTTGAATCAGAATGTTTATCTTGTTCATACAGCAATAGTAACTGTGCAAATTTTGAACGTCACGACTAAAATGGTTTTGTAACCAACTCAGCCCTCATTCGATTCGTGATATTTAATAACTGCTTACGTTTAATCAACTTTAGAACGAACTGAACGCGTGATAAATGATGCGAGAAAAATTGGTGAAGCTGGAATTACAGGAGCGTTTGAAAAGGAGTTTGCGGAGATTGAGGCGATTTTAGATAGCATTCCAATGAACTTTACTTCTGGAGAAGAAGAAATTAGCAAACTTATAGAACTCATCGAGTAGGTCTTTTTTGTGAAGTTTTAACCTGCTATGTCCTGTTTATTTTCATTTTTTTGTCATACATTCTTATTCTTTGGTGAAGTAAAAACCTACCATCAGTTATGCTCGAATGTCATTGCGGTCAGACCTACTTCGAAGTTACCGGAATCGACGAAACAATGCATATCTGCCACAAGCAGGAAAAAATCTTTTTCCAAGTGCCCAACAACGTAGCCATTAAGAGGTTCGAACCCCCAAATCACAGTCACTACAAACGGCGCTCCAACCTACGTCGATCACCTGGTACATTGCACACTGACATTGGTAAAATCGCCAGTGGTCTGTAGCATTCTTCTTTCCATTTTTGCATCTTAACAACAAGGCCTCTCATGTAAAGTTGACCACCTTATTGCTGCGCTGTGTCAGAAATTCAGTTTCTAACTGTCCTTTATTGCCAACGCAGCGCGAGAGCAGAAAGTAGTGCTTCAATCTACAGTACAGTATAGCGTACAATCCGTTTGAGTCTCGAACTACGCTGGATTACCAGCATTGTCATAATTCGACCACTTCGCTATAAATTCGATGCTGTGCAAATAAATGGAATTGTATGAGCATGTCTTAAGTCTAAAAATCTGCTCCTAGAAGTGTTGAGAAATCAGTTTAGTTCTTCATTCATGGCAAGATCTCCTGTCACATCTGCTCGCTAAACTGGGTCAATAATGACCTTTAATTAAATCCGAGTAATAGCCTTTTTTCCATTACCAGGCCGAAAGTGTGGGTTTAGTCGATTAGTAGTAACGGCAACAACAGTGATCTTAAATTTTATTGGATAAAACCTAAATTTCCATGACAACTGACCGATTCCTACTCACCGAAAAAAGGCTTATAATTCGACTGCAGATAACAAAAACAACTGTTTAGACAAAAACTTGACGAGCAAGAGAAGCGACTTGGTGCTTTGGGAAAAGATATGGAAAGGGTCAGGATGATGGACGATATGGTGAATGAAAGGTTGAATGAAACTGATGCCGAGCTAAAGCAACTCGAAATGAAGCTGAAAAACTTGCAAGATCAAAAACAAAACATTACAAAAGCATCACCCGCTGGTAGTATTTGTTTCTGGCGCTTTTTTTAACAAGTTTTCAAGATTTTAAGCTTGTTTCAATAGGTGATCAACTCCGTTTGAAACATGAAGAAATTTTATTTTATTTATAAGTGCCTATTTAACACACACCTCAAGATAATTTTTGAAATTTTTACTGCCACTAGCTTCTTTCACTACCATCTGCATCCATTTCTAATCGGATTCTTCCTAATGTTGTTTTTGCTCTTATCCAGAGGGGCTATGGCCGATGTTGCCTTCTCCCCTTTGTCACTTTGTCTCAAACAAATGCGAAAAGCTTGTTTTGAAAGACACCCAACATCTTTACTGCAACATAGCCATCACAACGTTAGTTACCCCCAATCCCTTTTTCGAAGACTCTGTTTGCCCCCTGCGCTCATTTGTTTGATCGAACAAAGCAATTTCATTGATCTCTACCTAAAAAATCTCAATTACTTTATTACTCAAAAAGCAGTCAGAAAGATTCGAACAGGTGCATAAATTCAAATTTCTTTCTTTCAGCTGCTTACAATCAAATTGAGGCCGCATCTGAGGCGTCTTTGGAAGCTGAAAAAGCGGCCCGGGCCGCAACCACGGACCCCGGGAGTCTGGTTGAACAATCCCGAGAAGTTAGGGCTGAAGTGGAAGCAGACTATGAAGAGAAGAAAGAAGAATTTGAAGACAAAATGCAGCAGGTAAAAAGGCCACTTCGAAGCAATGGACTTCTTTTGTTTTATGAGGGCATACGTTTTTATGGGAAGAATTTTAAGGTTCCATCTTTTAGCAAGCATGTAAATCTTTTAAAATCTTCAATAAAATACAATACATCCAATATCCATCCATTAATTACCAGTAGCATATTATGGATCTTTTTTCACAGGTTGAACAGGATTTAGCAGAAAGAAAGAATGAAATCGACGAACTGACGCTCTCACAACTTAACGCTGATGTGAGTTGGTGCTCTTCAAGCTTCGCCCGCTTTACAAGTTCAAAGTTTAGCCGTCCCGCGGAAAAGAATGAATTGAAATTCATAATTATGACTCCCTCACTTTTGATCATTTATTGTATTTTCATTCTACCGGTTCGCAGTGCAGCAACATGGACGATAGGCATGAGAAAGTCGCCCTGACCTGCTCTCGAGCTCCTACTCTTCGATATTTCGCTGAATTGTTTGGTAGGCTATCTTCATCAAATTACCTGAGGAAATAATCACAAAGCGCCTTTCCCAAGGATACAACAACAAATGCGTGGCCATTAGCTATTGCAACGAGACGGTGTCTCGACCAGGTATTCTAAGACATTACGGTTTGTGTTTTATCCGTTGGCAATTGAAATTATTTAGTACAGATAAGCTTTGTAAAACATTTCGTGTATCTTGGTCTAAATTGCAAGTCCAGCTTCGTGATTTTTCATCTGTTTATCCAGGAAGTGATTGTCGAGTATGTGAAATGTGGTTGTAAATATTTGTTTTTGAGCTGCCGATACTGCTGGAACAAGCATTGTAACCAAGCAGAGCGAATTGCCATAAATGTTTTTCGTGAAAACGCAACCTGCAGAACATACTTACCTTTGAATTCTCGAAGAGAGGTTACTTTGATTCTTGTTGCTCTCATTTGATATGGCACCATCACCGATAAATGCATCACGAAAAACTGATGAACTACTCAATTCCAAAACTCTACTGGGTCATTTCATTTAAAGTAAATTTGAATAACAATTTAAGAGTAACCTGAAATGTTTTGGTCTGCTATCAAAGTGTAAAGTTCATATTTTTTGAGGTTTGCAGCATTTTTGCCTGTTACGCTTGGATTTTGTTGCGTTGCAGGTTTGCGGCAAGGCAACGGAAGGTTGTGATGAGACTTGTGGCGGAGCAGGATGCGACACTTGCGGCGGAATAGACTGTGAGGGAGCCGTGCAATTTGCCACTGACGCCAAAATTCGAGCGCTGAAAACGCAAGATATATTAACACGTGTTTCAGAAGATACGGATGACCTTAGCTCCAGAGTAATGGTATGGACCGAATCCTAAGTCGTGCTAGTTAGTTATCGGTTGCGAGTCAAGTTATATTTTTTGCTGTGTAGCTTTCTCTGGCAGCATGCAATAGACCAAGCATTGCTTTTGTAATCGAAAACCGCGTTTTGAGCTGTGGGACCCTTTCGTTGCTTGCGGCATCGCGGAACGGAAGTGTTGTTTACTTTTCACAACGACGCGCATGAGTAACCAGTGATCTCAAAACCACAACGTCATTTTCCTGTTTGCCAAATTCGAATTTAGTATTACAATCACGATAAAAGCTACTTGTTCAAACCCACTTTGTACACACATGCCACGTTACTATCTTAGCGCAATTTGACCAAGTCATGCTACCAAGCAAAGGAAATTGTCTGAAATGTCTTTTCCGAGAGCACCACAAGAAAGAAACCACACAGGCTTTCACTTTCAAATGCGGCCGTAGCAGTTGCTACCCGTGTACCGTGGAATCAATTACTGTATCAAATGAGTACTTATTGACATCACCGAAGGCGCTTGAACCTTTTGTTAATTGTTTAGAACGCTAAAGACAATGCGAAAGATGCAAAAGCAGCTGCCCAGAAAGTAAAAGACCGCGCTGAAGAGGTGGAGGCTAAGATTCGATCCCAGAATCTTGACATTCGGCGGCTTATTAAGGAAATAAGGAAATTTTTAGCAGGTTTGTATTCTACTTGGTATTGACGGAGTTCGATTCTTAGTTTGGCCTGCATTTCAAAAATGTTTTTGTTTTCTTATTACGCTTTGAAACGAAAAACCAAACTCTAGGCAAGATGCAGCCTTATGCTCACCGCCTCTGCAGCAGCCAGTACAGTGATAGTCTTGTTGCTCAAGCACCAGAAGTTGCGGCGCCAACAATGACGAATAGTGCAGTGGATTTTCAGATCGCCAACGCCCATCGCACTCTTCGCGGTCACGACTCAGCAAACTCAGTTTCTTGTTTCACTCCTCACGTTGTTTTTGCTGTTGAGCGCCGAGCAGGAAACCTGTGAATACCGTTTTCGAAGTCTTTGGTGTGACTTAACAAGAGAATTGAACCCAAGGGTAACAATAGCGAAGCTGACGCTCAAACCGCTACTCCATTGTTTGTTGGTTGTAGCCTCGACTTTAAGGGTAAGCACCGAAAAAAGCGATATCTAGCGACAAATATGCTCATATTAATTACGCGTTTATACAACAGTAGTTTGGCATGGTTTCGCTCAGACTGCTTTGGTAGTTTATTGTTGATATCATTTTTGAAAGCGAAATAAACTACGTCATAACGAAAGATACTAAGAGATGTGGCCTTGACTTTGAAACAGTAATTTTATCGATTCTGAAAGGAACCTTTTTGTGGCAGAGGAAAAGTCGGATCCTCAGGACATTAAAAAAGTTGCGGATCAGGTCTTGGCTCTTTCTCTTCCGGTGGGAAAAGATGAGATCGATGCCTTGGCAGACCGGGTGCGCGAGTTAGTGGCTGGGCTACCAGACGTGGACGACATTCTTAATAGCACTTCGGCCAATTTGGAGCTGGCTCGACGGTTACTGAATGACGCAAACCGCGCCAAGTACGTATCTACCAGAAGCGTGCAGAGAATAATGAGAAACGATTGCTAACGACGAACGTGAATTGTCCTTTTACCTTTTGAACTTAAAAACCGTGTTGCGAGCACAAGCTTCTTACCTTTTAATCAGTACCTTCTATGTAATTGCTTGCGCTTTAATATGGAAGGTTTGCTATTTAAGTAGTTTTTTTTAACCTTGGATTTTCAGCCCTACTCAGGGCATACGGAAATAGGATTGCAAAGCCAGGCCGGGCAGAGTCGGAATTTGTAAATTTTTTTCTTTGGAGCAGCCTGCCGTCGTAATTACGTTTTCAAGAGCGCGAGGACATTGTTATATATCTTAAAACAAGGGACATGAAAAGAAGGCTGACTAACATTTACTACATTTTACAGCGGTAGCCATTCTTGCTGTCAGCTCACTGCAATAATCCTATTTGCTTAACAAAAAAAATTTTAAGTCTAGGCTAGACCTACACCAAATCTGATTTTTGCTTTTAACATCCTTAGAGCATCGGCTGAAACGGTGGCGAAAGACGTATCCGAAGTTGTTCTTGCTTTGGAAGAAGCGGAAGCAGCATCAAACCGCGCTGAATCCGCAAAGAACAGTGCAACGACTGACATCAACAGAGCAGAGCTGAAGATCAACGAGGTATGTTTGCAGTTGCTTAAAAAACGTCGAAACGTCTTGCGTTGGACAAGCCTTGGGTTAATCAGAACCATTGCCGCAGTGCATTCCTATCTACGACAGTTTCACTGTAATCTACCATCCGTATAGCGTCTTTCTCAAGCAAAAGGCGTTGATTCCATGCGGGAAATCAAACTATCCTAGGATTGTGAAAGAAGCTTGCTTTCTAGCTGAGTAACAATTAACGTAACAGTGACATTCACTTAAAGGATATCCGTATATGTTGTTTAAAACGCTCCACTTTGCATGCTGTTACTGCAGTTTATTTTTGCGTCTTTTGCCTTAAAATTTGAGTTCGCTTTTAAAATGTGGCCTTCACTGGGTTGTTTCATTTGGCCAAAAGCCGGCAAACTGCTTATAGATATCCTCAATACTAATGCTGGGGGAAACAGGACACATGTGCACCAGGTAAGTGGAGAGGGGATTCTAATCAGACGCGCTGCTAGATTTTAGTAAAGGAGAACGGGCCACCAAGCTTCAATGACCTCTTTGGGGCAAAATTGTCAAATCTCTTCAATAAAAGGTTTTTAATCTTTTTTAAGGCCGAGTTGTATGGTTATGGGAGCCTGACTCCTGTTTCCAAAAAGGTGTGCCGGCACTTGGATTCCAACTGGGTTCAATCCGGTCTTGGGGTCGTGCTACAGAAATCCGACTCCACAACCACTTAAAGCTGTTATAAGTTTAACTTCATCTTTGTTTCAGATAAACGACGCCACAAGCGAGCTTGAAAAGCAGATGAACGACATCTCAAACTCGCTGAGCGAGTATCAAACTAGACTCAGAGCAGTCGAAAACCGGATATCAGACAACAAACTGAGGTTGGACTCAGCGCTCGATGCCGCTAATGATGCAGAAGCAAAAGCCGAAGAAGCCAGAGATGTAGGTTTTGTCTTAGGTCATTATTGTTCAGGCTTACTGGATAGCTTTGGTGATGCTAAGCGTTAAACGAGTCCTATATAGACCTGCTACGGAGTTCATAATTGTTCCGCGAAATGAAGTAAAAAAATTTCTAAAAAAACACATACCTCCTGCACACCCGCCATTTTTGTTATATTTTTACTTAATTAAACATGTGCTTGCATGATTTGCTGATAACAGAAAAACGTTTGCGTTTATGCATAAAACAACTTGAATTTAGCTCCCATTTGGAGCTGCAAATACTGCCGACCCAAGGCGTTAGTTTACCATGACGTGCATTTTTGAAATGCGCGGCATAGCGATTATGGCACGGAATATTGTTACGTCAAACTGTGAGGTTGCCAATATTTTTTTAGAAATTGAATGGAAAACAGGATTTGATTGAAGAAGCTTACTCAGTTATTGACGGCAAGAAAGCAAAAACAGATCGGCTTGCGGCGCTCCACCGAAACGTGGAAGCCTTACATCAAGAAGTGACTGGTTACAATAATGAGTTAGATCGTAAGTGAAGTGTAGCAAGTTATGGCACTCTTTATGATACTGCTATGGAATAGCATTGCACTTATAAAACGATCGGCCTTGTGTCTAGATCTAGACTCTCATCTAAGTTTCTAATACTCTCTGCACAGCGTAATGCTCCGCCAAGCTCGAAGCTTTACCTCCGTCATCGCTGCAGTCTGCCTTAAGAAAAAGCAGTATTGTAAGAGCAGAAAAGACGTGTTGCTGCATTTTCCTCTCCTGCTTGGGATGGAAACTCGTCGCGAGACGATAATCTGGTTTACACCGCCAACTTATATAGGTGTGGTTAGGGGAGAGTTAATGTCTATTTCGAACCAGTTATCATGACTGATAATTCTAGCCCAAACAGAGCAGATTGCCATTCGTAAGTTGCCAATTGTCGCTTCTAGCGACATGCTGGGTAAGCAGCCTCGTTCTGTTGGATTACGCACCGAAAGAAAGCAAGTTGATGCGAAATCTTGTTTTCAGAAATTACAGACAAGTTTGACCAATACGAAAGATCGATGAACGACAAGAGTCGCGATATGGATAGGCTCCTGAATGAGACCCAGTTCTTGTACGGCAAAATTAAAGACGCAGAAGAATTCCTTCGCACTTGCAAATAATCCATTTGTGCCATAGCACGTGTACATAGTGACCAAAGCCGTATTTAGATCTTTGTGTGGAAAAGTGAGCTCAAACCAAAGCAAGAATTTAGAATTGCATCTATTGAGTAAAAAGTTACTCAATAGATGTAACTCCAAAAATTTTGTGGGTATGTGGTCACAATTCCTTCTCCTAAACACGGCTTTGGATTCCAGCATCTACTCTTTCATATCAGCATATTTTACTTTTTTTAATCACATTAGCATGAATTAGACATTATTGTAAGCAATTACTGTATTTTAAAAAGTTTTTTTTAACCAAAAAATGCATTTTCAGCTTATTCAGCATGGTAGTAGAAATCACAATATACTGTAATTACGTGGTTTTGAAATTTAATTTTTTGCAGTTTTATTGCGTGAAACCTAAAAATGAAGCTATTTAACATTGAAAATGTATAGACACAGGACCACTAGTTCTAAACACTTGTAATTTTATTGCTACCAGGTATGCCATGCAGGATTTATTAGGCCAACTTTGTTTTATTAGGCTAGGGGATAGTAAAGAATCTTAATCAAGACGCAAATATACCATTCGGGCATTTTTAAAGTGATACTCTTAAGACTTTGAAAAAATTTAGTTTGAAACTGATATTGGTAAGCAGTATAGATTTAACTACAAATAAGCGTAATCAAAAGTAGGATTTTGTAAGTTTTGATTTGCTCATTTAATTAGGTAACACTCGAAATTAAATCACTGAGCTTCGTTTGTATCATGACGTTCCAACTTGATAGAAACAGGGGTGTGCAGTCTTTTTCCAGGCGGGCCGATTTCAGACTTGATCATTTTTCATCCTATGCAAAGCCCGTATTCCATGGGGTTTCTACGAACAACAACCTTCAAAACAGTGGCTGGTGGCAGAAAAGGTGGTGAAAACCTTGGACATCATTACTTTCAAAGTAACATTTACGCCAAATTTTTCGAATTTTACGGGTGAGGACCTTGTTTTTTGGGATCGGATTGGCGCGGGCCGCATCTGGGATTTTTCCCGCGGACCTTAAAATTTTTCGTCGCAGGCCACATTTGGCCCGCGTGTTGCAGGTTGCTCACTTCTTACCAAAAGCTTTGTTTTTTAATTCGTTGAAACATGCGGTCGCATGTGAAAGCACTGGTGCGAGTTTCAACGCATTGAAAGATCAAACAAAATGCTGATTGTGTTCAAATATCATGCTATCTGCAAACGAACTGTAGTCATCGATCAAGTCAAGTTATGCACTTGTTTACACGAGTTTGATATGACAATTCAACCCGCTTTGTTTCTGTTATTACAATGACAAAAGCTTACTTAAATCAGCTTATTTTCACACTAGGTAAATGTAATAAACTAAGTTCTCCACTTTGCATAAACTCTTGTAAAAATATCATAAGATAGAGCCACAGTGGAATGGAAATAATCTTTTTGGATTTGCAAGAAGTCCAAGGCTTTATATTTTTCAAAAGGTTAAAATTTTTAAGGGATCAGCCTGTAGGGTCGTAGTAGCCTACTTGACCGAGGGCACGTTTCTTAGGTGCAAAGTATAAAAGTGGGGATGTTGTTTAGTGGTGTATACGCCTCGTTACGAAAACTTAAACCAGGGTTAGAGGAAGTCTTAAAACCACTAAGTGTATAAGCACGTAAAAGCATTAACAGTTACCGGAATAAGATTTCAAACACAAGAAATCCTTAGTTTCTACAAATACTGAGACTCCGCTTTATGGATGAACCTAGGCTACTCTTCACTTCTAAAAAGTTTATTTTCATCGCTGTTGTAGACAATCAGGGTTCAGGACGTCTCCGAATTTTTGTGATGTCAATAGATTGGATTTCTGTTGAGCACATACCTTATGTGTGAAAATACCCTGAACCCTAAATTAAGGTGCACAAACTTGGGTGTGCTTGAGCTAAGAGCCACTGCAAAATTTTTAATTGGAAAATCTCGTTTTCCCAAGAAACAAAATCCGTTTAAATTCTGTATGTGGCGAAAATAGTTTGTGCACTTTGATTTGCTTGCCGCTTGGAGCTGAAATCTAATTCGAAATTTTGGCTTTGTGTTTGCTTTTTGTGTTGCAGTGTCTTATGTGTGAAGTTTTCGGGTCCGACATTCAAGTGATAATGTTTCTAAATCCATAAAATAAATCAAATGCGGCATACTAGTGTATTTTTGCTTTAACGTGAGAGGAGAGCCATTAATTGACAGCTGGTGCTAAAGTGTAAGAGAATCTCATCCGAAGTTTATGATATCGCAACAGCATGGCAAACTACAGCGTCTGTACAATGGCCACTAGGATCAAAGGATCATGTGCTCCGTACTCCGAAGCAGACGTAGACAATCCTTTTTTTCTGTTACAGATTATCACTGACGCTGTCCTGCGAGGAAAAATAGTGAAAAAAAAAAATATTTGAAATCAAATAAGGAACTGGCCCTAGTGTTTTCGAGGATGGCATTGTGTCATGCTCTTTCTCCACCCTCCTTTACCATCCAAACAAAGAAAAAGACTTAATTTCCTTTGGTGAGCGATCTTGAAAAAAATTGTTTTAAAAGTATCGAACTTTTTTCTTTCACCAAAATATAATGCCACGCAAACCAAGTTGTTTTGACACTTGTGACGTCATTATTACTGCGCACGTGTGAATTGTTTGAAGTCATTCTGTCTCTGCTTAGCATTTAATGCAAGGGGCTAGTGCATGCTCTCAAATTTTTTGGTTTTCAAGCAAAATTACATTTCAATGACAGAACGTATCAAACAGAAATATTGTATCGAGTTTTGCAAAAAGCTTGATGACAGTCGAGCTGAATCAACACGAAAGATTGAGCGAGTGTTTAGAGAGAAGGCCTTAAAATCAACTCGGATAAAGGAGTGGTGTAATCACTCTAAAGGTGGCAGTATGTCCGCGGACAGAGAGTCACGCTCAGGGAGGCCATTCACCTGCCGAAAGGAGGAGGTGAGTAATGTAGATATTTTTCCACTTAAGATTTTGATAATGTAACAGTCTTATAGTTTTTAGTGAAAACTCTTTTTACCATTTTTTTGAAACGTGAGAAATAATGTTTCAGGTTGTTTTGCTGATCAATAGAGAGGATCTTCTATAACTTAGACAGTGATAATTAATTATGTTATGTTTTGACTTAGAAATTGGCTATCTGTTGAGCAAACTAACTTGTTAACCACTGCAAGACACTGCTTATCAGTAATGTAAAATCTGCCCTGCTTGCTGTAGTCAAAGTCACTTTTCTAATCTGAGCTGTATTTATACGCTTTTGGTTTTACAACAACTTGTTCGTTTGCTGGCTTGTGGAATTGTGCGGTGCAGTGAGTTACGAATCTCAATCTCAGGAGGGCGCTAGGGCGCCCGTCCCGATTATCGTACTCTACGTAAAATGAGGTCAACAAAAGTTTTTTTGTGTGAGGAGTAAATGTAATGAAAAGTTCACACCATGATCAATCATAAAACTTTACAAGACGATCGAAAAGTTGCAAATAAACTTTGCGATCGTCTTGTAAAGTTTTGTGACTGATAATGGTGTGAACTTTTCATTATGAACTGAGGTTCGCTGAAAAGCATTAGAAGATTGTCACTGTTGGCATCGCGCATCAGAAATATACAACAAGAAGCTACACAAAGTGTACTACTTCAAGGTTCTCCGTCGCCTTCGTATCCCTGTGCGAAGAAAGCAACCAGATTTATTGGCAGCAAAGAATTTTCAGCTTTGCACGAAAATGCATCCGTGTAATCCAAACTTTTCTTGCCAAAAACACTATGCCACTGGTTTGGCAGGCTACTCACTCTCCAGACTTGACACTGTGTCATTTCTGGATGTTCCCTTAATTAAGTCCACTCTGTGTGAAAAGCGATTTCAATCATGAAACGATATTATGAAAAAATCGGCTGAGGATCTTAGAAGAACCCCAGAGGAGGAACTGAAATGGTGCTTTCAGAAATGACAGTAGTGCTGGAAAAAAAGTGTGGTCGTCCAAGGGGACTATTTGGAAGGAGATTGAATAAAATTTGTAAAATTCATTGTGTTGTGTGTTGTATACCACAAAATCCAACACCTTTTGAATAGACCTGGTAAGCGTTTGTTTCATAACTTTAACCTAAAATCCTTATTTTTTGGCAAAGTCCTTTGTGACCTTGCAATAAAAACATTCGTTTGATATTGCAAAAAAATCTTTATTTTTGGACCTCTAAAAAACAGATTCACTGCGTAAAAAGTTTATGGTTCTACGTTAATACGCTACGAATGTTAGTGGATACTGGGCAGAGTTATTATGACAATGGAATTACAACGCAATGTGTATGCCAATGATTCCCAAGCGAGTTTACCCGTAGCTTTTTGGAATACGATATTACGCTTTAAGGGGGTGCGAAGTTTACTTTTTTTGCTTGCTTGCATCAGCAAAGACTTTGCTAAATATTGAAGGGACTGCAAACAATGTTCCAATAAAGCAAAGAGGTATGCTTACCAAATAAGTTTGGGAAACTCTTGCGTACGCCTTTTGTACGCCCTTTACAACTCTATGCTTAGCCACTGTAAAAAGTGCAACTAACAAATATGAGTCCGTAATGTTAGGCTACCATGTACACTTTCATTATTCCAACAGAAGACACGTTTTTGTGGCCGCTGTTAGGCAGATCTTTAGCAAAGAAATGTGTGGTCAAAAAGAAATCAGAGATTGTTCTCAAACACATTTACTTGAAGATGGCTTGAACACTAGCTGTAAGTACCTGACAACACCTGGTCCCTGACCAATGTGTAGTTGTAACGCACTGCCACCCTTCCGACTCTAAGCACAAACAAAGCGAAAACAGGAACTGACATGAGTCGCCAAAACTTTGAAAACTGAGTGTTCAATTCGTATATCACACAAGAATTGTCTATTTAGCACTCAAAGCATAAAAAAAGCTTGAAGTAGGCAGTTTTTCCCTCAGGGCAGTTTTTCTCCCTGCCCATTGTCAATTACGCCACTCAATCAAAGCAAAGTTTAACTTTCTTTCTTTTACAGTTGGTTTTGTTATTAACAAATATGGTGTTTTATTGAAGGCTTACCGGTAATGTCTACGTGATAGCTAACACATAGTTTTTATCTGCATAGATGAAGTAATCTTAATCCATACACTACACATCTTAATTTACGTATAAGTTTATTTATTAACCTAGGATTAACTGAATGGTAGTCGGTATAACTGCTTATTTCTTTGTGGAAAGTATGCTTTTTTTAAACAAGAGCGTTTCAAAATTTTGCGTCAGCACGTACAAACCACTTGCAAACAAGGTTAATAGTTTATAGATGGTTAACCGACAGTTTACTTAAATGCTAATAATTTCAAAGTGTCACCAGTCATTAAGATAAGATTTTTGCAAAAGCAGAGGCCCCGCCAACAAACGTTACGAGAGCATGAATGACACCAACCTTAGAATAAGTCAAGTTACCTGTTGTGAAAGGTAACTCAGCTTCTACTTTTAATCAACTACCGGGTACCCTCAGCCTGAATAGAAAATGAGGAAAGAATGGAGAGCGTCCGGCAGAGGTGTCAGAGAATGAGAGAAACCAGGAAAAAGAGAAAAATACATATAGAACATTACAAAAAGCGAGTCAAAGAAATTGAGAAAAGAGGAAAGCATTGGCAGGCCTGGTGCTGACGAGAATAGCGAAAAGAATAAATACGACGAGCTTCAGCAAAAAGACTGGAGCCAACTAAGTCGTCTGAAAAGGAAAGAGTGAATTGCTGGCATAAAATCATGAGTCGCTCCTGCCGGAAAAAGCAGAAATAAGAGAATCACTTCTTATCAATTGAAAATGGTTTGGAAGAGAATTTAGATGACAGGAAGCAAAATCTTGAATAGAAAGAGAAAAAGGGGGAAATGAGCAATACAGAAAGAGAGAGAGAGAGAGAGAGAGAGCCAAAGAGAGAAAGAAAAAGAGAACATATGTTTGGAGTTTAGAGAACAAGATCCACACTAAAAAAAGAAATTCCTGAAAAGCAAAAAAGGAATAAGCGGGAGAGCAGAAGCACAGCTTCCCAATAACTCTTGGTAGGCCTCGTTTTCTTGGCTCCTGCCAGTCCCGAGATAGGAAAGTAGGATGTCAGATGAAGAACAGGTTCATTGCTCACAGCAGGAAAACATAAAATTAGTAAATATGGCTTGCAAACTGTGCAAAAAAGACTGATGGGAAGGACTATAGGCGTAAAATAATGGCGCTTCAGCTTATTAGAGGCCAAAAAAACGAAACCATTCGAGAAAAACGTTGATGATACTATATCAAAAAAAATTTGTTGAGTAAAGATAAAACCAAGGACTTTTTATAGGGGTCTCTGAAAGAATCAGAGGTACAAATTGAAGTATTTTGTTGTGATAAGGGGTTGGCCTTAAACAATGAAACGTACTTAAAAAAGAAAACAGTACTGCCAAAAGTAATCCGGAGAACAATCGGAGTTAGAATAAAACAAAAAGAGGAATTAATCAGGCGTGTGGCTCAAGTTTAGTTTGATGGCATCCACTTTCCGGCTTGTTATTGATGAAAAACTAGGAAATGTAAGATCAATTATAAATGCATAAGAACACTTTGAAGGACTCAAAGAAACGGATTTTATAAAGGTGAAACAGTCATAAGCAAGCACGCTTGCCTAAAAGAAAAAATGAGAACCACCAAACAGAGCAAGGTGGAAAGCCAGTGGAAAGAAGCTTGTGGTTGAAGGCGGGGCGCCAAGCATAATCAAAGGCCGAAGTCAACAAGGTTTGACCAACAGCAATGTCTGAGTTCATCAAAAACAATCCGAGATAACCTAAGAGAAAAAAAGTTGATCACGAGTTTGTTCGACTCGAAAGAAAACGACCCGATCGGGTGATGTAATGCAATTGGACTTCAGAAAAAAGAGTGGACTCTAATAAATAATGCGTTTAAGTAGCTTTACAAAGTAGCAGCTGCGAGGGATACATCGAAAAAAAAGTTGGAGAGCCTCGAGGTTTTCAAATGTTATGGATAGAAGTGGTAGATAAATATTTCCACACAGAAGGCAAGAAACGTAAAGCCCAAGAAAGTTTGATAATGTAGGTAAAGAAAAAAACTCCACATCGACGAAATAAAAGAGCCATTGTCTCAAGATCCACACCTTAACCTAGCGAGACCGAGAAAGATTAATTGCCAGTAGCAGCGTGAAATTTGAAGAGGAGGACAGACTAAAAAGCGATTTCGTAAACCAGGATCCCTGGCGAGGGTCAGACCGGTTGCATCAGAAAAGTTAAGATTTCGAGTAGCCGATGAAGACAACAGCCTGCTCACAGGGCAAGAAGCAGTCAGGAAGGTATGGTAGAAATCCAGAAAAAGCAGACGAAAAACCACTGACAGAAAGTTAGAGCAAGTATGCGTATTTTGAGCAAGCTAGGTGCATGCCTTTAACGACTGCTTTGTTAACTGCATGTAATTGGCCACGTGCACCGATCAAACGAGTAAATTGAGCAGTGAAATTACGATCCTCATCCATGTTCTTTTCGTTTTTGAATCTTTTAACACGATTACAGCTTCATTACCAAACCTCTGAGGAGACTCCCCTAAAATTTGTCAGCGGATCTGCGTAATTTGCAAAAGCATCGAGAAGCAGTCTACTCCATCTGATAGCTGCGCAATAGTTTGAGGAGCTTTTGCTCAGAAGCATTATAGATCTCTAGAATAAAGGTCTTTACAACAATTTAATGGCATCTTTTTGAGTGCCTGTAAAGAAATAAAACGTTTAACTCAATTTTCCAATCAGCGTTCTGGCTTTAAATGATGTTGCCAAGAAGGAGTTGAAATCCTGTTCAGTGGCGCCATTGGCGGCCACCACAAATTAAAGCAGAATAAGGTACATAGCTACGAAAAATGCTGTAGACTTAAAAAGCATGACGTTTTTGTATTTGTCTGTATACCAATAGTAGACAGTTCAATAGGTAGATACTGTACTTGAATTTCATCATAGTGCGTCGCCATAAGCAATAATATTACACAAAGGTAATCTAGGACTAGTTGAAAAAGGGCAAAAGTGTCAATTGCCTCTTCACCAAAGTGTTTATTCAAGACTTAAAAATTTAGTAAACTTGTCGGTTTTGAATGAATTTTTGTTTGATCTCTAAAAAAAGGGTCATCGCTTCGTATTTACTCATAAAATGTGTTTCATATTCTACCATGTTTCTTATTCCAAACATTTCTTCTGGGAGACGTTTCGACCACTTAAAGGCGTTAATGAGCCATCCAAAAAATGAAAAGCGTCTTCAATAATACCACTTGAGGCAAATGTTGCCAATTAAAAGGAAACTCAAAGAAGATTCCGCCGGTGGCTGTGCCTTTATTGTGATGGAAAAAGATAAGGTCGATTGGAAGAGGAAAGATAGGTGATCAAATCGTTTACTTTCTTGAAAAACTTGCCTTTCTTAACTCTTCAGCATTTTGCCAAAACTTTTTTCCTTAGTTCAAAAACCCCTCCAAAATCACTCGCTAATTCACACGGTCCACTTAGTCGGCATTCTGCACGTTCCAGTATTAAACGGCAAAATGCGTTTGGCACTAAACTGCGCGTAAGCTACGTTGGTTTTCAAATGACCTAAACTGTACAGCGTGCTTCACGCATTTGCTTACGGGTACAACTTACACAAAGTACAGTAAATCCAATGTTGGTTTCATCGCACCGGTTTCGTAGCCATTTATCATTTGTATTTAAAATATTTGTCTGAAGAACACAATTATGGTCAAGTTATGCGGCAAAAACAAACTGACGGCAATAACAGAGGAGCAGAGAAACATCAAAGGCGTCTCTTTGTTTCTTTTTAAACGTTGTAAAAGAAAGTCCAAGCTCAAAAATGTTACGCTTGAATGCATTCATGTCTGGCTCAAGTGTGTAAACAAGTCGGTTTGCTTTTTTTCTTTTTTTTATCAATTTATTATCTTCTTTGTAGTTGTTTATCGCGACTGGGCATCCTCGGTTGACTATAGCAATATTTCAGCAATGTATTGGCATACTGAAAAAGACTGGGTCGCAAAGCGCTAGGAAAGAAATACGACATTGGATTGATGGACAACAATTGTTTTGTTCAATGCGACTCCGCAAAAAACTTTACTTCCTTATCAAGTCAAGATTAGCTTTTTGATTGCTCACTTATTACGAAACAATTAGTCAACGTTGTATAAAGTTTACTTCAGAAATTAAAAAAGAATTTTTTAAGTCAAAACAAGATGTTATTTCTAGTTTATGCCTAAGGTATTTCTTGTCAAACTCGAGGGTATTTGACTATAAAATATAGTGCAGTGCGGTAGAAGTTTTTTAGCCAACTAACTATCAAAAAATTTGGCTGAAATAATCCAGCTTCAAAGAAATGTATAAAAAAATCGTCAAGCTTTTTACAAACAACTAATATAGAAGCGAAATGTTATCTTACGTTGCTAAGCGCGTTTTACGTCATAGTTATGTTGATAGTACATTTAGAAAACTAAAATACCGTGAACTTGACTTTGTTTCTCTACATGCCTTCAGGTCAGTTATTTTTGTAAGAGACAATCTCTCACAAACCAGATTTCATAACGTCGTATTACTGTAAGACTGATATGTTATGTAAGCTGTTTGTCGAGTCCAACGTGAAGGTAGCGTCAGATAATTGAATAATAATCTTTATGAAGTTATTAGAGTCACTGATAAACCTAAGGCTTTTGTAAGTGGTAAGCTATGCTGCCGTGATATTGCACAACCAAACAGCTGCATTTCAGATTTCATAAACAACTTAGCCGTTTTTTCATGTATGTAAAAGCGCTGATCTACAAATGCAGTATTATCATTGCTCCCACAGTTAACAAGTTAACTGCAAGGCTAATAAAATAGTTCAGTAGTTCCTTTGTTGAATAATGCTAACTGACAAAAAAGTCGATTTTCTTAAAAACATTATTTTAGTAGTAATTAGGTTTCACCGCATCATGGTAACGTGGAAGTTGAATACACTTTACAAAATCTACAAGCATACTTTTAAATAATACTAGCGAGTTAGAGCGTTTTAAAAGAATGTTGTTTCGTTCATGGCGTCTTTACTTGGTGCTGGTGAGGTGAAAACAATCTTTGCGTGAAAGTAGTAAATAGTCCATCAAACGCGAAATGGTGATGCAACAAGATTTAAGGTCGTATTTAGTGATGGAGTTTTTATCCCTTCCCCATCTTCAAAATATGTACAGTACCGTATTTTTATCAGAAATTTTTCGAAACCAATTTCTGTTTACGGCTGTGGTCAAAACGGTAATTGGACGAAATTTGCTTTATGATAGATTAATTTTGTCAATGAAAGAGGTCGCATTCTCTGAGAGTAGAGCGTAGGCATGAAGGTGAGGAGATAAACCCCACCTTATTTATTTCATTTCAAGGTCTAATCTGCTGTTTTGAGAGGCGTAGTATTTGTTTCAAAAAGCATCAGCTGCCGTTGATTAAACAAGTCGTATTGACGCAGCCAGATTTTACGTAGCATGTCGGATGAAGG
Organism: Trididemnum clinides; assembly: GCA_963675345.1. Classification (NCBI taxonomy): domain Eukaryota; kingdom Metazoa; phylum Chordata; class Ascidiacea; order Aplousobranchia; family Didemnidae; genus Trididemnum; species Trididemnum clinides. Next base: position 11,801,345 of record OY776304.1, read on the forward strand.
GTTGAGTGCGTAAAGCATTGCTCCTTTTCTGCTCTTTCAGACAAAATAGTTGGATCAATTTCGGAGCTGATTCGTGGCAACTTGAAATGATGGGCTACAAGGCCATTTTTGTTTCAGAGATAAACTTTGAAGTTAAAAACACCAGTTGATTTGATTTAAATCAAGAAAACTGCTAGCTCACTGAGTACGCGGAAGCTCCCGTTTTCTTGAAACAGCAAATTTTACAAAATTCCTTCGCCATTATCCAGACCCATAAAGTAAGCTTAAACTTTGGAGGTTTCGATCATGCACTCCCTGTAATCACTTTTGGGCATAGTAACGTTTACTTGCTTGTTGTTAGGTATAATACATGTGATTAATGTACCGTGACAGTATAAAAGAAATATAAAAATAAGTTAATGCCTCCTGATTCGGATTACATTGCCATGACAAGCGACATACTGTTAAAAGGAAATCTGCGAAAAGCAAAAAACTGGAACAAGAGATATTTTGTATTGAGGGAAGGAAATCCTGCTAAATTGGAATATTACGAGAACGAGAAAAAATGGAAAAGTAGCAATAGCAAACCAAAACGAAGATTTAACTTGGAAAAGCCTTGGAATATAGGAAAAAATAAGGACACCAAACATGAGTTTCTTATTGTAATTTTCACTGAAGACGAATATCTGTCAATGGCAGCAGAAAACGCCGAAGTTCAAGATCAGTGGGTGAAAGCTCTTCGAAAAGCAATCAAGCCAGGTAAGGATGATCAAAATATAAAAGAGTCTAAGCCATACACTGGTTACAAGACACCTGATGAAAATTGTCGGGTCCAAGATAAGGTTTTAGCACTCTATGACAGCGTTTTACGTGCTGTCGGTAATCGGGATGAAAGCCGAAAACGCAAACGGTTTATATCATTAAAGGTGAGGTTGTGGTGAAATCAGAAGTAAGCTTTGTTTGTTTCATGTTGAAATAATCACCGAGTGTTGCCAGAAGATCTATTTCCAATCACAAAAATACACAAAACATGTTTCTGACTGCGCAAAAACCCCTTTTTTTGCACTTTTTACTCCTTGGCAGATTCGATTTCGCAAAACACTTTTGTTTATCTTCGAAGAAAGGTCTTCAAGTTGAAAAATTAATAAAAAAAGGTCTGCTTGATCTAAAAGGAAAACACAAAATCTCGAAAAAGTTGACTTCAAAAAAAAAGGTTGTCCAGTTGAGAAACAAACGGAAAACCAACCGAAAAATTCGAATGATAAAAGCTGCCTATTGAAGAAATAAGTTACAGTGATGATATAACGAAGGCTTATTCAAATTATCCCAACGAAATGAATCGAAAGTTTAGGCGAGTGCAAAGTAACCTTAAGTTCTCTGAATCGCCCTTTCATTTTGTAGCGTCGGCGCATGCTAATACACTCGGCCCTCGTTTTTCCGGACTAGATGGTGCAGGAACCAGTCCGGATAATGGAAAAGTCCGGATCGTACAAATGTATTTATGTAATGCAAATAAAATGAAATAAATGTCCTTAACAATGTGATTACTTTGCTTAACAAAGTAGTGTGACATAATGAATTAAATTTTCGTATATGTTTGCACTGTTATCTCGTAAAATGGTATAATTTTCCGTTCACTCACGTTGCGTTTTTGTACGGAACGGCAGATGTGTTACTGATACCCGACAAAACACGGTGTTTACGAGCGTTAGTAGCCATCTATCTGGCATTTCTGGCAGTATGCGAGGCGCGCGTTGTTTGAACTCATTTGTCGGCCGTTCGGACTCACTGTCCGGATAAACCGAAATCCAGATTCACGAGGTCCGGAAAAACGAAAGTCGAGTGTAGTTTAAAGCTGAAGCATGAGCTTAACCAAGAGACGTTCACACTCAGGCATTCCGTAAACAATATAACGCTTAACCTCTTTGTCTTTTGATGACTAAATTGATGCTCAGTTTCTCACCCCGCAATGTGGACGTTGCGAGAGGTTAAAATTCCAGCTTCAGGTTTGTTGCGAATTGAATTGTTTTGTACGCTTTTAGTTTTTTACTTTTAATGGTCATAATTTCTTAAGGCATTATGATTTAGGGTACTGCTTAATGAGCAACATTACTGAGTTATATAACACCCCCAAGACTTATAAAATATCTCAGGTGCTTTCCCGTGGCTGTAACTGATTCTAATTTACAGCTATGCCAATAATTAACATACGAGTGGGATTTTTCATAAAAATTACTACATTAAAGCAAATCCTTCGTTAACAACTAGGTTACTGAACAGAATGACGAAATATGTTCGAAATTGAAGGTCTTAATTGAGACGAAGAAATGCCGCTGACGTTATTATGCCATTAAACACTGGGAAAGTTTTGCTTCCTATGACGTAGAAACTTTTCGATTTTTATGTCAATCATACTTAAGATCAAGTTCACGCTGGGTGCGCTAAACAAGCTTTTTTTGAAACAGCTTTTTACGTCACAAAACGCTTTCTTTCATAACCAAAGTATAGACTTTTTAGCGATATTTCAACATTTCATATGACTGCCTGTTGGCGACATGTTATCATTTGTTATTTAACATGCTTTCTGAAGTGGCCAAGAGCCTTTGGCATAACAACATGTTAATAAGTGGGTATTTAATTGTCGATGGAAAACAAAATCTTCTGCAAGAGCTCTGCAACTCGTTGACTCCAATAAGTTTTGTCAGTTTCTTATTTATCCATAAATAAATTCTATCTGTGAATTAGTTTTAATGCAACATGAGCTTGATGTATCGAAAAAACAACTTTCTATTTAGTTTTAGGAGCTAGCTAGGATCCTTCGTAAGCCCTGTTTTGGAATTTTTTATTGGGCTATTTGTCAAATAACAATAATAGCTTAGGAATTTTAAAATAAAAGTTTTTTATGGTATTTGCGGTCATTGTCAAAGAGCCGATGCCAAAGGTGAATGGCTGCTCGTTTTATGGATTTGCAAAGTCCCGTACTGGCAGGCTCCAGTTTTGCAGCTGTTCGCGCCTCTGTCATTCGGCTGCTGCAACTCTGTACCTTTCATGATTACAGAGATGAACAGCAGAACTTTGGCATCAGAGGTTTTCAGCATTTTCGTTTACCTTCATCGGATCTGGAATAAGAACACATTCGATTCATCAAACACCAAATTGAATGGAGAGATTGGAAGACTGCGAAATGACAATGTAGTTTACGAATCAGCAGTCACCCATTAGGTGTCCTTGTGGTCAGTGCAGGCCGTGGTTTGAACCCGGAGCGTAAGTTTGAAAACAAACAACGGTTTCGCTTGGCCGCGCAACGAATCACTTTTAGCTCTTTACCCGCAGATCACAAGTTTTCCTCTCAGTTCGTTGCACCACGCATAAACACTTGACCAAGAACTTTATGACCGGGACGTCGGTAGTCGTGCGCCCGGGGGTGGCTTTCTACAAACTAAAAGGTTGATTGCTTCAGTAGTTTCCGGTTTTTACTAGCTGTGATATTTTTTAATTTTGAGTGAAACGTAAAATTTTAGGTGACACTTTAAATTTTGAGGGGCTTTTTAAATTTTGAGTGACACTTTTCCGTTCTGTCTCAGGTGAAACTGATTTTGGTGACGTCACTGTTTTATGGCAGTCAATGTTTTTTCAATTGGCAACAAGTCTGGTTTCAGGCTACATTGAAGGAAAAATGTGGCAAATATGTTGATATAGCCTGCTTGATTTCAGTCAAACCAGGTATTTCCACTTTGAAGTTTTCAGCGCGCTATTAATTAGATGTGTTGTCACCAAAGGCAAACTAAAGTGCATAAAACCTGTGTAAACAGTCGGAAGTATTGTGTTTTGCTGACATTTTGCGAATACTTTCGGTGCGTGTAAACCAAGAAAGGTTTAATCACTGAGAAAATGCTTTTATCAGGTTAAATTTAATGAGTTTACAAGTCCTGGAAAATGCTCAAAAGTAACCATGTAGGCGGAAATATTGATCGTTAGGCTCTCATTGTGTCAGATGATCAACAAAAGGTTTTTTACGGCTAATCAGTTGCTTTAGTTCTTTGCATTGTACGCTGCAGTATTGCTACTATCTATGAACCTGGGCGTCAATAGAATCCGAACCGAAAACCGATGTTACTAGCTTATTTTTCCTGAACCCGAATCGACTTTGAATTTCTTGCATTGGGTGCCGCATGGTAAACGCAATTTTTATAAAGCAGTTAAACCGGAAAAAACCCGTAAAAACAGGTTTTGCTGAACCAAAATCGGAGCGTTATTATTTAAAAGGTTCCATTACTTCCGTAAATCCATTCAGAAAACTGACAACTCTGATCGCATATGTCGTTGTTCGGACTTTGCCTGACATCCAAAAGTATGATTTCGAAAAAATAAAATATGCAGCCAAAATTTTATTTTGGCTGAGTGCAAGAAAGCAATAGAATTTAAATTTTGCTTTCAAGATTTTCTTTGTTGTTTACCCTTACTTGTTTCTTTTGTATTTTATAACTTACCACAGAAAGCAGAGCGGGCCCATTAAATATTACCCGACTTCACCCCTATTTGTTCTCGCATTTCTATATATAACATAATTTCTTAAAGTTTTCGGACCATGCAAGTCTACATCATCAATTTCTCGTTTGTAAGTTTAATCAATTACATGTTTACCAATTTCTGTTCTGTGAATTAAACCATTGAAAGGTATTGCAATATTTTTGTAGCTATCGCGTTGTGGTGCCCAGATCATTATCCCACTTTTGGCGGTTGTTTACGCAGTCAATCTTCTCTTCAATTCGGTTTCTTCTTATTTTTCCGGCCAACCGAATTCATTGCAACAATTCGTTTAGAAGTGCAAGGCACGTAAAACATGAAGTGCTGTGAAAACAAAAGCCGTAAAAAATGCAATAAAACGAGCCATAAAATTGACTCAAAAACTAGTTTTAGGTTGTTTTCATTCTTAAACCCAAACCGAACTTGAACCTTTAAGATTTGAGCCGGAACCAATGCTTGACCTCTAAAATTTGACCCTGGTGAACCCAAACCGAACCTGAACCACAATTGTTTCAAAACGTAGAACCTGAACAGGAGCTTAACCAAAACAAATTTTGCTGAAACCGAACTGGAGCGATATTTAAATCGGTTCGATCCCTTGCTTTGAACTGAAAAAAAAAGACGATGGCTGTCATTGTAATTGGCTTGCAATTTTTCAACCACTATTTGTAACCATGTGCATTGCAGCTGAAATTTACAGGTTTTGATAAGATCGTGTTTTCAACTCAGGAAACTGCAATAAGATAAAGGTAGATAACATGTTTTGAAAGTCATCACAGAGTAAACGAATAAACCAGGACAAGAACCTAAGGTCTATGTTGCAAATTTATTTCTTTTCATAATGTGCATCTGCGTTCTAATCGGACTATGTTGTTTGCTGTCATCTGCAGAAATGATAAATTGAGTTGCGCAAGTCTTTTGCAGCTAACATCTGTTACCGTCATCAGCTTATATCGATTTTCAAGCACTAGGGCTGCATTTTTTGAATTCTGGAACGCTAGACTGTCGCTGACCTGGTAGTTTAAGACATTTCGAGGGACACCAGCAGACATGATTCTATCGTTAAAAGAGAGGTGTGGAGAAACTAGTTAAGGGTCAAGGTAGGCTGCCTTCCCAAAGGAGACTGTTCAAAGTATTTATAGGGTACTTTTGGAAGGGGGTCTAATTTGAGTAAGATTGATTATGGAGGTGCCTAGATAGGCAGCTCTGATTGCTCCAAATACTTTCTTTACCAATCACTGGGGGACTGCGCTTTCCCAAAACTTTGAAGTACAATTTTTTTGTACAAAATGTTTCTTTAGAAGCCTGAAGAGCTTTTTAGATCCCTCCTCCATTAATTGGACTCACCTTCAACTTTCTTTATTTTTCGGAAGCTGTTCGTAAATTTGGCTTTGAATAAAATACAGGTCTCATTTAATTTTGACTCTGAAATATTTTTACGCATCTCCTTAGTGTTACAACCTTGACCTTGTTGTTGACTTGAAATGCTTCACAAAATGTCTTTGTATTGGGGTAAAACTGGAAAATCTATAAATGGCAATTTAAGATATTTTCGCATTACCACTTGTCTACATTTTACCGCCGTCTGTTTCCTGTTTGTAAGTGTGTGGTCACATTAAGTCAGCTGAGACTGTGAGTTTTGTTTTGAAGTAAAAACCTTAGTATCGTCACTGTGCTAGTTTTGTAAATTTTTGACCGACTTTTTGGAGTTAATGTTGTTGAAAATATGTCTAACTCTAAACCTTTTCCTGCCAACTCTAAGGCTTTGTGAGAACTAAAAAATTTTCTCCAGGAAATGTCTCTGGTAGCCTCATGACAGGATTTTTGACCAACATCAAGTCAGTTTCTTGATCAAAGTGTTTGGGCAAAACCTGTCTAATTTCTGGGTGTTCTATAAAAAAGGTCTACAGCAAAATTTTTCGAAGTTAATGGATAATTAATAAAAAAAACGATGTCAACTACAATTTCGTTGGACCACAATTTCATTACTGAAGGAAGTAGACGTTGTTTTCACTTGTAGAAATAGTAATCGTTGCTGGGGAGGAGGACACATTCTCCTATTCACTTTTCACGCTGCGCACACTGTTCTAAAGGCTTCTGCTACTGCTGAAAAAAATTAAAAAATTGCTGCATATTATATTGCTGGAAGGAACGTGTTGCTACCATTGGTTTGCTACAAACCACAAATAAAAAATATTTTCGCACAATATAAAATTGTGAAAGCGGAGACAATCTACATTGTAATCGAAAGGTTGCGAGTTCAATTCTAGTGTTTGATGACTTTGCTTATCGGCAAGGTTTACTTAACTCTGACAAAAAAGTTGGCGAAAAGTGATCATGAAGCACGATATTGCGCCAAGGTTAAAACTCTTACTAGGTGAGATGGCATGACATCATTCTGAACAAACCGTTTGATATGTATTGCTTCATATTAAAATCAGAACATAAATTTGTGGCAGTTCAACCGGCAATGTCGATTTCTAACATTGAGTCTTTAACTTCAAGTATAGCTACAGACTGTTTGACGTTGTTAATTTATTTGTTTCTAATGTCGTGCAGAAAATCACATGCTGACAAGCAAAAGGCTTAGATATCAAAATGTAATGCGTAAATGAATATGCTACTTCCTTCACTTTCAGTTTAAAAGTGATTAAGGTCGTATTTTGAAATGTCTTGATCTTTAACAGACGCGAGGCGTAGTGGTTCGAGCGTCAGCTTCGCAGTCGGTAGACTTGGGGTTCAATTCCCTTGTCGAGCCATTCCAAAAGACTTTAAAAAATGGCATCCACGGTTTCCCTGCTTTACGCTTGGCATTTACAGGAGGTTGTGGAGAATAAGCCGGCAAGTTCGCTTGTTGTGTCCTTGGGCAAGGCACTTAACGGGACGCCCCCGCCTTTTTGTGGAAGACAGGTGGCCCAGACACCTCGGAAATGGCAACTCCCAAGCGAGTGCGGATCTCCCCCCCAAAATATAGCCATACATCGCTTTCTCGTGAATGGAGGATAAATATGGTAAATATATTTTAGCGTTGCTTTAATCAACTGAAAGATATTTTCAAAAGCGTTTTAAGGGGACAAGACAAAGTGACTTTACGAAATGCCCCCTTTATATGGTGTCTAGTTTATGTCATTGAATGTTTAAGCTTTCGCAGTAATTTTCGACAACGTGGTTTCGTAGTTGTGGAAACAGGTGTGGCTGCGCGTGAGAACGCTTTTTATGACCTTGTTTTGATCCAGTTACAGCGAAACGTGAAAATGAACTTTAATATTTTATTATTTGACTCGACGTACGAGGCTATTTGCTAGCTCGAGGCAGCGCAAACAAAGTGACAGAATACCGCGCGCCAACACAAGCGCGTTTGCTTCAAAACAACAACATTACACGACCCACTTACGACCGCCCAACCTACATTGTTATCTCCAAAGAATTTTTACTGCTTTCTCAGTTCGGCGATACTTTGACTGTGTGTCCAGTAAACAAAGTAGCGACCAGCAGCTTGTAAATTCTCTTGCAGCGGTACTATGTGCTGATTAACCTTGTCGTAAGCTAGGTACAATTTGATCATTTTCGTCCCCAGGCAATCTTTGTATATAAGCGGGAGAGAGGTGTGTATTGCCCTCTCCAAAATTTGCTACTACGATTAAAATAAAAGGGCAATCAGCCGATTCTTTTTATTCTTAGGCTCTTTTAAAATGAACCTCTCCCTTTTAACAGTTAAAGGAATTCCTTGTACCACACCGAGTGTATCTGAATTTGCCAATGGCAATGTTACTTGTACCTCTTGAAATTGATCGACACTTCATGTGTCTAGCCTTGGAAAAGATTGTTTTGTTCAGTTAAAACATCGATTAGCGGCAGCTTGATGGTCAAAGTCATTGCCTTGTGACTAGAGTGCGGTTTTCATTTTATTTTAACAAGGTTCTCTATAGCAATCGATCGATAAGCTTGCTGCTTTGAGCCTATTTTGCGTCACTCTGCGTTTTCACCTCAATTAACATTGTAGGCTATTGGCTTATTGGTTGGTAGTTAAAGAATTGCCGCTGTTGCAAAAGATCATCATATGCCGGCATATTTTGGAATACCTAAACTATTATGAAACATTACAATGTCATGTATTAATAGTTTTAGTCGGTTTTTAACCAACACGCTTTTTAACGTCAAAATATATTTTAATCGTGACAAAGGTAAATCGCTTTCTTACATATACAGGGTGGGCCATAAATAACGCACCAAAGCATATAAAACAATTCAGATAATAATAACAAACGTTTTTATTAAAACAAAACTTAACAAATGAACAGAGAAACACGTACACGCTGGTACAATCACAAATGCTCAAAATGCTCAAAATACCCAAAGAAGGGATATTTACATTATTTCACATCACAATTTATTTTAAATCTTTGGTGCGTTATTTACGGCCCACCCTGTATATCTATTTCCCATTGTAGCGCAACGGCAGGCATCCTACTGTAATCCGCGTTAGAATGAGTGCACTCCATGTGGCGACTAGTCACCTCTGTCATGATAGCTACTGAACGCAGATGGCGATCCATATACAAATCCAAATGTTGTTGGCGACTTTCTACTTGTGGTTTGTAGTTGAAGTTGCTGAGGTTGCTACGCCACATTCCCTATTCCTGAGCGCCGAGCAGGAGATCAGCAAATGCTAGTTTTCAGTCTTCTTACGATTCAACTGCGTAGATTATTGATAAAAAAGGAATCTACCTTTATGTACCTTTAAGAGCAAGGCTTTTTAGATTTTGCAGTTGTAAGTCCAATTCGTTCGGAGATTTTTAATTTATTAGTTGCTTTCTTTTTGTACTTGCAGACTGCGACCGAGGCGCAAAGCATTACACAGATATAGGTAATTCTACATCTGAATTGGCATGCCTCAATATTCCGTTTACTTTGTTTTGTATCACTCACAATAAATCTACTGCTGATTAGAAACCGCCTAGTAGAACGAGTTGTCACAAAACGTCTTCACCCAGCGCAGAGTAACACAGTTTCACGACAATAATGTAAGGTTTAGAACCCTTGCGACTCTTCTCGTCATAACAGGCGCTTTAACCTAATCGACCAACCTGCTGACTTGTGTGCAATCTCAAAAAAATGCTTTCAACCTCAAGAAGAACGGCATACAGCATGTTTCCATTATTTGGATCGGGCTTTTTTTTGGTTGTCATGGCGACCAGTGCATTCTGGATTTTTATTGGATGGAATTGTTGGTATCATGTTGACGGATCTGCTCGGCCAGCAAAACGGTCCGCTTCTGAAAAAGATTAGTGGCTTCATTGGGTTTATAGAATCCGAAAAAATTTATGAATAAAGGAGTTAAAAGGTTTTTGCGAAATCCGACATCGACAAACAACTATTGAATTTCATTGTGACTGGCGAATAGTGTTTCGATTGTTTAGCTCTTTCACACTCGCGTTCCAACGCGAGTGCCTTCTCTCTTTATTATGAGCGTTTCTTGTCTCTTTTTTAACTTCATGCGAATCGTTGTCCAGGTTTAGGACGAAAAGCAAGGGCGGTGTATTGCAACAACAACATTACGACAAAGCTTAGCAATAAATCTTTATCAAGCAACTGCAAAATTTACCTTCATAATCAAATGCAGCTTGACTAGGATTAGTTGTCATTAATCTTAACAAGTGGGTAGTTTACTTCTTTTTACTATTAACTACATTTATGTTTAGATAAATTCATCTGATTTTGCTAAATAAGCTGAATGATGTTACGACTCTACGTCTTCCTCTTTTTTTGCTCTGCTGCGATATAAGACCCCTTACTTTGATCAAATAGACTGGTTCCTTTTAATTGACCCCTAATTATTTTTAAATCTTGCAAGGTAGTGTGAAAACCAACCAAGAGAAAGAATAACAATTACCGCAAGATAAAGTGATGGTAACTCGTGATGATGTAAGCAGTTTAGTGTTTTTCTACGTCAATACAACATTGCATTTTTGAAATCGCAACTTTTGCGTGTTATCGTTGGCTCATCGCAGTGATGGTACCTAAGATGTTTGTATGCCAGTATAGATACAGGGTTGTTGCAACGGCACTATGATGATGGGATTTGTGGCATGCGCTCTGTAACGACTGTGGCCTAAGATGTCACTTTTTCTCGTCTACATGCTCTCTTGCAACACCGCTGAGCAAGGCTATCAAATTTTTATTCAGGAGGGTATATGATTACCTTGACTCGATTCGAGATAAATCATAGGCATACAAATTGACGCGGCAAAATGTACAGGACTTGATGTGTCAAGTTGACGGAATTTCGGGCGTGTCTTCTGCACAGGTCTGATGACCGGGACAAGAATTGTGTTTTGGTTTTGAAGAATTTGGTCTTTCGTTGACCATGCTTTGAGAAAAGCCGATGAAGACAGTGTTTCCAAATATTTATTTTTCTTGTTTGCGAGCTTTTTCGAAAAGCTTTCTTCAATAAATGGAAATAATATAGGAGATTTAGTTTGTTTAACCTTTTGGCTGTTTTCGAGAATGATCGAAACTTGATAGAAAAACTTGACATTTGCTTTGAGTAAATCTTGAAATGCAATCCACGTTATGCTACTCACAGGGCACTACTACACCCAGTAATTTCGATTCAAATCGTCCAGGTGTGTCAGTCACGAACTAGCGGTGTTGCCAGTATAAGATATCGGTATTGACTTTCACGTGTTGTTTATTTAAGCGGTGTTGTTTGAAGTCCAATTTACTATATAATCAGGTATTGCCATTATTTATTTGTCGGAAAAAACTTTCGCTTTGCTCAAATACCAATTTGTAAAAGACTTTGTTTGTAGGATGTAAGTTAAAGCATTCTAATTGTTTAAACCAATTAAGGCCAGACACATTTGAATCCAGTAAGGGTTCTTGTGTACGTTTTTTAAAAGGGGCCGAAAGTGCGCCCTAAAATTTTACCACGAGCTTTAGTGCACATGCACTTTGTGGACCTCTCCTGTCCCCCTCCCCCCTTAATCCATTACTCAGCAAGACTGATTGCTAATTACTTTCCAAGTTTTTGTCTTCAGAGCTGAATGGCACTCAATGAGTCCAAAGTCACTATAAAAGTTCATGCATTGTGAACAGATATTGATTAGGAAAAAAGTTAATTAAGAAAATATACATGGTTATACTATTGTTGTGAATTTATAAGAAAGCTGTAGGCTTAAAAAATAGCAATTGTGATGCCATCTTTTTCTCAGCTCTGAAGTTGAAAGTTTAGCAGAATTTCGTGCCTTTTTAATGATTCCGCTCCGTCCACCTAAATTAAACAATGCTTTGAAATTTGTCGTCGGTGCTGACGTCACGATGACGTGATGAATGGTTTTATAGCAGATCGCGTATGGGTCAAGTTTTGCCTTTTGACGTTCCGCAATATCGGAATAAAAAAGGTTTCATACTGGCTCGCTAAATCGGTGGTTCCCAACCAGAGGAGATAAAATCACACTGTAGAGGGGAGTGAACAAAGACTTATAGGAAGGTTGCGTTTATGCGAGGCTGTTTTTTTTACCAAGATTGTTATTAACAAAATGAGAAAAACTGTAGCCTATTGTAGAATAACTTATGATATGCGGCTCGCATTGTTGAACACCGTAAGAAAATTTTCTAATTTTCACGTAAATTGCAACAAAAGTGTTTCTATTGACATTGCAGACAATGCAATTCAATTTTTTTTAATGAATGTTCGTTGTGTTGCAATTATTGTAAATGTAACAAAGGTAAAGAATAACTTCAAATAGGGCGGGGAAAGCGACATGTTGAAAAGGTTGAGAACCGGTTGCCTAAATGTCACTGTTACTTGAACTACACTTCTGCTCTCAAACTCAGTGACTTTGCTTTATTATTGTCATACAAATCACCTATGGTTCCATAGAATGAAAAATGTAGAATTGCCACTGTTGAAGAAAAAACTGAAGTTTTTAATCGTTACGCAGCAGAAGATTGTCTTGTAAATTTTTTCCCTTTTCCTCGCTTTGTGGTAACGACACAAAGAGAATGCTGGCATATCAACCATTAAGAAATGAACAATTTAGATGCGGTGTGGCTAAACTTGGTTGCAAAAACAAAGCTTTGCTTCTGTTTTTGCAAAAAAAGTTCAGCAATGTCATATTTGAACTGCTTCAAAAACTTGAAAACGAAATGCAAAACTTGATATAATGGCACGTAGAGAAAAATAATTCAGAGCAAAGGCTACTTCCATTAGTATGATATTCGAGCGCAATCAGAACATGAATTGCTTCTTTCGTTGTTTATAAACAAATGCTGGAAGCACTTCCGGCAGGTAAGCAGGCTCTGCGACAAAAAGAAAGCATAGTTCTGATGCGATCGTTACTAGAGTATTTAAAAGCGTCTGTTACATCATGATGGAGAAAACAAGTTTTTAAGTTTAGCGATAAGCAAAAATGGCGTGAACATTTCGAAGTTTTTTGATATGATCCGACAATAAAATTGTACGTTATAGCCATATTTACGATTTCAGTTCTGTACATAGCATAGATGAAATTTTTAACAGTGCTTTAAATTTTAATCCTTTTGTTTTTAATTATTTTCCAGATGTTTTGTTTTAAATTCTTGAATGGAATGCTTTTGAATTAGTTTTCTATTCATTACAGACAACACCATTTGATAACCTGCGATCTAACTTCAATTTAAACCTTGTGTAGATGTACTAAAGAAACAAAGATAGCGCGCCAAAACGAGCGTTTAAGCGTTGGCGGTTAAATCAACTACACTGGCTCTAAGCCGGTACTTGAATGAGCGCAATAGCAACTGTTCAAGCTAAACAATAGAATACTATTTACATCCTTTTTTAGCTTTGTTTAAAAAGTCACTGCCGCCCTCCGGTGCACTTGGCGTGGACTTGAGCGAGGTCTTAACCTCTAGCGTTTGTGTAGCGGTAGCCGAATAGTACATGTCACATGTTTCAAACGTCCTACAATTAATCTGAGGTGCTTTTTTTAACGCAAGAAAGGTAATCAAATATAAGTTGCATTTCTTAGGTGACAAATACAATTTTTTTCGTACTGCATTAGTACAGAGGATCTCAACTTGCAGATCTGCATGTTCTGGTGATGCCTATGAAGTAAAAACAGTGCTTTCAACATTTTTCATCAAAAGTAGTTGTTACTCGTAACTCTTATAGCCCTAGCAAAGTGTAAAAACTGTCTTACATAAAATAAAAAAAGATTTAGAATCAAAAATTGCTTTAAAAAGATATTGTCTCAACAGCGATCCTTTAGTCTACTGTACTAGTTTACCTTTTTATTTTGTAGTAAAACTCATTAGGAAATTGCGTACAGGATAGGACTTGACCAATAGAAGAAAGACCCCTTTTTCCCTTTACCTTACCTATTTATATGCAGCTTTAATCACTACAATCAAATACAATAATGAAGAGCTTGCTTCCATCTATATTTCTTGTTTTGCAGAATCTGGATTTCGATTGTTCAAGTTCATGTGGCATGTCAACGTTGATAACAAAGACTTGAAAGAAACCAAAAGCGGTGGATCTACAAGTCTACATGGTCCACATAGAGTTTGCTTGACTCATGACCAAATTGTTTTTGTTCCAGCCAACAACAATGGCGGTACAGATTCTTCTCGAGGGACACCCATAGAAATACCCATAACTAGTGTTCGGATATTTGGCCACAAAGAAGGAATGTTTTTCATTGAGCCCGGGAGAGCATCTGGAATAGGGAAAGGAAAACTATGGTTAGATCTAAATGATGAAGTTATGGCTGATTACATGCATCAGACTATTCTTCAAGTGATGTATGCTATCAATCAAGAAGAATCGGGAGGATACCGTGGTCGATCATACAGTTCAGGTTCGAATTCAAGTCGTACTCGATCTATACGAACGCACCACAACAACCCTCCTCCAAGTCAAATAGGAATGGGTAAAGTCTCAGGCGCAAATAACCGATTGCGTTGTGACAGTCTTCCTGTATGGCATGCTGGAGATGGAAGTGACCCGCGTTTCCGTACCGGTAGCGAAGGAGAGCACACAATGAAGAAGCCTCATCGAGGTAAAAGCGGAGCGTCGAGCTCTGCTGGCAGGTTAATGCTGTCACACAACAAGCGACTAAACCATCATTTTTATCATTATTACAATCACAGCTATTACCACTCTCACGCTGCTTCTTTATCAGGCAGCTGCAACGGATCAAGCCCGACATCCAGTTCGGAATATTTGAACGTGAACCCGAACGTTACCGAATCGTTGACGTCTACATCCAATCCCCACATGCAAAACCCCACTGCACCAGACGATTCACAAAATGACGATTATGCATCAATATTACCGCACTCTGACAAGTCCCAATATTCTAGCAGTAAGGAAGCGGGCTTAAATGAGTTGTCGGAATATCAAGATAGCCATTTTTCAACCTATGTAGGTGCAGGACGTTATGACAGTCACTATTGCTCGAATTGTTTTGCTCATATACCTTACTCCCATTTACGTAACAACATTTCCTTTTTGACAACCGAGCGAGCGCCTTCGCCACCAGACGTTGATCCTCCATCAAACCCTTGCGTCGTATCTCCTTCATCAAATGAATCCGAATACGTTAACACAGCAGTTCATTCTCGAGATCATTCAATGGACGAAAGTCTAAGTTGCGACACCGCTTTTTCATCTCTGTCAGCCTCTCCTCAGCAACTGTTTCTTAATTCCAATTATTTTGGCAACATCACCTTTGCCAAAAATAAAATGTCTCCTCAGTCTGAACCCATTTCATCTTCTCCAAAAAGCCATTTAAATGCTGCGGAGTTGTCTTCAGCAGACGAATACACAGTCATGGACTTGAGCAGTAGCAATAGCAAGTATCCTCATCAAAACCTGTCGGAAACCATACAGAAACAATCCAGCTCAATCTTTTCTAAATTAGCTTTGAAGACAATTGCCTCTGAATCGCGCAAAAAATGCCAAACTTTGGATGATAGTGATTATACTGTCATGGCTTCTGCTGTTTCAACAGCTAAGGTGCAAGCAATTAACAAACATGATTACGTACCAATGCGTTCTTTTATGTCTCAGCAATCAATGCCGCAAGATATCTGCTACAGAAGGCGTTCTATTCCAGACCTTCCTCATCGCGCTAGCAATTCCAGTAGCTATCGGTCATCTCCACCTTATGGGTTTTCTCCAGGAGAGAAGTTTTACGAGTTGGGCACCGCTCAAAGTCTTTGCCAGGATTGCCAATTACAATTGCAAAATCACAGGTCTTCAAAACCAGAAGACACACACGACAACGAAATGCTCGACATAGCACAATCTGACAGTGGCCTGAAGTTGCCTCCTGCCGAAGCCAACACTTCTTCTGAATGCAAAGTTGCAAAAGATCTAGTGCAGTCTCCTGTTGTGCATGTGACCGTGGCTGACGAAGCTCCTAATCCAGTTACAGTGAACGACGACAATCAGGATTTGAAACTGCAGTCTCTGCAGGTTGAAATACAACAAATTAGTAATGGTAGCAGCGAAGAAGGTAACCTTTTAAGTGTATCTTCTATTCCTATGGAGCACGGAGCAAATGAAGTTAACGGATACTTGCCAATGAATCCTATAAATGGACACAAAAAGCGTAAACCTGTCGTGGTAAAAACGTCAACGAACAATAACAATCGCAAAAACCCCTCTTCCGCTGCGTTGACCCCGCAATATCCTCATCAAATAAAGGGAACAAAAGCTAAATGTGTTACCAATTCTTTAGACCGTCCAAAAAGATCCCCTCGAAGTAAGAGACACAAAACTATTTCGAGTTTACGAAGTACGAGCAACGGTACAGCAAGACGTACACAGTCGCTTCGTCATTCAAGCAAAACGTCACATGAAGCGTTAGGAGAGGCCAATGACGTCTTTAACACTGCCAAATCACCATTACCTATACCTCCAGGTGGCGAGTATGTTAACATTGATTTTGCCAAAGCACAAGAGCAGCTAGACTCTCCTCACATCTTTCATTCTGACGAGGAAAGTAACAATAATTCAATGATCGAGCAGTTATGTCAACACAGTAAGGGAAACGTGGAGTGCTTGAATATACGTCGCCTTACGAATGACAATGTAGATCCTGTGAAAAACTAAATAAGCTCTATTTTTATTTTGAGTTTATCCACATGTGCTGCTATCATACATCGGATAAAAGACGCGGTTTTGTGATTTACATGGAAATCTGCAGACTCGGGATATAAAATGCAAAATAGGGACGTTTAGAAACAACTTTGACCAGTAAATATTTATCCGCAACTACGACATCCGAACGTTAGTGACTCAACAAGATCTTCTAAATGCAGGGATGTTTTGTCGTTGTAGTAAATGATCAGAGCTTTGGAGTTGCCAAATAGTCCCCATGTTTCAATTTCCTGTATTTGCATAGCAAGTTCCGTGTTTGCAGATTTCCTCAATTTAGTTTCTTGTTTCATATAAGATCGATGTTTTTCGATTTTGTGGTGAGGTGTTTTATGATCAGGTTGAGTACTAGTTACGATTTTGTAATGTGCGTTTAATAATACTTTCAATTGATTTATTTATTTAATCAACTAATTCTTGACTCAGAAGCTGCCCTGGCTACAAATTTTTGTGCTGTGATGTACTGTGCGGCTAGTAGCAAATTGCCCATCTGCACTTTTAATTTATGTAATTGTGTTAGCCTCCGTACGGTCAACGCTAATATACGTAGCTCAGTAGCAAATGTACTGTTTACATGGTCGCCATTCAGAAGCCGAGGCTTGTCGCCATGGCAACATTAATAAGCTGAAGAAGTTGCCGTGCAAGGCCAAAGTTCTTTCAATGAAAAAGGATGTAGTCGAAAGCTTTGACCAACCAAAAACTAAGCCATTACAGCTGAAGAATGAGAGGTCGCATCTGATGGTATTTTACTTGTCATAACGCAGTAGGACAATGCAGCCGGCGAGGCCCGGGAACGGTCCGACAGAAAAGGCTGAGCGTTTCGTTTAGGTGCGTAACCTTAAGGGAAGTTGGGGAACTGAACATGAAGCAGGGAGATTTTGTTCGATTGTAGAATATCAGGCCTAAGGTTGTATTGTATGCAGAGATGCAATGTATTTCAGTGATCTGCAGTTTGGGACTGAATTTTGAAGATCAGTATATTTAGGAGGGAGAAAAGTTCAGTTTTTCCCCCTTGGTTGCTACGTTTATTGTCTACTTGATGTGCTGATAGGCCTATAGGTGATTAATTTGAAAATTACAGCAATTTCAGTTGTGTTCAAAGTTACTACTTTCTAATCACTGGTAGTGTGCTTTTGAGTTGATACTTAGCATGTGAATTCAAACTTGAAATTTGCTTTTCCCACCACTCAAGTTTACTGCTGGTTTTACGTTATGTTTACTGCTGGTTTAAAAAGAGCAAGTCTCAGCAGTAAGCGAAATGGTTGGTTGGTTCTTGCAATTTTAGTACTTGGCACTCCACCATATCGTAAATAGCATCTATGATCACTCACACAACCTCGAATTTGGTGAGATTGAAAACATGCCACGGTAAGGTTGGTAAGATACCACGGTAAGATTGGTAGCGTACCATGGGTGAAAATAGCATTCCAACCTCGACCCGACTTGTCTTTGGATTATATGATTACATGTGGAAATGATAGAACAAATGTTTTTTTTTCCTGTAGTCAGGAAAGAGAAGGGGGCTTCTGGGCCGTTATCTCCCCTTGGTTTCTTGTATATGCTCCTTTCCGTGATTATTACAAAAGGCACCTTTAAAAAAGTTATTTTTAGGTATTTCGAAAAATTTGTTTTTGTGCTTTATTTAAGCTTACTGATAATGATAATATATATACGCTTGCTGGTATTTGTCGTTTTGTTTATTATGTCTTTCAACATGCATTCTACTTAAATGCAGTTATTTTCTTTACGCGTGATGAGCGTTTTGATTGATATTTGTGTCTATGGTGTATTGTGTGCACTGTGTTAGTTTGTAACAGTGCTTTTTATTTTTCTTTTTTTTTTATACGAGTTGCCTCTAGCCATAGTCGTATTTTGAAATATTTACTTTTCCACACTCTTTTCTGTGCATGCCTAACAGTTAGTTTAAAAGGTTTAATTTTATCAAGATTGAAAATGTATTGAAATGCATGTAAACAAGGGCTACTTACCATTGTAGGCAAAATAAGCAAACAGAGTTGGTGCATCAATAAGTTGGAAATAAATCCTGTCCCTTCTCGTTCTACTGTTGAGGTTTAAACACACAAACAATGGCGTAGGCGTGGTTTTGACTTGAAATGGAGGGGTTAACCCTCTAAACCCTGCAGGCCGGCCTTACTGAGAAGCCTATACACCCGAAAGGCCGGTTAACCGGCCTTCGGGTCTACCGTCATTACCCTGTAAGCCGGTGTACCATCCTGCGAGCCGGTGTACTGTACTGTGCCGGTGTACCGTCATTGTGTCGGTGTAAGCCCGTGTACCGTCATTACCCTGTAAGCTCGGGTTAAAGGCGGGGATGATCAGAGAAAACAGGGTTCAAAGAGTTAACAAAAATTTAACTGGAATTGAGGCATTAGGCAAGGGTTTTGAGCGCTAAGTTGAAGTCATGTTGGACGCTAATTCTTGCTCTTTGCCGAATATAAATTAATTCTTGCTCTTTTTCAGTAATATCTTTGTTACCACCTGCCATAATTGCAAATATTTCTCTTTTATTGATGTTATGCGATGATTTCTTTGAAATGTTGTGGCTAATCATCTCAGCCATTTTATTTTGGCTTCGGTGTTGACCTTGAAGTTATACAGGTTCTTGTCATGTTTAGCTGGCAAATTTAAGAGTTTTCCCGATGTTTCTTCACGTCCTTGAAGAACCAGACTTTGTAAGAGAAGTGTTAACGACAAAAATATTCTCATAAGCGAATGTGTAGCAAGTGCTTGGCATTTTTTCTTGCCTTCATCCAGTAGGCTATTGTGTATACAGATTCGCCCTTCATACTTCTAGTTTTGTTACAGCACTCCAATAGGTGTCAGAAAATTGATAGCCTTTCCGTGTCTTAACTGCTTTCTTCTATTTTTAACACTTTTTGACAGAAATGCTGAGTTCTATTTCGAATTTCTGCAAAGTAATCTCATTTCGTCTATATTCATGCAAGTCCAGCATAAAACGCTTTGCAAAGTAAATCGTAACGGATTCAGACGTATACATCATGCATTTACTTTGAAATCGAACTGCTTGATTTTTTTCTTTTTCATCGTCACCTCACTTGCGTAAAGTTGATTTTTGAACAGACTGGTGTTTCGAACAACGATTCAGAATTACTGATGCAGGAATCAAATCGATTTGCTAAAAGTGGATCGCTTTCAGCCGATGCTACCGATGTTTCGCTTCTACTCTTAATTTTGGCGAAAGATACCAGCGCAGTAGGTGAAGATGGTTTGCTAACGTCATGGTTTCAACTTGCAAGTATCGCTAGTCATCCTGAGGGTCATCTTCCCCCAAGTCAGTGTTGTTTTCATTAGGCCTGGCTGAAAAAAATTGAAATATTTTTCGTTGGGAATGAGTTGGTTTCATCATGCACTACTTTCTTGTACTCACGCTAATCAAATACACTTCCCTACATTTTCAGCTTGTTTCACTCTCACAATGCTACATTTAAAGATGTTTTCTCCGTTATCACTACGACATCACAATGTCTTGTTTCTTTTTGAACGATGGAGTCCACACGCTCTGACATTTTGGATTTTACAATCAATCATAGAGCAATAAGCTAAGTTGAAATCGTGGTCAAAATATTATTTTGCGTGGTAGAGTATCCCATGTGCGCTGTTTACCTCCGTCGACTTTTGTATTAAAGCGCCCGCTTAGAAATCCCACTTGCTAACTAATCGGCCAACTGTTTTAGATTTAATTAATATAAACTGCTTGATATTAATGCTAAAATATTGGGGGGACGATTTCATTGACATCACCCTAAAAATAATTGGGGGATGCTCCCCCCAGGAAATGTACGCTTATGATAGTTGCGACTCATCGACAGAACGAGAAGAGACTGGAGATAGCTTCATTTAATTCTATGTTGGTTAATCCAATGTGGAAGCAGTCTAAATTTGGGAAGAAGTGAATTCAAAATCTGGTTAAGCGCTTAAGCAAAAGTGCAATTCTTAAGGAATACGCAGAAAGTACTCTCACATTCTGTAATTACCCCCTTGCTTTTGGTGAAATTGAACTATTTTTGCTATGTTTATTCGACCTTTACTGATACGACTATGTTTAGAATTTTTTGACTCGTATAATTTTCTTTTATGTAATCACTGATGTCAGGAATTTCGAAAGGGAAACTTACTGCATAAGGATTTAATTTAGGAGAAAATATATTTCGGTAACAGATAGTAATCTTTTGCTGTTCCTCAGCGTTTATAATCAAAAATTTTGTGATGAACGTTTTTTTATTTTTATTGATGTTTGTTGCAAAACAGTAAACACAGATCAACCTAAATACTGCTTGTTTGTTTTTTCGCCTCCAGCACGACCTACATAAATTACTCAAAAGATATTAGGGAAATACTTACTCATGACTGGTTCAGTCAAGACGCAGTTCCTATTAAGAGGAAGGAAACCAAGGATGACATTTAGTATCGGTCGCTGCTTTTCAGAAAAGATATTTTATATATCATAAGCAGACACGAGCGGTCCTGTTTCAAACCAAGTTAATCTCCATAATTTTTTAGATAGCGCAACTGGAAAGAATTCATAATCCTTCTTTCCAACATGTGTTACATTTTTTAAAATATCTCCACTTATTCAATCTGATCGATTTTTAGAGAAAGTTTTCCTTGATCAAGTCCAACCGCTTCCTTCGTCAGGTAGGCTACGAATTCATACTTGACCTGGGGTCTTGAATGAAGGTCTGCTTTAGCTTGTTAATTCCCGGGCTTCTTCACGACTTTCAGCAATATGAGTTACTGTTTAAACCGCTGCACATCGCCTTATCGGGGGTCAACCCTTGCTACATCGACTTCACAGCAAGAAATATGCTCTACATTCTCGGGATGTACAGAGAGTTATTGAGTTCAGCTATAAAAGTTCATGTAAATGGCCACTACCAGAGATTTTAAGAGGCTAAGAAAATGCATTGTTCTCATGTTTCCACCTTCATAAAATCAGCTCCTAAATTGGGCTCTATTAGTGGCTATCCAGTGATGTCAATCAAGAGGTGTCACGTGTAATCATCAAACAGCTTTATTTTTCAATTCGATTTCGCTAATCAATCGCAATGAAATAGTTAGGCAGCTGCAAGCGGAAATTGATTTCACTTTGAAATCCAACAGCCATCGCGTTTATAGCCGTTTCCCGCCATTTTACCAGAGCGTACTTGACAGGTGCGTCAGCACTCGTATCAACTTAACAATGAAATTTAGGTCTTTAATTTCCTGTCGCGTAATAAAGTTGTTCATCATGCTGTGAAAAAAACAGCTTAATTTAAGAGTTTTAAAGTTGATAATTGGTTTGCAGGTTGGGTGGAGTACCACCACTAAATACGAATAAAAACACTTATTTGTCAAAAGTATGTGACTACGGTCAATTATGCAAATCTCGCCTCAGCTCTTTTATTCTAATTTTTTAACTTAGAAATGTGTGCTTAAAACCAGCAAATACCCATGTAGGTAGTCGAGCAGGCAAGTGTCCATTTTCATGGCCATTACAAAATAAAGTCTTGCTACTGCTCACCTATTTTGCTGCCTCGGTTGTACAGTGATTTTGCTGTATTGGTCAAAACTCGATGTCCTTCGCGGAACACAGTTGGTTACAACCATCTCAGAAGAATCTTGACAAAAGTGAAAACGTATAATAATTCCGCCAAATTTATTAACAAACTCAAATCTTTAGAACAAAGCTATAGCCAGAATCAGTCAATCATAAGCTCACTTTTTTATTTAACAAATCGATTTTGCTTTAACTAGGATCATTCATTAGTGTTCTTCTTCATATAGAATTATAAATATGCGAGGGAATCAGAGAAAAATATTGGAGACCAGGCCCATATTGGGGCTCTAAATCAGGGTTAAGCCTATTGTTGGCAAGTGCGCCAAATTTTAAGCATTTTAAAGTTTCTAGAAGGAGCTCGTTTGATGGCTAATGTAGCACAGTGAATAAAGAGCATCCACTTCAGTCCACTAAAAGATGAGGAACATTGTTTTGTTAAGAAAATTATTTAGAGTTATATTTAACCTCTAAAAAACAATTCTAAGAAATCTATCAATAATGAAGCGGGCAATTACACAAAAGAAAGCAAACAATAGCAGTTTCAAATGGAGTTGAAAGTTGAATTGCCTATAGTTTACTTGACATGAGAAAGCGACATCGATTTGCGGCAAAAAAATGACGATTTATTTTTTGGATTCACGCAATCAAAATAGCCTCTTTTTAAAAAAAGCCCATCTTTTTGTTTAACGTCTTTCCCAATTGAAAATCTGCTTGTTCACCAATTTTGTTTTAGTTACTACAATTATGAAATTTTAAACTTAATAGCCCTACGCTCATTTAAAAATAAAAACTAACAATAACCAAACCTTTTTTCGAAGTGTTCCTCCCTGAGAATGAATAAAAGATTTTTTCAAACATCTGCCTCTTTGTGGCACCTTGTGTTCTATTCTGTGAGACCGGTTCTTTTCAATTGGCTTAAACAGCATTATAACTGATATATAAACGCTGCATGAACTTGAATGGATACTAGAAGTTTAGTTCTACTGTTTTATCTTGTGGATTGCTAAGAATTTAAGTCGTCCATTTCGGACAGGCAACTTAAAAACACAACTATTCAGCAGCAAAAAACCCACGACATGATGAAACATTTCAACTTGTTTCAGATATTTCAACTTATTTTGGTTGATCACGTATTTAAACCTTATTTTGCGAGAGCAAAGGCCGAGTTATTGGGTGGTACCGATGGAAATTGCCTTGATTGTGAACCAGCATGAAAATAACCGCGGTGCGGCTCTTGAAAATTACTTTTAAAACTTCGCAAAGTTGATCTCACGAAAGCAGCCTAATGATGGTGTAAATGAATCAAGATGCAATGCAATTTAATGGTCTGGAAGATATCAGGACTACTTCAAAGTTTTCACAATACCTGATGGGTTGCCAATCGGAATTCCACTGAAATCATTTTGTGATTTGTTTCTCTCAACTTAAACACTTAGTCTATTGAAGCGTAACATTAAATTTGATGTGGTCAAAATTTTTTCCGGATTTATGGTAAAACCCTTAAAATCATCCCTTTGTAAAGTTGTTTCAAAGGGATTACTGATAAATGGCCATTTTTTAGTTGGCAATATTGCTTTAGAGTACATTCTGGAAATGTCAAGAACTAATACTTAAAAATTGCTAAAATCAGTTAACTTTCGGTAAACGCATCGAAATAACAGCCTCAAGGTTGTTGTTATTGATCCTTCCTGACAAAGTAGTTATTTGGCAAGAAGGGCTTGGTCAAAGTCTAAATATAAATGAACTCGTTTGACTTTGTTTGCTGAACTTGCACGTCATCATCTGGCTTTACGTCATATTACTAATTTGACTTGCGAGCAATGATATGCGAAACAGTTCAACGGCTTTTTAACCTTATTACACTTGCAGTCAACGTGTTTTATAGCGTACGGTACCCTACTGGTATCATGATCAAAAACTAAAATATTTGTTACAGTAGTGTTTGTTTGTTGACAACAGCAAACAAACAAGCGTAATATAATCATCTGAACCATTAAGTTATTTTAGAAGTTCCTCCTTTGCTTGTTTGTAAGGCCTATTCAATAGGCTACTCTTTGCAAACCAAACTAGCCGTAGTGCGTCAATCATAAAACGTCGAGCTCAAAACCTTTCCTCGGCTTGAGTCGTAGTGGCCTACTCAAGAACGAACCGATAAGCTCTGGTTCGTAACCAAAGAAAAAAGGGAGAATCACTTGCCACTATGACGTCATGAACGTAAGGTACTATAGCAAGTCCCAAAGTTGAAAAGAGAGCCGGCTTCTACTTCTTTAGCCTGCTCCTCTGCTTATACCTGAAGGTTGCGTATGAAAAAAAACTTGTCTTTCGTTTGTTTATGTTAAGAGCATTCCAATTATTCTTTAATCAAAACCCTCGCAGGGTAACGAGGCTAAACGCATTCAAGGCATTCCACGCCACCCCATTCTTTTCTAGTACTTCGAAAAAATGTAAACAAGAGAAAAGTCATGATGACTTTTCTTAAAGGCATCGTGAAACTTTGCCTCAAAAAAGCCAGTCATAGTTTTCGGGTTAGACTCCTCATTAAACCCTTGTGTTTTTTTAGTTCATTTATCTTCAACCGGTGAACAAGATGCTGTTTTAATGTCGACTACGTACGAACAGTAGCGCCTTTAACACTCCCCCAGATGACAGCGATGTTACCACCATAGAAAGCGCACTTGAAAATGAGTTTCAGTAAGCAGCGAACTTTTGATAGCGATGTATATTTTTTGCGCGGAGCTTTGGATGCTCCACGGCAGGTCTGGGCTACTCGTTCTACGGTGAACGCCGCAGTTCTACGAGTTTGAAGAATAAAGAAGCAGCAAACATTGTTTTCTGGTTCTTTGCAGCATCAGTGACGACCAACGAACACCATGCTGCAAGGTTGTACTCAGTAGCGTCAGCGGAGTACGTGACGTCTGGAGGGGCCTCAAAATGTGTCGCCCCCAAAATTGCAGCAAATCAAGAATTCATCATTCTTGTCAATATCAGGAGCGCTATAGGAAAAAGATCTCCAAAAGAAAAAAATATTATCACCCCGATTGATACTATCTGGGGGAGATTCACCTTAGTAACGCTATTAACCTTGGTGACACGCTACTGGCCATACCTGTAAATTGGTTTTGGGAGTTTTCCCCATGAGTAAAAAGCTTTCTAAAAAAAGAACTGCATGTCACACGATGGTAAAAGTCTTTAGAAAAATCGAGTCATTAAGCGTTGCGAGAAAAATTTGACCCCTCTCACCAAAAACTTTAAATAAGGTTTCAAAGCAGTATCAAAAAAGTCTTTGTAATGATCATGCGCATTGAAGTTACGCAAGTTTTTTATTTTCACCAATTACGTCATAATTAAGCTTTATAAATCATTGTTACATCAAAAATTAATCTTGACATGACTCAACCCTTTCCGAGTATTTTTTAAAAATTTGCTATTATGTAATGATTCCTGAACTATTGAAAAATGAATTTGGTGATGAGCCAAGACCAGAACAAAACACATTTGGAAAAGAAAAATTTAACTACGAACTTGTTATTCTAAAAGAAAAGCTTTGACCAAAATTATGATATTGTAATCCACATTACTTGAGTTTTTCGGGGAGTGTTTACATTCTAAGTGGCATGAAATAACTTATTGGACTATAACCTTTTATCGACTTCATACAAATACTGTAAATTAAAGAAGTAGTGTTTTGGTGACAACAAAAAAGTAAAGTCAATGAAATTAAAAATACATGATATCGTGTTTGCCAAAAATTCCGCTCTTTCTTTTTAAAGTAGTTTAATGTCAGGATCGGAAAGTTGAGGCCACGCTTCTTTTTGCTGATTCGAGCTGGATGTATTTAAAAGAGAAGGATATATAAAAAATACACTTTAAAAACTCACTTTTTATTGGTATTTAGTAATCATATTGTTAAAGTTTGCTGGAGCCTTGGGGTGATAATCTTCTTCGAAAACAATTCCTAAGCATTGATAACAACTGTCTGATGTGAGACCGAACGTTCTAATTGCAGACTTTTGACAAACCCCAAATTTTTTAGACTCTTCCATTACACTCCAAACTAATTTCAGTCCTGTCTGTCACCAGCAATCTGAAATAGTTTGGTGGTTTAAATACTGCAACCTATTGCAAGAAGCATTGGCGTTTCTAAATTACTCTAGAAAAATCAAACCTTCTTTTTCTTCTTCCCCTAAAGAATAATTAGCCTAATAATTAACTGCTTTTCAGCCTCTTACCATGAAAAGCAAGCTATTAGCGAAACTCAGCAAAAACTAGGCTCTGTTGTGAATGCGTAATTCTTTTATTGTCTCACGCTTTGCTAGTAAAAGTAACTAGCTTCTTTAAAGCAAAGACCTGAAGAAGTTGTGGGCCAAGGATGGCGAATTTTTTCCTTAAATGGGCCACAAATTGGATTTTAAAGTAGAAAAACGGAAAAGCGAATTATACATAAATTCGACAATTTTGTGGCTGATTTTCTTAAAAAAATCTTCGCTTCTAACTATACTCAATTTTCCCAATTGTTGTGACTGAATCTCTAAGAAAAAAATGTCTTCACTTCTACTTAGGCCAAATTTTGCAGCTTATCTCCAAAAAAAGGTTCTTGCTGTTTGGAAATTTCAAGAAACTGGTGCCGTAATTATGATTCTAGTAGAGGGTCACTCAAATACCAGTGGCGGGTCACAATGTAATCCGCCGGTCAGTGGTTCGCCATCCTGGCTGTAGACATTGTGACTAGCAAAACGTAAGCTGATTAAATGGGTTATTTTTCGTGGCCCGTATTTTACAATCGTTGCTGAGTTTAGCCGAGCTGACTATTCATCGATAGAACGTTCTGCCCGGTGGAAGCGCTGAACAGATATTTGCCATTTACCTAAAACAGTCCGCATTCTGTTTTCTGTAGGCCTACGAGAAGATATTGAAAACAGCTTTTATGATCTGTTGTTGAGATTGTCGTTTTTGCATCAATATTTAGGAATGAGGATCTGGCTAAAAGGTTATTTCCGTTCTAATCCTCTTGACGCAAAACAACGGATTTATCTGCTGAAACTTGAACGTGAATTCGATATGAATTATTGATAAAGCTTTGTTATGATGACCTATTGTGCGTGCCGTCATCTATGAGTCATCGGCGCAAGAACTTTTTCCTACAATTAGGAACAATCCCAGAATTTTTCTACAGGGGGGAAGCACAAACCAAAATTGTAGTGATTCTTTTTACAGTAAAGCTTCTCTTTCAATCAAAACTATTTAGTGCCTCTAAGAAAGATATTTACTTTTTTTGTAAGGGCTAGTAAGATCGTTTAAAGGAGAAGAGACTTCAGTCCCTTTAGCTTCCTTCCTGGTTGCACCTCTGGCTACAGCACGCCTTCTTTAGGAAAGTTGCGCAATGAACAAAACAGTATTCCAGCACTGTAGTACACCGATTGTCCTTGTGAGTTCACGATGAGGAAACAAAAAGACTGAATTTGAGATGTATTGCAGACTTTAGAATCAAGCCTCGCCCTTTTCTTACTGAAATCCAGATCAATGCTTGTTTATTTTTTTTACCAGGGGCATAGTCAATTAAAATTTTGCGAGGATGGCCCCACTTTTTGATAGATCTAAAATACATGTACATTAAAATGATGTCCTTTTTTTTATTGGTTTACTAGATTTTGGTAAGAGTCAGGAATCAACTCTAGTAGCTTGTATATTCACGTTAAGTTGTTTACAGTGAATTTCAAGTGACGACTATTTAAGTTCTTTGACAGCAGTCGTTGAATGTATGAGGAGAGTGCAATCGTTCGTTTTGTCTTAGCTAGTTACCCCTTCTTGCCTATGTTCTTTTTATTTGTTGGAAATGCACTCATTATTTACATTCTAGTCTGGCATTGGCAAGCTATGAAAAGTTTTAATGTTCAAGTTCAGCGTGCAATTACTTCGTTGATTCGCAGAAAAATATTTCACTTCACTTTCTCCTGTTTATGGTATTAGTGGTTGAAAAGCATCGAGTCGTCAGCAGGTTTAAATATATTCAGATCGAGATTTCTAAAAGTGGCTGAGGTTGTCGCTTTTCATTCCAAATGTCTAACTATAGATGAAACAGGGGTAAAACGATTGGCGTCCTAATGTTGAAAACCAATCGACTCATCAGTGAGAAGCAAATAGTTTGGAGGACAACACAAAAAATCTTACAATTTTGAGGCGTATTCGCTCATTCATGCTATTGCAGTCGGTACAAACTGCTGTCTGAACTCCAAATCGTCGGTTTGGAAGCAAACGTCAGTTCCTCTTGGCCCCGCCTTATAAGTATCGGTGCAAGTAGCTTACAATCATAAGGTCCTAAGACTTACAAACTAAGGCGCAGTTTATCGCTCCGCTGTTAAGCAATGGTCTAGTCAAAAGGGAGAAGCCACTGTCCTAATTTTGAATCGGTAATGGTGATCGATACTGACGACTAAATCCGAATGTTACCCTCTCCCCCATTTTTTCGTGGCTGCACTCTTGCACTCAGTCCCTTACATGAACACCCTTGTCTTGGCCAGAGCATCTCAAACTCTAGGTTGCCACCCCGTTTGGGGTCGAAAAATGTGATTTTGGGGTCTCAAAACAACTTAAGAAATAAAAGGTTTTGCAATTTCTAGAGAAAATTAGTTGTAGATCCCTAGTAAAATTATTTTTATCTTACTGACAACTCCGTATTTCACGCGGTTAGTTGTTTACTAGGATGTCTGAGCTATCTCTTAAAAGTAATTAACCAATGACAACAGGTTTTGCTTTGCTATGTCCTGATTGTGTAACGTAGTGACCGACATTGACCTTGTTGCCAGGGCTTCCACTTGGGAAACAATTTCACCCAAAAAAATCACGAAAGAGGAAATTTAGGTGAAAATGATCAAAATGAAGAAATGAGGAGCAAATAAAATTTACAAAAAAATATAAATAAGTTTACAAAAGGAAATAGTTGGAAAATTAAAAATGTAACTTGTAACGTAGAAATACAGGAATTGGGAAAAAACTCCAAACTCCATTTTCCGTGGTCCTAACCTTTTTGCCAAACCTAAAGGGCTTTACCGCCTTATTAGCAATGTAAGAGACATTTTTTTATGCTTAACGAGGCAGCTCTACTTATTCTTGATAGCTTGTAATTGTTGATTTGTTTCAGTAGAGCCAAGCGGAGACTAATCGATAAGTGGATGAGCTATTTCAGATAGCCCCCTGCAGCAGCAACGTACTTCGAGGGAGGACGCAGTGCTATCCCTATGCTCCCTTTGGTCTTCACACGGAAATTTAAAAACTAAAAAAATTAACTTCATTTGCCTTAACGTTCGTTTCCTTTCCGTATGTCTTTAGAGACATTTTTTTCGAGAGTAAGCAGTTCTTACCCATCAGTTCATTTCATTTACAAATCATCTAGCTCTAGCACATCCATTCTATTAGACATGCTTTGATAACTTAAATTGAATTGTTTTTTGTTAATTTTTTATTTGCTTTACTATTTCTATTGCGCTTTTTTTGTACCGTATAGTTACTTTCGTGGATTATGAGCACTGTTATAATTTTGTCACAGACAAAAAATACCATTTTAGATTTGTAATCAGTGGCACATTTAACGGCAGAGGTGGATAAAGGAAATTAATAGCCCCCCAAACGGCAAGGCAGAAGGAAAAAATTCAAGAGAAAATGATTTTGAAGGCCACCACAAGCAAAATTTTTGCTTTCAAACGATATCGCTTAGTTTATTGGTCCTTCCCCCCAAAAAATTGAGCTGAGTTAGGTCTATAGAGCGCTTGATGAAAAGATTGAGCTTACTTAATGCTCCGTCTTTCCCATAATTTGTTTCTTAATAGGCCAAGATGTGTAATGCGACGTTTATTGTTTTAACATCATTAACGAGTTGGCTACTCATTGAAGTCTCTTTTCTGAGGTGAAGTTGAAGAACAAAAATTTGGAGAAGCCTTGGTCTAAGCCTAGCCATATCGAAACCAACGTTTCTAACAACTGCTCTTTCAACCTTCTTTACTTGTATTCCTTGTTTGCAGGAAATGGTTTCATCAATTATTATAAGCCAATGGAGACAAAAGAGTTGTGATATTTTCCTTTGTGAATTAAAATTTTTCACCTTTTTCTAGCGTCAAATGATTCATAAGTTCTTTTAATTAGATTTTCAAAGAAAAAGTATTTTTCTGCTACATTTTAGGGCAAAACAAAATAGTTTTTGTGTTAAGTCATATTCAAAAATCAAATAACATGTTTGCTTCCTCATATTCTTTGAAAAAATCAACCATTTCATACCCTTTTTTCTCCAACCTTTATGTGAAAACAAATTTTTTTCAAATTTTATCGCAATATCTTCAATAATGCAATAACTATCAATCAAACTCAGCTTTCTTGAATGGAAAAAGTTAAAAACGATTCTTAAAATTAAATGTTGCTCTTTTCTCTCAGAAAACCACTAACTCGTGGTTGAGTTTAAATGTCATTGTTCCGTTAAGGCACTGTTTCTCAAACTGGGTCGCGATGACCTCACAGATAAGCCACGAATATATTTTGCGTATGATTGTATTTGCAAATGGGTTGTAGTAATTACTGCAAATCGTGTTTTGGAACAATTTTGGGTCGCAGAAAAAAAAGCCGAGGAATGCTTGGTTAAGGCAATGCCCTTACTGTTAGTTTATAATAATGTAGGGTCTGTGATTTGCGCACTTGTCATCATTGAAAACTATCCGATTGGGAAATATTTAGTGCGAGCAAATCCAAACTCTGGGGGCTAGGTCCCCAGACCCCCGTTTGTGTTAAACGCTTTTTCCCTTCACCTGAATTGGTGGTACTAAGCATGATTCGTGCTCTTGCAATGTTGAGTATCGCTCTTGCAGTGCGACGGCCTCGATTACACAACCTTGGTTCAACTCCCATCAATGCACCTAAGCTGGGTTATTGTATCATTGGACAAAATGTTTCACGATAGATGTGTCTGCTCGGTTGATATTAAACAGAAAATTGAACAAGAGGCCAGATAAGTCCATCGGAAAAAGTGGTAATTTTAAATCCAGAATGGTCTTATGCATTCGCCATATGCGTAGTAGCTTGGTTACTTATTCGTGACATGGGGATAAAGACGAAGAAACAAAAACAAAATTATGAACGATTACTCTAAAATTATCTTCTCAAACACTCAATGTGCAGATTTGGTTCCTTCAGAACCGAAAGTGATTCCCTTCATCTTTGATGATTTCTGTAGTGTTGGTATTCCCAGCTCCTTACTTTTTGGCCAGTTCACTGTTCGTTGGCGTGTCGCTGCATATTTTTGAAAATCCATCGCAGATACTGAATGGCTCGTTGTTTTTTCCCACGAACATTATAAACTTATTCTCGCATAAATAACTTTATGTTTCTGCCTTTTGGCCTGGAAAAATAGAGCTAATCTTGAAAAGAAGTCTGCACCGGTATTTTCTGAGCCAAAACCTTAAGTTTGAAATAGACTGTGTATTCTAAGCCAACGAAATAGAGATGATTTCCAAAAAAGAAAAAAGGTTATCCCTTGTAATTTTAGAACCAAAACTCTAGTTTGCAACAAGTGTCCGTTATCCAGATCTTCGAAACAATCTCCAAATGAATGAAAAACGAAGGTCTCCAATGAGTACTCGGCCAATAGGGGGCCCCTTATGAAATCTTAGGTCAGGCCTCTCAAATCCTCAATCCACCACTGCCTTTACAACTTCTAGAAATGAATGGGTAGACATTCAGCCATTTCGGGTTTAAATTTGCTGACCTACCTTTTCTGATCAGCTACGGGTAACTGATTTACTGATGCTTCATTCAGCTGATACCCTCTAACTAGGGTTACCATATTTTGAAAAGCCAAAATCGGGACAAAAAGAAAATCGAAAATCTCCAAAAAAGCGGGACAAGGCGTCAAAAAGCGGGACGTATGGTAACCCTACCTCTAACGGGCTTTCCTCCGAGAGAAGCCTTTTCAAGATACATGAACCACAATTTATTGAACAAAGTGGTGAAACTGGCGAAGAAACTTTAGGCTATTGTTGCGTCTCAATGGTTAACAATGAATGCTCATTTGGTGAAAAACGAAGTCAATATTCATGACAACACGGTGCACAAAGCCAAAAGATATACAAAACCGTCTGATGAGAATAACATAAAATAGCTTCAAAACTTAATAGTGTTTTTTTGCAAAATGAAAAATTTTGAACAGAACCGGGAGATTTTTAGTTTGAATCGGGGATCGGGAAAAAGTGTCTAAATCGGGTGCCTCCGACGAAATGGGGAGACTTGACAGGCCGGGATTAGGTTGCTTTGAACCTATACGAGTTCTTGTTGCGGCGCAGTGCATTCTACCGAAAGCACTGCAACCGATCGCCGGTAAAATGTCAATGAATTGAGTGCCTTCAACCTCGCAAACGCAACCGGCACTTCATTGCGCTAAACTGCACAGGTCACAACGAGGAGTTTTTCTTGCGGGAAAAGGACTAAGCAAAACTAGCAACATAACTAAAAGGGAGGGGTTTAACCCCTTAGTCCCGTCAATGCTTTGTTAGAGCTTCATTGCCAATTTCGCCTCACTTGAAACATCGTTTACCAACTGGTGTAACACAAAACAAATCATAGTGCAGCAATTATTCGATAAACACCGAAAACTTTAAGACCAATCTTACACAACAAACACAGTTCTAAACCAATTGCTAAATAAACAACTATTTTCAGAGAATTAACTCGTCATAGCTTTTCGGTACCTGTATACCGATTATTTTTAGATTTTCCACTAATCGCATAACTATTAATATTTCGCTAGCGCCTCGTAAATAAATGGGCCAGACCGTAAGTAGGGAGAATGAAAGGGTTTAAACACTATTAAATGTGAAAAGCCTTTTCTTTTGTTTAATAATTTCATCTTCTCGGCTTCTGAAACCTTTTGTTTCCAGGATTTTTTCAACCACTAATTCAGCAGCTCCTAACACGATATTTAGCAATTCGCCAATAGCAGTACCCTTGTGGCAGGCTATCACACAGAATATGTATTTAAACTAATTTTGAACAGATCTTTTTACTCAAGCCTCATCTTTATTGGATTTGCTTTGAGAATGTGAATTTTCGTTCCAGATCAGAGCCGTTTCAAGAGAAAAAAGAGGTACAGCAAACAAAAACGACGCCAACAGCAACAACAACTAAAGCAAAGCAGTTTATAAACATCGGCTTCTGTTTCGCCTACAAGGTTCCGAATTACAGTAAAAACCAACGACAAACGTCAAAGTTATTGCATAGTCCACAATGACTGGCATCGCTGAATCCTCATCTGTAGAAGATCAGAATGGCTGCTTTACTTTTGTTCCACGGAGAAAGGATTCGACCTAAATTTAAAGAAATCAAAAACTACTTAACTTTGTAAATATTTTTTGTTGCTACGTCATTTATAGGGGTCAGATCGAAATTGGAGATACTAGCGCCCCGAGAAACGCATATAACCAGCTCACATGTGTCAAAAATTTGGACGAAAAAATTTTTCCATCCTACTTTCCAGTCTGAATAGGTCTTCGAAAAATTTATAAGTTGCTGCAGCATATTAAGACCCCTTGATTGGGATCGGAACTGTGGGAAAGATTTGGAATAGCCAGAGCTGTAGTACTGAAAAGAAAATTGTGGTGGTGGCAGGGAGGCCAGAAAAGTTTGTGAGGAATGAGTTTAATGTCGCGAGATTATGATTAAGATGAAAACAAATTTGTTAATTGACAGATCCTCTCTGAAAAAAGTTTTCAACTCTTTGTATTTTCAGAAATTCGGGGAAGCATGGCCATTTCTCTCTTCAGACACGTGTGTGTGTGAAAATTCTACCTCCATATTTATTGTGTCTACTGAAAAAGTATCATGCACCAGAGTTGTGTTTCTAACCAGTGGCGGTGGTTTGGGAAGCATTTTGGATAAACAATCAAAAGGTATCCTATGGCAATATCGTTTACGCCACACTGTGTCGTTAACATTGTCAATTACATTTAATCCTATCTTTTTAACAAGCTATTTAAAATTACAAATTTTGAAAATCGGTTGCTGATTAATTTTCGAAATTTCACGGATTTTTTCGCGTTTTGGTATCAAATCTGGCTTGCTGCTTACAATATAAACTTAACAGCACCACTTAACGGTTAAAAACAACATACTGGCAAATAATATGAAGAAGTGTGGTATATGACTTTAAGTTTAAACGGATATTACGGTTATACTAGGATCCATTTTGTGCACATGAAACAACCAAAAACAACTCTTCACAGTTATACCGTACATACTATAGATCAGCTTTTGTTCAGACCCGCTCCAAAGTTGAGCACAGAGTATTTCTACTCCTAAAAGTACAAAATACCTCAATCAAAAAGAAAGAAATTGGCGGTCTGTTTTTTCCTAGAAAAGAATTTGTCGCTATTAAGGATCCTTACCTTTAGGACAGGGCGGGGTTCCTTGCTTTAATTTCTCATCAATACAAAGTCCTTGGGAAATGATACAACTACATCTAAGTAACAACAATATTGAAGGTTTGGTATTTTGGCCCATTTTTAACCCTCAGTTGCAGAAAGACCTTTGTCGGTTGGGCTAGGATAACTTTGCGTTTAATCCGCTTCAGAGTTATCCGTGGTGGTGATAGAGCGCGTTTACTCGACAACCAATGCAACCAAGCAGGAAAATTTTTGTAAATTGCGTTTTCCAAGGAAAAAGCAATACAGTCGTTGTGAGTTTTGAACTTACAATCTGTTCAACCCAAACAGGTTTGAAAGATGGGGCAATTTTTTTAAATCAGGGATCCTCACATTTCCGGAAAAACAGCCGTTTATCTCCTCTCCCTCGCTAAAATCATGTCAAGTTAAAAAAATTGCTTCTTATAGGAATAAGTGAAACTTGAAATTTCTAGTCCAGAACAAATTGAGGTGTAAAGGCTACTTCACTTTTCAAAACACCCGTAAATAGAATAATTATTCGTCCGTGCGTATGAGCTCTTGCTCTGTTTCCATGCCTTTAATCAGACTGGACCACTACGACGAGTGAACAAACTGACCCCACTATCTATCTGCCACAAAGAGGTAAAGGTGAGCCATTAGGTGCCGTATTCGAGGACACAACAAGTGAACTGGCTAATTTTTTCATCTACCTTTTCGTGCTGAGCGTCAGCCGAGGAAGCTGTGAATACCATTTTTTAAAGTCTTTTGGTACGACTTGATAAGGGAATTGAGCCCACGTCTACCGGCAGCGAAGCTGACGCTCTAACCACTACAACATACTATGAATTGACAAAACAATTCATTTACCCCGAGGAAAGCGTATTGTTGTTTTGGATGCTCTCAGGAAGGGTGAAAATAGACAGTCGGCCCAAGCGAGGTTGAGTTGCATTCGAATTAGTACGAGTAAACCAAACCGGAAAGTTAAGAATTCGCTCTGGAAATCTGCAAAATTTTTCCCACACATCTGCAACAAACGTAAGCGGTTTTCACTTGCTGGCCTACCCGGCTCTGCCAACGAAAAATAAGAATTTTTTCTTCTTCAAATCAGCCAAAAGGTGTAGTAACAGCACAAAAATGCAACTACTCCAGTTTTGATAGATCAAATTACAATATTTTGTTTACAAACTTTGCACTCGCTCAGTTAAAGCCTGTGGCCTTTCATTCAACAATGAAAAGTCATTCAGGAAAATATATTCAAATGA
Source organism: Trididemnum clinides (assembly GCA_963675345.1). Classification (NCBI taxonomy): domain Eukaryota; kingdom Metazoa; phylum Chordata; class Ascidiacea; order Aplousobranchia; family Didemnidae; genus Trididemnum; species Trididemnum clinides. The sequence continues at coordinate 11,837,252 of OY776304.1, forward strand.
ACTGAGACGAAACTTCTTTTAAATCTTGATTTCGATACTGTATCGTGCGTCTGAAATTAAATCAGCAAGGAAACGCCAATTGGAGGTTTGCAGGTGAGATAATTCCCAAAAAAAACTTGACTTAATTTGCTTGAAAGTTATTTACAAGACTATCGTTTGCTTGTTGTTTAAGAATTTTTTTTTGAAGAAAAATGTGATATTTTGAAGTGTGCTCTATACACCAGCAGTTAGCAATCGATGGACTACTTCACTAATTTCGGGTGAGCCATGGCTTGTAATTTTTCTTATTTTTAAAGAAGATCTCTAAACTTGGACAAAATACACCTGACTACTTTCTTTCTTGGAAGTCAATTCTGCAAATTGATGTAATGTATAACAACAACAACTTGTATAACCAAGTCAACAAATGTATAACCAAGTCACAATCTTCTGTTCAATTTGGAAATGGAAGACCTGCTTGTGAAGTAAGCCCAGCACATTAATGCTTATCTCCTCTGCCTCTTAATTAAGATTTCTGGCTAGGCACTGGTACTTTAACCAAGGAGCAACTTAACTTTTTGGCCTACGCATTTGCAGATGAGAGTGTAAAAAAGCTATAAAAGACTACAGTCTGCATATTCATTTATACAGACACTAAACTTAGCACGCAACAAGAAAGTATAAACAAATCAAACCATTACTACCTTAGAACATGGGCATATTGTCATAGCAAGCACACAGCAAACTAGCAAAACTGTAGTCTCTCTTATGAATATGCTAATACTATTTAATATTCATATGTTCTTGCCTCTGATGAAGTGGTCATAAATGGTTTACGTTTATTAAACATAATCGGTGAAGATCTAACTCAGCAGGAGTGATATTGAAAAAGCAGCCTTCAAATCCGATATAAGTAAGTGTAGGGGCAATGAAAAATGCGTAATACAAAAAGCAATAATGTCACTGCTTGTGGATTATGTCGAGCAGTTTGGGTAACAACTTAGCAATATGTTTTGGGGTAAGCTGTATAAATTTGGGTCCATCTTGAATTTACATAAGGGTGTGATTGGAATTTGGTTCTACAAGAGGTTAAGGAGCATTTAGATGGCTTGGGAACTAAAACCATGAAGATCTTTCTCAAAGTTTTCCAAAAAGCTCTTTGAGGCTAGCCCCTACCCCTTTTTACAAAAATCCTGGTCGAATATCGAAACAAAAAAGTCAAATCGAAAGAAAATTTCCTTTCAAAAGTACTTCTGAGTATTTGAAAAGCGAAATCTCTAAAAAAGAAACTTTTCTGCGTATTTGAGGACCTATGAGTTACAATAAATTCGCTCCCATAATACGACCTAAGCACTACCTTTATAAATGCTGTAAAAGTTGCCACCATTTGTTACTAGAAAGTTATTAGTTGAATAGTACTCCATCATAGGGGAAAACCTTGTGCTTGCTATGTCTTCCTCTCGGTACACGTGACGAACTAGGATATTTGAAGCCTGAAATAAATAAAAAGTGATGTTACTTTAGCAGCAGAATAGCTGATAATGGCGATACGATTCCAATTGGATAGACTCGTAGATTTTCAACCACAATACTAAAGATGTTTTACAAATTAACCCTTAAAACCGTGTAGTAGTTCCTTTAATGTGGTTTGTTTCAATGCTCAAAATTTATTTTTTCTTATTCTCCGCTGTAACTCCCATTGTTGAATGCTTTTCTGAGGGCAGCTCCGATTATTAAAGTTGAATTTCTACAATATGGGGGGAGGGGGGCGTGGAGCAGCCTACTTCAGCTGAAGGATCCTCTCACAAGATTTGTGTAGTGTTCTCTTTCTTCCTAGGAAGAAATTAAGGCCAAGAATGCTTTGTGTGAAATCTCAAAAGAAAAAATAAGGTCGTCTGCAACTTAATGTCATAGCTATAGCTTGCTTAAATGTTACAGCTAGTTTAAATGCCGACTCGTCCTAAAACCAGCACTACCGGTTATTCGCCATGACGTTAGCGCTTCTTGGTGAAAATGATTGTCAATGCGAGTAACAGGCTGGAGCCAAAATTGCTTCGGCGAGAGGGAAACTTGTTACATTTTAGTATATTTGGGAATGGTCTAAATCAGGGGTGGGGAACCGGCGGCCATATGGCCGCATGCGGCCTTTTTATAGTAAATGTGCGGCCATATATGGCTTCGTAAATAAATACATTGTTTTAACTTTTACATACGTAAGGCATGATGTATCAATGCTCTATCATTGTGTTTTAAATTAAATGGCTCTCTTGGCATTCATTGAACGTGTTGATACTCGGTTTATTGCCACCGGTTGCAGTTGGAGACCTTTTTTCGGGAACACAATTATGTTTAGCAGACTTATGGTGGCTCTTATTGCCGTGGAAAAGAGGTCCAAATGGCTCTTCGACCGTAAAAGGTTATCTGGCGCTGAATTTTGCGGCCATATGATTAATGGTAATATTTAATGCGGCCATCTAAGCGTAAAAGGTTGCCCACTTCTGGTCTAAATTTGGGAATCACCTTTCACAGAAGTCCGAATATTTTTCGGGAACAGGAAAAATTTGAAACATGTTTGTTTTTTTGAGAACGGGAATTTCAAAATAGCCTGGAATCAATATAAATTAAATTTTCTTCGCACTGTATTTTCCTTTAAAAGTTTCATGATTTTTGACTTTTTACAAATCTTCTTAAAGCATCCAAACAGAAGCTAAAATTTTAGATTCTTTTTGTAATAAGAACTACTTTTACTTATTTTAAACAACCACGGTGTTCAGGGAGTTTACTGTCGCCCAGACATGTGCAATCCTTTCACTGGCTGGCCAAATTCTAAGATTTAAATATCGACGCGGGACCCATCATTACATTTAAATGAAAACTTAGAATGAGTTTTTTTATAAAAGCGGTTTATTTGGTCAAGAAGCAGATATAATGCAATCGACCTTCAAGTGTTTGCGACAATGTGATCGAAAACCAGTGAATAAATCGACAGAAGATGTCACAGTATATTCAGTCAAGTGTATTTATGCATATTTATTTTTGACCAGACGGCATTGCTGGCGAGGCTCGCGGGACCCTCATCAGCAGCGATGTGGTGAAGCATATCGCTTGTTCAGTTCAGTCCGCTGCCCCGACTTCAATCAATTCGTGGTTGTGGGAACAGCAACGTTAAGTGCGGCGAAACTTTCTGTGACGTAGCCGTTCCTCGTCCCGAAACCAAAAGTACCGTGTTTTGAAAGAAAATCGAGTCAACGTAACATTATGGAGATTCACGCATAGCTGCTATATTTCCCTCATTGTGATCGCTTTACTGCTTCTCAAAATGACTACGGGAATACAAATTATAAAAAGAGAGTGGCTTCAAAGCAGTTATCGTTTTGACAAATACAAAAATAGGATATTAAGAAGCAGTGGCGGCTCGTGGTTAAATTTGCTAGTGGGGCTGCAAGTCATTTTTTAATTTTTTGCACTCTTCGCTGGCAGTTTATTTCCGTTGTTTAGCTATAAATGTGCAAATTTTCCGAAACTCTGCACTCTATTAGTTGTATAATTGTATTCAATCAGGCATTGCTTTGGCTGAATATTACGGATTGCGGTAGGCTAATTTAGTGTGCAGTAAAGTAATTCTAATTTGTGAAAATATTTTGTAATCTACAAAGAAAATTGAACAAATACAAAGTCTCCATATCATCAAGCTAAGGACTAGCCTGAAGAGCGAAGCACCTGAACGAGTGCAAGTCGTACGAATTTATCGCGCTTGAACTTATAACCGGTTAATTCGATGACTTGCAAAATTTCTTTCAGCATCCCTGGACATCAGCAATATATGTGTATATATTTTTTATTTTTTACAGAGTCACGATCCAAACAACATTAATATAGCAACATAGGCGGAACCATCCCTCAAATACGGGTAATGAAGATGCATTATCATCACTAGGGTTCTTGCCAAGTGTAAGATACTTTACGTGGCTCCTGGCTAGCCCGATATCCAACACTGGATTGTATACGCAACAAACCCAAACAATCCAACACAACGTACCGTTTACTTTTGAACCAGGATTTCCTTTGACGTTACTGCTAACCGTGCAAGTATGAACTAAAACTGGTATCCTTACATAAAATTGATCACACAAAAGCTAATTAGGCATAGAAAAGCCTTCCAATGATTATATACTAAATGTGGTTTTTTAAGGCATTCATGGCAGTGGGTGATTACACGATAGCATATCTCGGCATGCACGGATAAGCAGCTCGAAACACCCGGATTCGAAGCCCACAGGAACCAAACACGACGCAACATACCTCCGGGAAAAAATTAGTTTTACGAAGAGTCACGATCCGAATAACGTTAGTATAGCGAAATAGGCGGGACCATCCCTAGACTCAGGTTTCGGCCTTTTGGCCTCATCAACAAGGACTCGCCCACCCAACGCAGCGCCCCCGGGAGGGGGGGCGTTGTGCGCCTAGAATTAGAGATTAATGTTGCCCCCTGCATTGGTTCATTAAATGATACAACTGAATAGCAACATTTGAATTTGCTTACCTACAAACAATCTAACGGTTCTAACCAATTACGGCAACTAGCCCTGTTTTAGAGCCACATAATCAGCATGCTTAGCGGCAATTGTTACGTCACAAGAAAACTGACAAGAATCAAGCGACCGTGAAAGCAACGCAATTACGTCATGCGTCTGGGCGCTACTGATTTTTCCCTTCCTGCTGCTATCTTTTGCAGATTAACGAGCGGTGTTCAAAAGTTAGAGATATTCAGTTATACAATAAAATTTGGCTTAGCTATTTTGACAATACTTGCAGCGGCAAAAAATTTTGCTATGTCACACAGAAACTAAAACTTTAAACGATTTATGAAGCAACTAAATCGCTTTACAAAATTACAGTCTCGGGCGCTGCAGCTTCAGCCAGTCCTACGCACGATTATGATGTCACATAGAATCCCTATGTCGTAAGTTCACTTAGTTTAGTGCTAGCAATATAGAAAAATTTGTCTTTTCAGCGCCTTGAACTGGTGCATTGGTAAATAAGGTACTAGGACATTATAAAAAATATTAACACTATAAAAAATTCGAAAAAAAACAGATCACAAAAACGCGTGGGGGGCGGGGGCTGCAGCCCATAGGCACGAGCCGCCACTGTTAAGAAGTAAGCCTGTTTCACTACCTGCTACGTTTTTTTTTTATGTATTTACGTATATATCAGTGACCTCAAGCCCTAATTTTTCCTCAGTTGCTCTGTTTTTCACATAGGCGTAGTTTAGGTTGCCAATATGAGACATGCCTCATCCAAAATGTTTACCCCTGACTTCGGTAGGCTTATTGAGGTACTTTCAACGAAAATAACAAAAGTCTTTGCCAGCACATTGTGCGACTTTACACAGGAGTGCTGTTTTCTTTTGATTTTCTTTTCCTCAAGATTTCTGAAGTCCCTTTCTGTGCTGTATTTGCCTGTATCCAGCATAAGCGCATTTGAGGGCTGGACTTGCAAACGATTGAAACAGCCAATAACTTCACATACTTTGGTCGTTTATTTCACTTGAGTGTATGGAAGCATAAAGTCAAACTTGTGATGGGGAACCAAAGTGATTGATATGTATTTGCAGGAATAAACAGTAGGCTCACCACTTATGGCTTTTTGTAATGGTAGACCTATTTGTATGATCTAGAGCCTCTTACTGGGCGTATGCTGTATATTTCTGACACAAACGCAGCCAGGGAAAAGCAAACTAACTCGAAGTCAAGCACTTACAGTTTAGTCCTTACAAAAGTTGAGGTTGTGGCTTAAGAGCATAATTCATCGACTACGTTTTTGCTCTAAAAAGGTGGGGAATTGATTTTATTCTAAAGAGGCAATTTCTGCAAGATTTTGTGTCAAAAAAGGGCATTTTGTTCGACTTTGGTTCACCTAATTAATTTATCTTAAAGGTCAAGATTAGTTTGGCGCTCGACACGACTGCGCAACGGCATTCTAAACAGGTTTTTTGGCCTACTGGTATGTTAGCACCGTAATGTATCATTCTACGTTAATAGCCAGCATATAAACAATAGGTACTGCTATTTACATTTACTTTCAAAATCACAGAGAACAATAATTGCATCTACTGCCGGCTGCTGTTTCTATTATGCTGGTACCAGACAGCGATATGATAAAACAGAACTTTTTTTGAAGCTTTCAAGAAAAAAAAAAGCATGCTTAAAATGCTTTAAGTCAAGGGAAGCAAAAAGTTATTACGATTTGGCCCATATTTCACTAATGTGAAGTCTTGAAGAGCCACAAAAACTATTTTTTGGGGTTGAACTGGTCTAAGTTAAAAATACTGCATCTGGAAGAGGCAAAAAAATTGAAGGCAAAAAATTTTTTTTGAGATCACCATTTTAAAACTCTTCATTGACAAATTTCCATTCACAGTTTGAGGTAAAGACCTTTTTTTACTTTTTGTGAACTAAATTTTTCAAATTAAATTCTTTTTTAAAGACAAATTCAAAGCAAACGAAACTAACCACGTCAAATCCGTCACTGATCGTACATCTTGACATTTTATTTCCAGAGTCAGAATTCTGAACTCAAATTTAGTTGCAGACAATTTTCACCAAACTAGTAGCAGGCAAAAAAATTTTTATGCGGGTCACATCCGGTCCATGGGCTGCACTTTGAGCACACCTGCTTTTAGTGGTTGAAAAAGGATCTCTTTTTACATAGCCAATTCATTTTAAAACGTTGTAGAATTACTTTCATCGAAACCACTTTGTTAAGGTTAGTGGTTAGAGCGTCCGCTTTCAGTCGGTAGACCTGGGGTTCATTTCCCAAGTCGAGTCATACCACAAGACTTTAAAAAATGGTATTCAAAGCTTCCCTGCTTGGCGCTCAGCACATAAACGATAGTCTGGAGAACAAGCCGGCAAGCTTTCTTGTTGTGTCCTTGGGCAAGACACTTAACGGGATGCCTCCGTCTTTATGCGGAAGACAGATGGTGGGACCAAGCAGTTTACCCGTGGTAGTGGGCTAGTGGCCCAGTCTGGCGAAAGACATGCAAACTGAGCATAAGCTCATACGCGTGAATGAAAGTTAAGGTCTCCCAAAAAAGCTTGTAATCACGTTTCTACGGTTGGTGTTTTTAAAAAACTGAAAGGAAAAAAATCTGCACTAAAGCTTAAATATAGACGTTATCTTACCCACTTGAGAGGTAAAATTTTTGCAATTTGGTAAATTGGGGGTTCGCTTTTGGTTGAGAAAAAATGTTTTCCTCCGTTAGGAAATGCAAATTAAAAAAGTTAACTGTTATTATGACGTCATAATGACGTCACACCGGGACAGTGATCAATCGCTTCTAGTTTCATGTTTGTAAGCCGAGTAGTTTTGAAGGAACTAAGGCGTTTCGCAGGCCCGCACAGAAAAACTCTAATTTGTACGGTAGTGTAGTATAGATCACGTTCCCTCTCAAAGGATAGGCTGCTAATGTGATATTTGATGCTGCAAAACTGTAAACTTGCGGAAAATTTGTTTTTGCAGAACTGCAAGCAATACAAAGCTGACTTTTCGAGCGTTGGTCTGATGGTTGGCCTCTATGGTTTCCTTTGCGACATTTCACCTTCGAAAAAATTGCTCGCAGCCGTAGATGCTTCCAAGCAGTGAAATAGCTTTCAGTGCGTATTTAGCAAAGTTCTGATGCTTTCCCAAACATATTTTTTGCCATGCACACGCTTATCCTTTCACGAATGAACTTAACAGCTTTTGCATCGATGCATCGACAGGTTAGTTGCGTTATGGTAATTGATTGCTCGCATTTATTACAAAATGTTTGGACAACTTTTTACGTAATTTTCCAAAGTCCAGTTCTATCTTCCAATCTAAATCAAAGACAATGCAATCAAACTGATTTGACTTAAAATTATGACGAATACTACGCAAGCTGTGGGATTCTCACGTTTGCTCTTGCGCATTTTCCCTTCAATTTTTAACATTATCAAAGCCAAAGCTACTACACCTTCTACCTGTGATAGAAAAAATTTACTTGTAGTTTGTAATATCCAGGATTTTTGTAATCATGAACCGTTGCTTGATTGATGTTTCCGAACACAAATTCATTCCTCCAATTCAGAGTAGGCTTCGCTGTAAGTAATGATAAAAATCAATATAGCGCCGTTTATTTGATTTTGGTAAAGGTCAAAGCTATTTTAAAGGAAGACAAACTAATTGAACTTTACATGCGTAAAAAAGTACCATAGTGGTATTCTAGGTCAAAGATTTTTAACCTGTGGTACGCGAGTTCTTCACGTATAGTAAAACAGCTACATGTGAAAGAACTTTGAAGTATTTGTTAGGATATTTTACCATTCAGGCAGATAGAAATCTAAATAAAATAATTTGTCAGTTGCTGTGACAGCATCTCGTTACAGCGTCTCGTGACAGCGTCATGTGACTTCGTCAACAAGTTTGTTGCAAGTAAATTAGACAATCTTGGATTGAAAGCGTGAAACTCAGCAGCTGCCGCTCCAACAAACGAACAATCAGAATCATAGGGAAAAAGTTCGTGTGGCGTTACGCGGCGTAGAGTGGTAATTTTCAATCAAATATTGTGAGGATTTTGTCATAACAAATATATCTCTTAAAATAATAATTCATACCGGATTTTGGGATAAGTTTTTTCGCTTTCTAACATTTTATAAAATGTCGAAGCGAAAGCGTAACCCAGAATACATAAAGTAGGGTTTTACTGTCATCCAACACAGAAGGGAATATCTACCGCAGTTCGTGGTCTGCATAAAAACTCTCTCCAATGGGGCCATGAAACCGAGTCAGCTCAAACGTCATCTTAAATCATATCACGCAGAAAAAAGAATTGAGATAGAAGTTACTTTCAACGGCTTCGTGAGAATGTGAAGCGACAGCACTTGGACTCAGTGGCGTACACACGGTAAAGTTTTGGCGGTCAACCCCCCTGAATATTGTAGGTATACAATTTTTTGACTAAATAAATACAACTTTTGACTTAATAAAAAATTCATGCAGCCCATTTGCACAAAACTTGTTATAGAAAGCAAGAAAATGCTTATTTTTTGCGGTAATTTTCTAAAAATTTTTAGGGGCATGCCCCAACAGATGGTTAAGGATAAGTGACGGCTGTTTTGTTTGAAAATGACGTTTTAGCTTACTTGGGACCATAAAACCGTCGGAGAGTGCTTCGCCACATACCAAGCAAAATGGGATAGGCACCGTCGAATCCCCATTGAAAGCAAATCTGACAGAGAGATAACTTCTGTCGTATGGTCTGCGGATCACCTTCTTTTGTCTTTTTAGGTCAGAATTCATTCTGGACTCTCTGTTTGGGACATGACTTTGAGAGGAGCCTACTAGATCGCAATTTGCATTTTTCTGTTTAAGAAACTTGTCCATTAAGCTAAATTTAAATAAAAAGTTGATTAGATTTTTAACTGATAATTACTGCAAGCATATATAGATGTATGTGAACGCTGTTTTTGATGTGAACTAAGAATTTGTGATAACATCACCTTGAACCAATCAAACGCTAGGTACACTTTCAATAGAAACAACTACAGTAGATTCCGCTTAATCGGGCCACATCGGGATAAGCATCATTTGGCCCGATTAAGCGGCTGACCCGATTATCCGAAGTCTTGCAGTATCTGTGCCAGGGTTGTCCTTGGTACACCAGTTATCTCAGCTAGCTGGCGATGACTAGTGTTTGGAGGTTGCTCTCTAATTTTTCTTGGGACAACAACCCTTTCAGCAATTGTTAATTCTTTTTGTGGCATCTCTGCTTGGGACTTCACAAAATTTGCAACAAAACACAACAATTACCATGTCCAAGGGCATGAAATGACAAAATAATTTGCGCCTGTATTTTTCAATTGTTACATAATATAGTCGGCTTTGTGATATTGAGTTCTATTACATTACAAAGGCGGTTTTGCAATTAAACCAGTGTATGTCTGATTACAGTTGTGGCCCGATTAAGCGGAATAGTGGCCCGATTATGCGGATTTAACGTAGTGCATTATCTTTGATTGGATTTTGTTCTTAACAATTTGGCCCAATTAAACGGCTGACCCGATTAACCGGCGGCCCAATTAAGCGGAATCTACTGTACTACTTTTACCGAATCTTTTCTGTCGTGACCACGAAACCATCAAGATGTCTCTCCACCCTAACTTATCGTGCATTAGATCGCTGCGTGTGCTGCAGGTTTCAATTTTATTTTCGTTGAGTTTCTCGGCGGGAATTTCTCTAAAAGTAGGTAACAAAACGTTTCTGCAGAACTTTTGTCTTTGATGGTAAAGATGAAAGCTGAAAACGTCACCAGTCACGAAATTGTGGGCTAAATTCTGGACTGCGTTTGCGCTTGGAATAACAACCTTTGAAACCATTATAACTAGGGCCATTTTTTTTGACCTAAAAAAATATATTTTTGACTTTATTTTAGTAAAATTTTGACTTTATTTTGACTTAACCGCTTTCGCCTATTATTTATGCCTTGTTGCACTTTTTTGATTAAAAATGTTTTATAATCCGCAATTTACAAGAAGAAGGTAGCCTACTTTACACATTTTTTCAATCACTCAGTCTGGAAGCTAATGCAACAAAGCGACGCATGACGTTAAAACGTAGGATAACGAGCCATTGTGTGTACCGGTATCAATTAGTGTGTAATACAAAAAATGCGTTGTTACCGCAACTGTACTGTACATTAACAGTCTGTCTATGATGTTTTAAACGAAAGCCACACAGTATAATTACCAGGACTTTTTATTGTAATACAGCATCATATATATATTTTTTTACGTTCTTAACATCAAAATTTCTGTCTCAGTAATTTCCTGAGCATAGAAAACGACCTCTCAACAGCAGCAGAGGTTGGCTGGGCTTTTTGCAATAGTGCGTAGTTTGTTGGGTCAGTTATCAAGTTGGTACAGTTTATTATTGTTTCTAAATCAGAGTTGGATAGTCGTTTTTTAATGTAATTTTTAATTGCACACGGATTGTCATCGAATTGCATATTCTTCAGCAGTCCGTATGCTTCGGTTATCATGCAGGCACTTCCTTCTAAGAACTCTACGTTGGCTGCTAGAGTCCGGTATTGATTTATTTTAACCAAGTCTGGCACCAAATCTTCCACATTGATAGCGTCTTTTGCTCTGCTGACTAAGAGGCCTGCACTTGTCCAATTGTTGACAATGGTACGAACAGCTGGAAGGTTCTCGCTGTAATATAAGGCAGCTCTAAGCCAAGTTGCCCATCATGTAATTACAGGATCAGGAGGAGATGGCAGACCAGCATCATAAAAATCTTTCTTGCGATCTCTGTTTTTGAATGCTGTTGCCTTGATCGTTGCCATTATTTCATCAATATTTTTAAAATGAGCACGCACACGCATAGCGCAGTTATGTAGTAAGTGCTCAACGCAGGTGACATGCATCAAAGAAGGGTATAATTCCTTTAATGTCTTTCCAGCCAAAGACATCTACCGAGCAGCATCAGTCAAGAACAATGAAAAATTCTCGCGTTTTATTTCAAGTTGTCGCAATATGTCATCCACAGTGTGCAGAATAATACTGCTATTAACATTGCTACCGCTGTCAAGTGGATGGCAATCAACGAGGAATGTTTGATTTGGGCATCTAAGCTGCCCACAAGCACACTAATATACTTTTGTTTAGCAATCTCTGCTTCATCCACAATTTAAAAGAATTTTTTGTCACAAAGTAATTGTTGAATTTGTTCTTCTTTTTGTGATGCTAATTTAGCAACACATGCCTGGGCTGCAGTCTCCGAAGGCAATACTTTTCCCATTGTAGCAAACAGAGACTTTAAAGAAGGATGGTTCAGTTTATGAAGTGGGATATCTGCAGCTAAGAATGAAGAGACAACCTGTTCCTTGAAGTTTACTTGATCGAGTTGTAAAAAGGTTTGCTTACTTTGGGATTTGCTCTTCGTCTCTAATTTTCTTTGGTGTTGCTTACTTTTTCGGTGGCTTTCCACAAAAAACTTTTTGTCGCATTTGACTAACACGTCGCAAAGGTTGCATCGCAAGTCGCGGGCAGGAGTTGCCGAAAACTCATCCGGATATTCCTGGCAAATTTGCCTAACTTTCGCTGTAGAAGATTTGGCTTGTTTAGGCATTCTTTGCTTTGCAAGCTACGACTTAAAAAGACCACGTGCAAAGAGCGCAAAGGTTTTATAGGAATAGATTAATTGTCTAACAATTATGTGTTTATGCATCAACAATGACGATTTGATGCATAATACATGTAAGCGCTATTTCCTTCTCAATTACCGCACACATTTTTACCGTTGAACTATTTGAGAAGTTAAAAATCAAATAAAACTGCGCATAAAATTTTAATAGCAGCTCAAAAATTCAAAAAATATTAAAAAAATCTAAATTTGTTCGTTTTTGTAAGGAAATATTTGATGAAGACAATTTTGATAAGTTTTGACTTTATGCAAAATTTTGACTTTATTTTGAGTTATAAAATCTACCAAAACAGACTCCCGAACACCTGAAACGAACGTTAGTAGACGTTTAATCATGTAACAAGGCCCTGAAAAAATTTTGACTTTATTGACTTTAGCGGGCCCTAGTTATAACTCATGATGATGCAAGTTTTTATCGTAAAAATTTTTTGTTGACCAGCGTTATTCAAAAATTAAAATTTTGTGATATTCCACGGCACACCTGGCAGTATCTAATGGCACACTAGCGTGCGGCGTTACATCGGTTGGCAATTGCTGATACCGAGGTTCGTTGGTTTTTTTGAGAAAATACGACAAGGCGAGTCTTCGAAATGATGCATGAGCAACTCGTCTCTTGTAAAGAGAAGGACGACTTTAAAAGCAATTTGGAAGAGGGATTTACTATAAGATTGACTCACCTATTGGATATTTTTGAGGTTGCCAATGGCATGAATCTGTTTTCCCAAGGGGGTAACAGCACTATCGCAGATTTTATCTCAAACTTGGAAGCATTTGTACGGAAGTTGGATACCTGGATGAAGAACTCGGAGAGCAAACAATATGGAATGTTTAAGTATCTTACGACATTTCAAAGGCGACGCAGTGATGAATTATCTCAAGAAATTAACCTTCATCTGAAATTGCTCAGAACTGACCCGACGCATTATTTCCCGTACATAGTATTGTTCCTATATTTGCTAATCTATCTCTTCTACCTGTGGGGCCAGGAAAAAGAGGAAATCACTGATATCCAATCTCATGAGAATGCACAGGCAAAACAGAGGAAATGCTCTCCGACTGATTTCTGGCTGAGCGTGGCCTTTACGTACCCGGTCCTGCCTTAGAACGCTCTTCACAGCTGATGGTTTTTTCCAGTACGAGATAGTGCGAGCAGGGTTTTTCTGCCGTGTTTGGCATCAAAACCAGGACAGGAATCGCCGTGATGCGCCTGGACATAATTTCTCATGCACTGTAGTAGAATCGCATCTCGTACTGACGAGCTTGGGGAACAAAAACAGTTGCAGCCCTCGCATTGAATTCCGCCATTTGTTGTAATTATATATGCCTTTTCGTGAACTGAGTTTTTGTGGAAGTCGTTAGAACGCGCCGACAGCAAAAAACTATGAGGAGGTACGTGATGAGAAAAAGGTTAAGAACCACTGCTCTAGGTGGTTGTAGAAACAGATCAAAAAGAGAAATTGATTAGTAGCATGCAATCACAACGCAAACTTCTGGATTGAAAAAGTATCCATTAATCTTAATGATATTTCAGAAATGTCAAATACGGATGCGATTTACCAAACAAGTTGGACCTCGTGTAAGGTTTACAAAACATTGATTATTAATTGAAATATCGTAGAGTTTTTTTTTAACGGCAACCGTTTTTCGGCGCTATCTCACATTTATCCACTACTGAGAAAATTCGGTTTCGTATTTTATTCTCAACTTTACTTATTTCGCTGAGCACAGCAAAGGAAGTGAAACTCAGGTTATCCAACCGCAATGCCAACGATCTAAACTCCTCACAAAAGAGCTTATTTCTGGATGCGTTAGCAAACAGGAGAAGCAGTAGCAGCTGCAGTCAATAGACAATCTTGTGCAATAGATCAAAGTTCACCTTGCGATGATGTGTTTGTATACCACAGACTTGGAATGGAGCAGTTATCAGTAGGATTGTTGATCGATGCCACCAACGTCCAACCTCCATCTTGCGTTGTCATATCACAATATACCTAAACAAGGTTTCCATTTCAAGTTAAAAACTATGTTTTTGAAAGACGTTTTTTGTCCTTGATTCTTTTTCCAATTTTATTGCAACACATTACATTTTATAAACGGAAGCATTTTTGACTAAAAGAGGCATCAAACTCACCGTTGATAAAAAATTGGTTAAAACAAATGAAACTACTTTTTTTTCGGTGATCTATTTTTTTTTTATTTGCCATATTTATTCTCGATTCACGAGAAAGCGATGTATCGCTATGTTTTGGGCGGTAAGTGCGCACTCGGTTGGGAGTTGCTATTTCCGGGTCACCTGTCTTCCACATAAAGTTGGGGCGTCCCGTTAAGTGCCTTGCCCAAACCTTCGTCCTTTTGTATTTATTCATTCACGCGTATGAGCTTATGCTCGGTTTGCATGTCTTTCGTCAGACTGGGCCACCACGACGGGTAGACTGCTTGGCCCCACCACCTGTCTGCCACATAAAGACGGAGGCATTTTGTTAAGTCCCCTGCCCAAGGACACAACAAGAAAGCTTGCCGGCTTGTTCTCCACACTATCCCTTATGTGCTGAGCGCCAAGCAGGGAAGCTGTGAATACCATTTTTTAAAGTCTTTTGGTATGACTCGACAAGGGGAATGAACCCCAGGTCTGCCGATTGCGAAGCGGACGCTCTCACCACTACACCATCGCGCCGGTGTGTCCTTTTGTATGATTGATTTCAACTACAAAATGTTCAGCATTTTTATTGGAGAAGAAGGGAAATGTTGAATATAAAATTGGTATAGTTCAAGAGCATTGATTTTAGCTGTTTGGCCACAAAAAGTTTTTTAGTACTAATCTTTTCTAATCTTTAAAACTCTGAGTTATTAAAAGCTAAAATACTGGAATTTATGGAGGGAATTTTGTTTTGTTCTTCCACTTCCTTATGCAATTACGTTTGACAATTACGGCAAGAGTTCTCGACGAAATGCCGATCAGAGCTAATGCAATTCTTCATTTGGTGTTGTTTTTTTTAATTTTAGTGCAATTTTGCAGATTTTATACCTGCGTGATGAGCGCTCAGTGGCGGGCGATGACGAAGCTGAGCAAGCTACTTGTTCCAGTGGCTTCGTCCAATTAAACCGAGCAAACAAAGCATGAGGTTAAAGGTGTTTTGAAAAAGGCATCGCATTAAATCCAATTCAATTTGTTACTAAATGAAACTTTTGGACAAAAAATGAGTAGGTGAAACAGCTTGCTTCTTTCGCATTACTTTAAATGGTGTAGAGTCGACTTCGGATACAAGGTATTTGGGTAAAAGAGATTTTCGCCTATAAGGAATTCTTTCCAGAACCAAATGATAAATTTCAATACAATTTCCGTCGGATATAATGGACTTCGGAGATAAGGGACAAATTTAGTTGGTCCCGGCGGATCCCTTATATCAGAAATTGACTGTATTGCTATTGTACAAATCAAACCAAAAACATCTGGCACTCTGCAGCTGTGCAATTTTATAATACCTTGAAAGTAGCCAATGAACTTTGAGTTTGGATAAAATAAATCCCATCTTGTCTCGTTCCTGAATCGCGAAGATGGAGACAGGATCTTCCCGGACGATCATAGGATCCAAGAAGAGGAAGTCTCGGTCGGTAGAATATCTGCAAAAGATCAGATGACACAGTAAACGCTGTATTACAAATTATTAGCCGTCACTTCTTCCTTGGAATAAAATCACGGTGCGAAAGGTAACATCCAAACTTTTGCTTCAAACTCAGTCAAGCAAGTGGAAACAAATTTTAATACAGCATTCAGGTTTCGATTTGCAACTTATCTGCACTGTCACATTTTTGTAAATTAAACAAGCGCACTTTTTTTGAAAAAATTTAAGGTGTGCAATGATATTCTCTGCTGTGTAAACGCAGTATACTTGTAAAAAGTGCGATTAGAAACCGCCATCAACAGTCTTTCGACGACCGGTGGCGTAGCAAGGGGTGCGCGGTCCGCACAGGCTGCCATTATTAATAAAGACAAAATTTTAGCTGTCTTTGAACATAATATTCCAACATGGATATTTTTGATTTACTTGATCGGAAGTGGGACAGCATTTTTTGCTTCCACTGAGGGTGTTCAAAACTCCTTCTCCGTTACCGTTGACGACAAGTCTAACACCCAGTTTTTTGCTCCACATATAACACACTCATTGCTCAATTGTGCTTACCGCAAAAGTTGCTAAAACAAAGAGCAAAGCCAATATTGCAATTGCTTCTATGATGGACAGAGCAATCACCGCTGTTTTCGTTGTGCAGCAAACATTTCTGCGCTTTTGGTCATTTGGTAAGATTGGTTTGTCTGAAATATACGAACAGTTTTTAATCAACATTCAACTAGTTTCATCTTCTAGCCACAATGCAAAATGTTTGGTGATAGACGTACGTGGAGCAACACGCGTTTAGATCTACTTCGCAGTTAACAATTACTGCTCGCTGCATGCAAAGAACATTACAATCACACGATTACTGCAACCAAAAGGAGCGGCTAAGAGCAGAATCCTCCTTAGCCGTATTCCTTAAAAGAAAAAACCAACGCCTTTGTAAGTCAAAAATCTTGATTATTTAGAGATTTCAA
Source organism: Trididemnum clinides (assembly GCA_963675345.1). Taxonomy (NCBI): domain Eukaryota; kingdom Metazoa; phylum Chordata; class Ascidiacea; order Aplousobranchia; family Didemnidae; genus Trididemnum; species Trididemnum clinides. The sequence continues at coordinate 11,854,047 of OY776304.1, forward strand.
AAAGCTTCTGGATTTTCTCTTTCACTACCATATTTCGAGGCGAAGCATTGTGTAATGCCCTCTCCACGAAGGCCTCGATAACAAAAAAAAAATCAGCTTAATTCACGTTGATAAATAACTTTTCAGAAAGGTGCTTGATTTATCTAATTTTTACCACCAAATGTTCCATTTTTAGCAAAATTTTAAGTGATATTTAAAATTTTTTTTCACTGGATAATAATGTCCTCAAAGATCTCATTAATGCTGATCTCACCACTTTTTACAAAAATCGTGCTTAACGCCCTTCACAAATTTCAAAGCAACATTTCTATCAACTCATTTTCGGCATTTAAATGACCCCTTTTCATGATTTTTAAACTTTGCTTTAACCCTTTAAGGACCACAAGAATTTAATTCATAAAATTTGAAACAATGCCGCAATTGTTTGGTAACAACAAAAATATAATGGATTTCAGATAATTGGTTATCACGTCATAATGATATAACAATCAACAATCATGGTACATATGTGTACCAAAGGTCCTCAAAGGGTTAATGGATTGTCTCCGTGCAGACTTTGCACACCCGTCTCGAGGGAAAAAATAAATAAACTGAATTCATTGACTTAGAGTTGCTGCCGAGACTTAATAGACTGAATTAGTGCGATGCTACAACTTACTGTCCTTTGTGTTGATATTTGAAGGTTCGGATTGTTCGACGTCCACATATTCACTTGCAGATCGGTAGAAGAGTCTTGGATTAGGATTATCAAATCTAGGCACAGAATCATAAAGACGAGGAGCAACTCCTAGATCCATTGAAACAAATCTACTTCACGCTTCACTAAACGATGATGTCAAAGATCAAATCTAAGAAGCCAATTTTAAATGCACACAAACAAGCAAGAATAAGTTTTATAAACTGTACGCACTAACTTCACTTGCAATTCTAAGTTTGGCCTTGCCAAGCGTATAGCCTACTATTCTTTTTACATTCTACCAATTGCTTTATGAAATGACCCCTCACAGCAAGAAAAAAAGGAATGAAAACTTTTTCAACTCACTCAACACAAAATAAACAAAGAATTCAAGAGAATCCAAAATGACTTTACGGTTTTCTAGTGGATAGGCATCCGCAGATTTCATTGCAAACCACTGTTTAAGGCTGAACCATGCCCTTGAAAGCAAACGACTGTCTCGCTCTGCCACGCCGAATGCAACGTAAAGGCTGGTTCCCATTAGGCGTAAATTGCAGGAGTAGCGCGAAAAATTCTTGGTTTAGTTTTTGTGCGTTTATTTGTGCATATTTAGTTTCTCTATTTTTTATAAAACTAAATAGAGAAACAAAGATTTTTCACGCTACGCCTGCAATTGACGCCCACTGGAAACCAGCCTTAAAACTCTTGAAGCGCTCATCCAACTGCTGTCGTCTGCAAGTTAGGCACTCAATTTTTTATCACCTGATACCAAGCATTTTAATGATTTTTTTGTCACGTTGAGCTTCTAAGCAGCTGATACATAAGGATATGGCACAAAGAAACAAACCCTCGATCACATCCTCTAATCTTGCTAAATCTTTTAACATCCTGTAGGCTTACATCGTTTTTTTTTTTTTTATGACTAATCGTTTTGATGACTGCCAAAGATGTTTGACCCTTCAAAAGCAAACACCATTCCTTCCTACAAATGAAAAGAAAGTCGATTTAACGTCTTTTTTCTGTCTGATCCACAAGCTCAGACGTGCTAATTCGGTGTATGTCTATCACTATGCACTCACTTTCGAATCAGAATTTTTGCGGGAGAAAGGTGGCACTTTGAATTCCGCATGCCTTTACTGACGAATACAAATAATGTTTTTGTAGAAGTTTGAATTCCATACCTTTTGTTCCGAAGCTCGTAACGATACCATTACACCATGAGGGCTACTATTCTTTCCTATCAGTTTTAATTTGACTTCATTCACTGTGTAGAAAACTTGTACCAAACAAAAAACGCTTTATATAGCTCCAAGCAAGTTAAAATACACGCGTAAACAGATTTTATAATTTTTGGATAACGCATTGGAACTAACGCTCTGCTACATAGGTTCCCACTCGCATTATTGTTGAAGTCTGAAACTGAACTTTCGATGTTTTGCGAGAAGGCTGTTGCAATTCACGCTTACACTCTCACGAACGTTCTAAGTTCTTATGGGGAAAAACTTTTTCATTAAATTGTAGGAAGTCTACAAAACTTAAAATAAAAAAAGTGTCTTGATCAGCATATACCTTTTCCGTCTATTGTGTTGTTGTTTGGTTTGGTCAGGTGATTTTTAAATATGCAAGATTTTTGAACCTAAGGTCACTTCTATTCTCGTTTTACTTCTGGGAGATAATGGGCTGGCATGAAATTGCAAGATTGGGGATTACATACCAGGGCCAAAAAGTTCTTCCAAATACATAAGAACCAGAAAGATGTAGTGGTAAAAAAATTGTTTACGATCTGCGGGAAGCAACAAAGCTTAGGCCTAACAAACTGTAATAAAATAACGTAATAAAACTGTAATAAAAAATAAATGAATTAAAATACTAAAGTTTAAAGTAAGGTACAAAGCGATTAACCAACGATCTGATGAAACTCTTGTTCGTAAGGCCAGAGTTCAATTCTCTACGAACTCTGTCAAAACATCTATCCACAAAGTGCGCTGGTGCGACACCATAGCGCTCTCGTTCAAACAAGAACATGCAATGAGCTTTCACGAAGATCACACTCATGTGGAGCACTAGGGTGAAACAATCATACGATTCAACGATACTGAAATTGATCTCGTTAAACGCTGTAAACGACAGGCAAAAGTGCTCAAGAGACTATGGGGCTGAAGTTCTTTCCCATTGAATTTTCAGCATTTCAAAACAATCGCTTCCTAACCCATGATCTTCAAAATAGTCTTCAAGTAGAGAAATTAAGTAAAGAAGACTTGTGCAACCAAAAGAAGCAAAGCGATCGTTTTCGGATTGTTGATCTTCGAAGAAAAAGATTTTCAACTTAATCACCCCCAACTATAATGCCAGATCCGCCCCTGCAAATATCGCCTAAAATTCAGCTCCTCCTTGCGTTGATGCTATCTCTGTTGATGCCGTGGGCCACATTTACGCTCATAAATATTCGTCATCTGCTTATATTCTCTTTTGTTATCTGCCCTGTTTCCGGCATAGCGACACAAGCGGCTATGCCCTCGCCCAAAGTCATTCACCATATTTTAGTAGGCGCCCAACAGGCCAAGTTATTTTCAAGCAATATATTCTCTCTAAATTCAGTTTCACAAATTTTAGGTTCATGGTTTCATTTTGATTTTTTCTGGCGGTTCTCTTGAAAAGTTGGACCGGGAAACAAAGAATCTTGTATAAGCAGATCGTCATCAATCCATTGGTCTTGATTGATGACTTGATTGGACTGATTTAATATTGGCGCAGCGTTTACAGCTGCTCTAAGTTCTTCTTCATTGAAGATTCTCTGCCCGTCAGTTAGAGCAATTTCTGCGCCAGCACGCAGTTGTCGTCTAGTCAAGTTGTCAATCGTTCCTCCTTCATCTTCACTCGAGGAATTCTCATCCAAATCCAGGTTTACTGGTGAAGGAGAATGTATACTCTACAAGCATCAAGATCTCCCAGTTCATCGTTCATCGAAATATTGACAGCATCCATAAGACAAAACCTAAAAACACAAACTTGCTGTATAAAACGTATAGCAAATTACAATTTTTTGACTCCGCCATGCACTAGCGTAACAATATGGTTACACCGAAATACATTAGGTGCTCTACAATAAAGTTCAAAGGTCAGATCAAAAACCAACATATACCAAAAAAGTAGATGTAGTATTGCATCTTAGCACTATGAAGTAAAACGATTTTGACAACAACAAATGCAGGAAATGCTCTGATAAAAATTAGCACTCTCACTTAATCGGAATTTTCCAAGATTTTTTGACATTGCTGTAGATTTAGTCTTGAATTGTTGCAAACGCAGCAGCAAATTATCACAAGCAAAAAGTATTTTTATTTTTAAGAAGTGGTTGTCTGCCACTTCTCTTTCTTGGTTGATCGTCGTGGCGGACGGACGTGATTTTGGTTGTCTCACCCAACTGCGTGAATTCTAGTTTGAAAATCGATGCCACATGGATATTACTGTCGCGCTTCCTTCATTGTGACTGCCATAGTTGCCAACAATCGGGGTTCAGTTAGCACGCTCTCGTTAAAAAGGAAAATTTTCTACACTAGGAAAGCAGCTTGAACATTTATCTTTTAGCTGTTCAAGAGTTACGGTAAGTCAAGTGGCTTTCAAACATTAAATAAAATGTGAAAGAGCAGTTACTCATATCTTCGAGTCTGCAGTGACCATTCTTTAGAAGGTGCATGAAGCTTAAGTGGTACAAATCAATTGCATTGACGTTATGAATCGCCTGCACCAATCGTTGTGAAAATATTTGAAAAGTCTTGGAGGACCAAATTTTAGTTTTTACAATGTGAAGTGATACGAAGCAAAGCAATTATTTGCGAAAGTTAGAAAGATATGGTTATTGAGAAAATTTTTTATTAGAGGGAGGTTTCATCAAGAAAATTTACCAAATTGTGATTTAATTCTGTAAAAAGGTAGCATTTCTTTTGCCTAACGTTTATCACACTAACAAAAGAATAGCCTAACCCCCATTAATGTATAAATGGGGTTACAAGTGTAAACTGAATGGTTTGTCTTCTATGCTTTGATAGGGATAGAATATAATAATGGTCTTTTTTTGTTCCGTTATTGTAGGCCAATATGCTAGCAAAGGAACTAGGTTTTTGTGATGTCTAAAATCATACATAAAGCTGTAAGGAAAAGCAGTTTAAACATTTATCTCTCAGCTGCTTAAAAGTTAAGTCAAGTGGCTTTCAAACTTTAAAAAAATGTAAAAGATTAGTTACACATATCTTCGAGTTTGCAGTGACCATTCTTTAGAAGGTGCATGAAGCTTAACTGGTATAGTTTGCTGCTGTACACTGCAATACCAGTAAGCCTGTTGGCTGCCTGAATGGCAGAAATGTCTTTTAGCTTGTAGGCAATGAGTTATTTGCCATCTGCTAATTTTGCCCTTATTGGTTATAAACTTGTTGTATGGGTCAAATTCAAGATTTTAATTAATTGTTTTTGAAATATTCTTTGCTTTAATCATCATCCAAATTTAATATTCTAAATTTAAGCTTTGTTCGGCAGCAAATTTGTTGCAAGCCATCAACCTGCAGTTAGAAAACAATTAAGCATCAAGCATCGCTGCCTTTCCAATCTGGGTAATAGAAAGGCTAGGTATGAAGTCCTTTGTAAGCAGAAAAAGTAAAGCGCCAATGACCTAACTTATGGCTATGACAAACTCAAGCTGTTGTCTCAGCACGTCAAAGTGTTTATGACATGGTGTTGAGAAACCAGTTGTAACGTCCAAAATAACTCAAACGGCGATTCTACCGAATAAGGGAGACGGCTTAGCCTCAACAGTAGACTACGCTGATCTCAAGATCAATACAGCACAGCAGCAGATAAGACTTAAATGAAAATTCTATTGACACTAAATTTTATATATACAGTAACAGGCCGATAAGATCAGCACAAGCTAAACGGCGTTGAAGGCAATGTGTGCGTAACCTATAAAACAACATTGCATTAACATACACAAGCTGGACCGGTTAAGCCAATCCAGCAAGATAGATCAGGTCTAAACATGCACTAATACTAATATAAACTGCGGGGCGCTAACTGTCCTTGCGGTGGGGGCAGCAATAATACACCCTACTCGTAGCGCACTCAAGGACTAACTAGCGAACAATTGAAACCACCAACATAAAACTTAACTCCAGCCACCCCAACAAGTAAACTGAGACTAATATTAACATGCAATCGCAAGGTGGCCCGCCAGACACTGTACGCAATTAAAAGAGAAAACCAATGTCGCTACGATTCTTACAGCGAAAACTAAATAGAAAACGTTTAGAAGGATTATCGTCAAAGAGAAAAACACACAATGGCGGCAAGACTAATTGGCTACAAACAAAACGTGGTTAATTATCACAAAGGCCGAGAAATAATAGATCTCTCACCGTAACATAGCCGGCCCGAAAATTCAGGAACAACAATATCACATGGGAGTGGAAGAATTTTCAAATTTATGAAGGTGAGATAGAGATGTTGGAATAAGTCCAGATCACCATCCAGAGTACAAAGTACATAAGCAAAGTATGATAAAAACAAGCTGATACACTACAATGACGAAATGAAAGGCACAAGGAAAACACATACATACATTTGTGAATCACAACAACGAACCGCGGGGACATAACCGAATTCGCGCGTAACTGCAACTGCGCATGAAATTGTGCATCTATGGAATCACAGGCCACTTCCATCGACTCCCAAATGCTCAATCAAGTAGTCCGTTTTTACGTGTAGAATAGGCCGCGCTCAAGCCTATACGCAATGCAGCAAACAGTCCATAGGAGCGCTAGCGAAATGTTCATATTAATGTTCATCGGTAGGCCGCGCTCTAGCCTATAAACAGTTCAGTCAACAGTCCATAGGAGCGCTAGCGAAATGTTCGTATTAATGTTCATCGGTAGGCCGCGCTCTAGCCTATAAACAGTTCAGTCAACAGTCCATAGGAGCGCTAGCGAAATGTTCGTATTAATGTTCATCGGTAGGCCGCGCTCTAGCCTATAAACAGTTCAGTCAACAGTCCATAGGAGCGCTAGCGAAATGTTCGTATTAATGTTCATCGGTAGGCCGCGCTCTAGCCTATAAACAGTTCAGTCAACAGTCCATAGGAGCGCTTGACATATCGTTTTCGAGGAAACACAGTTTTCTTATGTCTCTCAGGAATGTCTTTTGGTCGGCTGTTCGCACCTTTACGCGGCGCACGATGCCATCACGATCTGGTAGGACCTCTTCCACCACTCCTTTAGGCCACAAATTGCGATGGGGACTCTCTTCAACCAGCAAAACAAGATCACCAACTTTGAAATTTAGCTGAGGTGCCAACCACTTTTGACGACGCTGTAGAAGGGGGAGATATTCTGCCCGCCATCTTCGCCAGAACTCGTCAGCTTGAAATTGACATGCGCGCCAAGATGAACGCATGCTGTCTGATGTTAAGAAGACATCATTAGGAAGACCAGGACAAACGCTTCCTGTCAAAAGCATAGATGGAGTCAAAGCTTCAACATCACCAAGCTCAGTTCCCACTCGAGTTAAGGGACGATTGTTTAATATACACTCTATTTCTTTGAACAGCGTCAACAAGCCCTCGTCTGTAAGTGTTCTCAAGTGACGATCAGCAACCATGGAAGCCATTGTCTTACGAACAAGACGAATGATTGCTTCATAGATTCCTCCCTGGTGACTAGCGAGAGGGGGTGTGTGTTTCCATTCGATCCCACATGAGGCGAGTTCATTTGTTATCTTGTGATCATCCAGACGTTTCAGACCACGCTTAAGTTCTGCAGAGGCTCCAGTAAAATTTGTTCCATTGTCCGAATAGATGATTCTAGTACCATGACCGCGAACTGCCAGGAACCGCCGCAAAGCCATGAGGAATGAGCCAGTTGTTAAATCATAAGCCATTTCCAAATGAGTACTTCTAGAAGCTAGACAGGTGAACACGCAGCAGTAACGACGTAAGAGGTTACGCCCTTGCTTCACCTCCAAAGGTCCCATAAAATCCACTCCACAATGTTCAAACACGCACCTACTCGGATTCACTCTTGCAGAAGGAAGCGGCGCCATCAGCTGAGCACCTGCAACAGCTTTGCAGTTACGACACGTCATACAGGTGGTTTTGATGTAGAACTTGATAGTTTTACCTTGACCAAGTATGTGATAACGCTGCCGCAATTTGTTAGCAACATATTGTGAAGCGAGGTGGCCTCCAGCACAGTGCGCATCGTTGATTATCAGTCCTGTAACGTGGTGACGCTTCGGCAGCACAATGGGATGCTTGAAGTCCACAGGCAAGTTAGATCGCTGCAGCCTCCCACCAACACGAATAACTCCATTGGTGACAATAGGACAAAATTTTTGCAAGGGTCGAAGGGCCGTTCTGGCCAGTTCGTCGCATTTTCCATCACCTACTTCATGACATGGATGTTCTTCCAAGGCCTCCACCAAATGAGGAAAGGACTGCTGTTGAGCAAGACGAATAAGTGTTAGCAAGGCAGCGTTGTATTCTTTACCATTGATAGGGCCCTTCTCCACCGACGTAGAAGTGCCGAGAGTTGATCGCATACGTAACATTTGTTTTAGTCGTAGAAGCCACGCTACCGACCTAACAGCTTGTGGAAGTGAGCTGTATCGAGAAGTAAGTCTTTTTAGGGGGTCTTCAGCTGCACTGTAAATTGAACTCTTTACTTCTGTAGCACTTTCATCCGAGTCTTTCATTTCGACTGCAGCTGAGACGGAGGAACAATCGATTGTAACAGCTGATTCTTTAATCCTTTCTCTTTCAGCATCGGAAATTTCATTTGAATGCGCGACTTGAGGCCAGGCTGTCTCTTCTTTCAAAAGAAACGATGGGGCGCGGAGCCATCTCTCGGATTTACCAACCTGCCTTGGGGAAACGCCTCGTGAATACAAGTCAGCAGGATTGTTGCCTGTGTCCACCCAGTTCCATTGATCTTTTGTCGAAAACTGGAGGATTTGATTAATACGATTTTTTTCAAAGGCTGGTCGTCGCATAGACGTATTTCTCAAATAACTAAGGACAGTGGTGGAGTCCGACCAATACAAAATGCGGCGCAAGGAGATATCGTGCTCTTGCTTAACTATTTTTGACAGCTTAATGGCAACTACAGCAGCACAGAGTTCTAGACGAGGAGTTGAGAGCCGCTTTACTGGAGCAACTCTAGACTTGCCAATGATGAATGAGCAAGCATATGCCGTACCGTCAAAGGCACGGAAGTAGCAAACAGCACCATAACCATCACAACTGGCATCGGCAAAACAATGCAATTCTACAAATGTTGAAAATGAAAATCCTTCATAAACCCTTGGCACCGAGAGGCCATTCAAGCAAGATAACGCCCTTAACCATTTTTCCCATGTAACGCGATCAGCATCAGAGATAACAGTGTCCCAATCCAACTCTTGCTTGGCTAACCTTTGGAGAAGTAACTTTGCTGGCAACATGTAAGGCGCAACCATTCCCAAGGGGTCATAAACACTGGCCAGGACCGACAACAAACCTCTACGAGTCAATGGGTGGCTGCCAACAGCAACTTTGATGCGAAGTTGATCACTATCCGGATCCCAAGCCAGGCCGAGCGTTTTGTGCATAGGAAGTTCTTCTTCGTGTAAATCGACTTCGTGCAGTTGTGGAGAGAGAAGTTCAGTAGGAATAGCTTCCAGGACTTCACGGGAATTGCTGGCATATTTAGTCAATTGGAAGCCTCCACTAGCCAAGAGGTCGCTTAGCTCATCCACCAATTGAACGGCCTGAGTACTGTCTTCCACAGAGATCAGTAGGTCATCAACATAAAGATGTCTCTGTATTGCTAGCTGAGCTTTGATAGATGCATTCGTTCGATTCTCTGTTGCTGTACGGCGCAAGGCGAAACCTGCAATACTGGGAGACGAAGTAAGTCCGAAGGTATGGACCGTAAGCTGATAGACTTTGACTGGCATGTTAGGGTCGCCATCTGTCCACCACAAAAACCTGAGAGCCGTTTGATCAATAGGGTCCACTCTAACTTGATGGAACATGTTGCGGATATCCCCGACCACGGCAACGGAATGAGGCCTGAATCGAAAGAGAACCCCGATCATTGAGTTGGTGTTATCGGGTCCTTGTAGCAGCTGCTTATTTAGGGAAGTGCCTTGGAAACTAGCAGCACAGTCAAACACTACTCTGAATTTACCGCCTGTGCAGTGATGCGGAATGTACCACGTGCTGTGGGCCGCCTTGTCAGCATGGGGATCAGTGACCTCAAACGCATGCCCCAAACGAATCATTTCATCTATCTTACCTTTGTACTTGCCGTGAGTCTCTGGCTCTCTCAGCAATCGACGGCCAATACTCTTCAAACGAGACTGAGCAACACTGTAGTTGTTTGGAAGGTCCGGATACCCCTCTTTCCAAGGAAGTCGCATGTGGTAGTGACCATCCTTCCATACACACGAGCTCTCCATTGATTTGGTTGCCTGTTCGTCATCTAAAGATGGAAGGCGAACGTCATCGTCTCTTGATAAATCTACGAAGTCAAGTTGACACGGGCAAACTGCATTGAAGTTTCTATCCAATTCCTGATTGAGAATTAAATTAACATGATTAGTTCCTAAAGCTTTCCCGGCAGTATTCCCCTTCTGAGGCTCACAACCAAACAGGACCCAACCCAATGGAGTCCTTCCAGCCCACAACGCGGAATGGCTGCCCTGACGAACTTCGGAAAAGATGTGCAGCTCCGGAGAACCCATACCAATCAAAAGGTCTATGCGGTCGGCATCAATAATAGGAATGTCCACATTGAACAGATGCTCGTTATCGGTCAGATCATTAGATGCAGGCATACTGCCGCACATATCGGGTAAGCGGTCAACAATGCGAACTTCCTCTAATGTAAAGTGGGCACTTTCTTTTACTCCACGCACCAAGCACTTTGTTTCAAATGTGTCTAGCATCTTGACACTTCCGTCTGCCAACTGCAAGTTTGACTTTATAGGATTACCATGCAACCCCAACTGGGTATACAAACGTTGAGATAAAAGGTGAGTATCAGCACCAGAATCCAGCAGGGCTAAGGCATCTATGCTTGATCCATTCTCCTCATTTGTTACACGAACCGGCAGCACTTGGAGTCGTTTTTTGGACTTTGTAGAACATGAAGCGTTTACATTACTTGTTTCTGTTATCCTAGTACAGTCGACGTTTCCAGCAGGCACCGACTGGGAGCTTCCGCCAGAAGCTCGAGTCGACTTAAAGACTGATGTAGCTTTACCTTGTTCCTCCGGTGGATGCAATAAAGAATGATGGGCTTCAGAACATGTTCGGCATCTGCGTTGACTTGGACAATTTTTCGCTATGTGCCCTACGCCTAAGCAGTTGAAGCAAAGATTTTTCTGTCTAACCAAAGCCTTGCGATCGCTTAGAGACCGCTTGATGAAGTTCTCACAACGCCAAACGACATGACTAACGGAGTCACAGGCCATGCAACGCTTGATCCTCTGTGTTTCTGAGGATTTGATCCGCTCGGGGGAGAATGCAGGCTTAACGTTGGAGTCAATTTGCGCAAAGTGGGCCCGGGCCGACTTTACCTTTGAGTGAGTACCAACATTTGGTAGTGTCTTGGCCTTGTTGGCAGCCATTAATCTTCCTAGACGTGAGCTAGCGAGGCGCTGGCTTCTTTCGATAAATTCTAAGAACAGATCAAAGGGCACAATCTCCATGTCGTACCCTTTCTTAAAGGCCAGTTCCGTGAACCGCTCCTGAAACTGCCTGGGCAACCGATTAAAGATGCCATCAATAGTTGAAGCAGAATTAAGAAGTTGCAAAGCTCCAGCAGATTCGACCACCATTTTACAGTTGACAAGATCGGAGTACAAATCTTGCAAACTACGCTCGTCTGTGCGAATCTGTGGTCCATCCGACACCAATTGAATGTGGGCCTTAACGGCCACGTCAGGAGAGCCAAACGCCTTGTGCAAAAGTTGCAGTGCACTGTTCAAGCCCTCACTGGGCTGCAACATGACGCAGTTGCTAATCAGCTTTCTCGCTCGACCAGTCGTAGCTTCAAGAAGCAGCTGCAATGCATGTCCTGGGTCAGGGTTTCCATAAATATTGAGGATTCGATCTTGTACCTGTCTCATGAAAAGATGGTAATGCAACGGATTGCCATCAAACTTTTCCTCATTCGTGAGGGTACGAGTACCTTGGCATCGAGCAAACATTCTTGCCACATCGTTCACTGAACAGGAAGAGTCAGGGAGTGTACGGGAGTTTCCGGCCGGCCCTTGAACTACTGTCGGTTGGTAGGCGCCAAGATCATGGACGTGGAACTGCGATACTTGAGGTACCCTAGGACTGTTCGTTGAAGCTACGTTGGCTCCAGAAATTGGAAACAGTTGGCCAGGTGCAGAACTGGATACCATTCCAGGGATAGCTGAATGTTGGGTATGAGCCGAACTAAGAACTGTTAACGGTGGTTTAAAGCCCCCCGCCAACACCGACGGCCAATGAACAGATCGCCCATGCTCAGTAATGGCCGGCCCATGAGCACCTGAGACGTCATGTCTTGGTGCAGAAGTTGCAGTTTCCAGCCATGGCGTAGCTTCAGGATCCAACGCTCGACTAACAGGCATGGCACTCGTACCTGATGCCCCCACAGGGATTGGAACTGAACACACAACGGCAACGGGATTGGTGTCCACTAAGCTTCCTGTAGTGGTTACAGGAAGCAGATTCTGAGCTGGCAAACTCACTTCTGCAGGGAACTGATTTAGACTACTCAGATAACCATCCACCTTATCATGCGGAGATAGAACAGACTCGATTCCATCTGGTCCAGACAGAGCTTGATCGCTTTCTGCTCTGATTCGCGCCTTCACTAATGCCACTTCAGCATCTAGTATAACTTGCTCCGATTCAAAACGGGTTTCTGCCCTTCTTTCTTCTAGCGCTCGCTCACGACGCACTTGCTCTAACCGCACCTCGGCTAGTTTGGCTTCCATGCGTGCCTTGCACGCCGAAGACATTACAGTAGCTTCTGAATGGCTGGATATGAGATCCCGGCCAGATCCTTTACTCTTTGAATATCGAGATTGGGCCCCATCTGACACTGCAACGGAAACGGTCTCAATTCCGTCAAGCATGAAATCAGCAACTCGCAATAACAGTTCTTGCACTTCCTTGTCCCTTGTTTCAACGTCTTTCATGTATTCTTTGGATCGACTGCTGTCGCTAGCAAGAGCGCAACAAAAGTCCTTAACGGCGGCAACAAATTTATCGTGTGCAATGACCAACTGTGATTTGAGTTTTGCAATTTCTTTAGCGCGGGAAAAATCACGTGACTCAAGCATGGACGCGAGCTGCTGCATGATCTTAGAAACATGACCTCTTAGCCCTCCAATAGCTCTACTAGCGGTCAATGCTGAGTTCGAAGCTGAATCACATAATTCAAATTTAATGTCTAATTGCTCATCTTCCTTAGTACAGGAAGCCATTTCAGGCGTGCTGCGCGGCATGATCCCAACGGCTTACACAGCAGCAATGTAGTTGATTGCCTTCAAGAGATGTAACGTCCAAAATAACTCAAACGGCGATTCTACCGAATAAGGGAGACGGCTTAGCCTCAACAGTAGACTACGCTGATCTCAAGATCAATACAGCACAGCAGCAGATAAGACTTAAATGAAAATTCTATTGACACTAAATTTTATATATACAGTAACAGGCCGATAAGATCAGCACAAGCTAAACGGCGTTGAAGGCAATGTGTGCGTAACCTATAAAACAACATTGCATTAACATACACAAGCTGGACCGGTTAAGCCAATCCAGCAAGATAGATCAGGTCTAAACATGCACTAATACTAATATAAACTGCGGGGCGCTAACTGTCCTTGCGGTGGGGGCAGCAATAATACACCCTACTCGTAGCGCACTCAAGGACTAACTAGCGAACAATTGAAACCACCAACATAAAACTTAACTCCAGCCACCCCAACAAGTAAACTGAGACTAATATTAACATGCAATCGCAAGGTGGCCCGCCAGACACTGTACGCAATTAAAAGAGAAAACCAATGTCGCTACGATTCTTACAGCGAAAACTAAATAGAAAACGTTTAGAAGGATTATCGTCAAAGAGAAAAACACACAATGGCGGCAAGACTAATTGGCTACAAACAAAACGTGGTTAATTATCACAAAGGCCGAGAAATAATAGATCTCTCACCGTAACACCAGTGTAGCTTTTAAACTTGCCACTCAACTGTCCCTGCAAAAAATCAAACTTTGTCCACTACTCATGACATCTGCACTAATCAACAGCCGCCTCAACGTGGTGTTGCGGTCCCCGGCCCCGTTTGGGTTGGTTCGAAATGGCTGTTGGCCTTCCCGAGGGTCCCAGTTACCCCAGGCACTCCACTTCATTTTTTCGCTATGCTGCCCCCTGAACGACCGCAGAAGGGCAGCACACAGCTTCTTTAAAATCGGTCGCCTGTTTTTTCTTTTTCTTTTCTCCTTCCCCTCTCGTGCCCTTCTTCGTCTCCTCATTCTCCTCCTTCTCTTGATGAGCGATAACGTTCATCCTAACCCCGGCTCCATCTTTCCTTGCTTTGTGTGCGCTGGAAATGTGACCTGGCGGGGCAAGTCAGTGCAATGCTGCGCTTGCTCCAAATGGGTCCATCTAAGGTGCTCACAACTTCCTTTATCCAAATTCAGAGCTCTTGGCAGCTCTCACTCTTGGAGCTGCCCCCTGTCGTAACACTGTGACTCCCCCCTCCTCGGACTCCTCCGACATGTACACCTCCACTGTGGAATCTGGCCCCCCTCTGCAAATGCTGCACTCTCGCCCCACCCTCGTCTCCAAACCTCTTATCCCCCATCTGCCCATTCTATATCTCCTTCCTCTTCCCCCCCCCACCACCATCCCTTGCTCCTGGCTATCCCTCTGCACCTCCTCTCCTCCCCTTCACTCTCTCAGGGTTCTTCAATGGAATGCTGGAGGTCTTCGAGCCAGGAGCACTGAACTACTTCACTTTCTTTCGTCACATCCTGTCGACCGTATCTGCATTCAGGAATCCAATCTTAACTCCTCTTCCTCTTTCCGGATTCCTGGATTCTCTGCTCTGCATTCTGATCGTACCCACTCCCGGTCTGGCATTCTCTCCTCCGATACCACACACGCTAGCGGCAGCGTTGTCATTTTCGTCAGACAGGGCATATCTTTTTTCGAACTTTCTACCTCCTCTCTTTCTTCGCTTGATCCCTACTCTGATTATGTAGGGATCAACATTTCTCTTAACAACTCCTCCTCGCTCTATTTTCTCAATGTGTACGCCCCCCTATTCGCTCCTCCCCAACGGATAGCAGAACCGATTCCTTCTCTTTCTCCATCCTTCCCTCCTCCAGAAATCTCTTCATTCTGGGGGACTTCAATTGCCATCACCCGCTTTGGGACTCAAGAGGTACTTCCGACCCTCGCGGGAAGGAAGTATTCGACTGGGTCATCTCTTCTGACCTCCTCCCCCTCAATGACCCTGACACACCCACTCTTCTCTATCGCTCCTCTCCTGACATCTCCTTTGCTCCTTCTACTCTTGCCCTTTCTTGCTCCTGGGAGGTGCTTCAGGACCTGGGTTCTGACCATCTACCAATTCTTCTATCTATCCCTCTCTCTCCGGTCTTTCTCCCCAACGAGCGCCCCCCTTCCTTCAATTTTCAGAAAGCTCGCTGGGATGGCTTTGCCTCTCACTGTCCTTCAGCAGAGGAATACTCGTCTCTTTCCTCTGCTGCTGCTTTCTTTACCTCTCTGGCATTGAATGCGGCCAAATCTTCCATTCCTTTCGGCCGCATCAAACGCCCTCCTAAAGCCTGGTGGTCTGCTGAGGTGGAACAAGCGGTTAGTGAAAGAAGCGATGAAGATCGACAGGCTTACATCTCCGCTTCTCGACGCGCCTCGTCGGTCATCGCCAAGGCAAAGGCTGAGGCATGGCAGACGACTTGCTCTTCTCTTTCACCTAAGTCTAACCCTAAATCTGTACACTCTCTTCTTCGCTCTATCGCTGGCTCTCCTTCCTCGTCTTCCTCCTCTCCTAACTTTCCTAACTGTTCTTCTCCCAGGGAATCGGCTTCGGTTTATGCCGGTTACCTGAGATCTCACTTTTCCGTTTCTCAGCCAAAGGCCCTGCGTAGCAGAGCCAGAGGCTACCTCACTGAACTCCGCCGAGCCACATGCCTTGTGGAGTCTCACTCGTCCTTTTGCTCTCCTTTCTCTCCCGCGGATTTTCTTGTGGCTGCCTCCAATCTTACCTCGTCCTCTGCCACTGGTCCAGACAAAGTTGCCTATCCCATGCTAAAGCATCTTCCTCGCTCTGACATAGATTTTCTTCTTCACATCTTCAATCTTTCCTGATCTTCGCATTCCTTTCCTTCCATCTGGAAGACATCTTCCATTATTCCCATACACATGATGGGAAAGCCTCTCGACTCTCCTGCTTCCTTCCGGCCTATCTCTCTCACCTCCTGCGTATCAAAGCTGTTTGAACACATCATTCTATCCCGTCTTCTCTTCTTTCTGGAATCTAATTCCATTCTTTCTCCCCGCCAGGCCGGTTTCCGCCCTGGACGGTCTACACTCGATCAAATTCTGTACCTTTCTCAGTCCATTTCGGATGGGTTTAACAAACCCAGGCCGTGCTCTCGGACGATCCTGTCTACTATCGATTTCTCTAAAGCTTTTGACTCTGTCTGGCATCCCGCCCTTTTCCACAAACTGATTTCGGCTGGCCTCCCTCCTTGCTATGCTCGTTGGACTCAATCTTTCCTTTCTGATAGGCGCGCTTCTGTGGTTTATCAAAATCACAAAAGTCGTTCCTTTCGAGTCCGTCGAGGTGTTCCGCAAGGATCCGTTCTTGGCCCTGTACTTTTCTCTCTCTTCATTAATGATCTTCCGGCTTCTCTGCCTTCTTCCGTCAGCTTCTCTCTTTACGCTGACGATCTGGCCATTTGGTCCTCCTCCCCTCCATCGGTCCCTACTGCAGTGGAAGCCACACAAGGAGCTTTGTTTCGATTGGAGCGCTGGTTTGAGTACTGGTGTCTTCCTCTCAATCCGAGCAAATGTGAGGCGTCGTTCTTCTCAGTGGATCCCCACCAGGCTAACCTCCAGCCCAACCTCCTCCTACTCGGCTCCCGCATCCGTTTTAATCCCACTCCAACTTTTCTCGGGGTCACCTTCGACCGCACTCTTTCCTTTTCTAAACATGTATCTTCGCGGAAGGCCAAATTTGTCCCACGTCTCAAGGCCTTACGCTGTATCTCTGCTTTCACTTGGGGCCCCTCTAAGAAGTCCCTCTCTGTTCTGTACAAATCTTTTCTTCGGTCCCTTCTCACTTACGCTTCACCCGGATTGTTACGTGGTTTTTAATGACAGAAATTTACTCGCAAATACTACAAATAGCACACTATAAAGCAGTAATCACTAAATAGAATCAAAGCTAAAGTAGGAATTTTCGAGTAGTTGCTAGCTCCTGTCTGTCAACCACGTTTCTGAAATTATGCATATCGGTGAGTGACAGAAACTAACAACCGGACAAAAAAGGCAAAAAGAATACAAATTTAAAAAGGGGACTAAATTCATAACACGGATGGTTTCCTTTCCTAAGCGCTACCAATCTTACCAAATTGGAACGCCTTCACCAAGCGGCCAGTCGCGCCATCACCGGCTGCCTCTCGTCCTCCCCTACCCCTCTACTACTCACCGACGCTTCTTTACCTCCCCTACGAGTCACTCTGACTCACTTCACTCTTTTTTCTTATGAGCGGGGTCTTCGTCTCCCAACCTCCTTTCCTATTTCAGGTTTGGCCTGACTAGGAGTGAAACCAAGACTCTGCAGATCGTCCTGGAGAGCTCTTGCGTCCACTCACCCGCTCATGCTTCCTTCTACTTGTTCTAGGGAGGCTGTTCTTGCTTGCCCTCCCTTTCCTCCTTGGAATCTGCCTTCCTTCACGGTGGAGTCCACCCTTTCCACTCCATGCTCTCGCTCTGATCCCCCTTTTTCTCGCCAAGGTGCGGCTCTCGCCCATCTTGACTCTCTCCCCCCTCATGATCTGGTGCTTTGGACAGACGGCTCTGTTCCTTTTGGCAAGGGCGGCTTCGGCGTTCTTGCCAACTGCTCTCTCTGTGGCACTGAGGCCACTCTTTCCTTTTCGGCAGGCCCAGTATGTTCCAGTTTTTCCGCTGAAGCCTGCGCCATTCTGCACGCTCTTTGCTGGTCTCGGCAGTACCAACAAGTCTGCCATTTCTCTTCTCTTCTCCTACTATCTGACTCTCGTTCTGTCCTCTCCTCCATCTTTCCTCTTATCTCAATCTCTGTGGCAGATCTGGCAGGAACTGTCTTCTCTCTCCTTCTGTTCTATCAGGCTACAATGGGTCCCCGGACACTCATTTCTACCGGGGAACGACACAGCTGACGAGCTTGCCAGACGGGGAGCGCTACTTGCGCCCTCCGCAATCCCTTGTAGTCTCTCTCCTCTTTTCTCGGACTGGAGGCGTACTGTTTCTTCCAAATATTTTGACACACAGGTTCCCTCGATTTCCACTGAGGAACTTGTGCTCCCTCGTCATGCTCGCTGTCCTTTCGACTTCGCTGCAATGGACACAGCCTTCTTTTAGGTTCTTACCTCTCTAGGATTGGCAGAATTGAGAACCCTTCCTGCAGCGCCTGTGGACACCCGTCCCAGGACATCTCTCATCTCATTCTGCACTGTCCAGCTACGGACTCTTTGCGCCGCTCACTCTTTGGCGACTCTCTGTCTTGGTACGATCTCTGGTCCGGACCCTGGGGAGTTGCCCGGCTTCTGGGGCTCCGTGGTCTTCCGCCATGCCCCCATATTTCGGAAGGGGTCGGGTAACCAACAACAACTACATCCTCACATATACAAGTGCTTGCACAATTACTCATTAAAGACATCGCTGTTTTACTGAGAGAACAATTTTCATTACACTTCATTGCTGTAGTAGAGTAAACAGTAGCGTTATAAACAGCATACAAAAAACTTAAAAAATATTTATAATCGGTACAAACAAAGTTCTCTTAGTTAAAGTTATGTACTTTATGTTGCTGCTGACACTAGACAGTTATGTGTTTTAGTTAAGAAATACTTGTGACGAGCAAATAGCAAAGTTAATCAACGAAACAGATTATTTATAATCGCAGTTTTTTTCTCATGGTAAATTTTTGCGTTTACAGCGTGTTTTACAGGTGCTATACGACACTTAACTAAAGCATTTTTTACCTTAACACAAAATATCGATAAATTTATATAATAAAAGTGAAGTCTTCAATTGACCACCGGTAACAAGGCTAAAATACAATCATCAAGTATTGACCCACACGAACATATTCTCGTGAAAAGGATTAGTTTTATTAATTTTTTGTTTTGTGATGCAGACAAGTCAGTCGTGGTTGGCAATGAAAGTTTTGAAAGTGCACGTGAAACAAACGACAAAGGCAATGGTAATTACATTATTTTGCATTTGTGTCGGAAAATATGGGAAAAAAATTTATAACTGCTAAAATTCTATATAGCTGAATTAAAATGACAGTTGTTAAAAGACGCGTTGGGCAGCGGTTAGTTTATCTACCTTTTTGCAGCAGTCGAGAGTTCGATACCAAAATCCGTCTGATGACTTTTAATAAGAACAGAACCGGTCATGAAATGTACATTCTTATTTACTGATGCAATCCATTTCAGGCAAGGAAATTTTTAACGAAGACCCAGACAAAACGATAAATGAATCGTCTTCATCGACAGAACACATAAAACCAGCAGAACCACAACACGACAAAGAAAGGCGATAACACAAGAAGGCATTAACGCGATGAAAATGACTCTTCCGAAAGAACAATTGCATATGTCGAGGATTCAGCATGCAAAGCAGATGGAAATATGGGAAATTGAACTAGAAATAAAAAAGAAAAAATTGTCCTCACTAAACAATACCAAATAGTTTTATTGTATAATCAACAATGATGCAGGCCTACTGTTGTTTATATTGTTCTACGAAAATATCGATTACAATCAGGCACAAATTTTTTAAACTAGCATTTTTTACTGTCGTAACCAATAAAACACATCTTTAAAAAAAGTTAACAATAATTTGTTGTCGTGCAATATTTCCTGCTCTGCTTGCATTGTTACTGCCACTGTCTGTCGAGCTGGTAGCCGTTCTCTCTGTGGGTTCTTCCACATCAAAAAAATCTCCATTGCTCAATGCAAAATTATGCAAGCATGCGGTAGCAACTATAATGGTCAAAGTTTTGTTTAAATGCGTTCTAAGGGGGATCATAAGGCAACGGAATCTCTGCTTCCACAGACCAAACATTCTTTCAACTTTGATTCGTGTTTCAATATGGGCCTCGTTGTATCGTTTTTGTTTAGCTGTCACAGGATTGGGTACGGGAGTCATAATGTATTCACGACAGGCATATCCGCCATCGCCTAGCAGTATTCCATTAACCATATTATTTTCAAACATTGCACATAATCTACTGTTGTCAAAAATGCGGGAATCGTGTGTCGACCCTGGCCATCTACACACAATGCTTGTAAAAAAAAGATCCGGGTCACAGGTAGCTTGGACATTGATCGAAAAAAATCCTTTGTGATTGCGATACAGTTCAGCATCTTCACCACCAGGTGAAACAATAGGAATGTGGGTGCAATCGATGCATCCAATTACACCAGGCATACCGCCAACCAAGCTAAATTTTTCTTTGAATATTTGTAGATTGGTTGTAGCAGGAAATTGAATGAATCGTCTCCGCCTCCTTGCTATTGCTGTTGACACTCTGTGTATAATTCTACAAACTGATGGTTGCGAAACACCGACTAAATCACTATCAGTAGTTTGAAATTGGCCAGTGGCAAAAAATCGCAGAGCAACAGCAAGCTGCAAAATTGGTGGAATACAATTGTTTTTACTTGATACATGATTTAGATCAGTAGAAAGAAGCTGCAACAAAGCTTGAGTTGTTTCTTTACGTATGTGATAACGGCTCTTGAACTCTTCTTCACTATAAAATTCAAATGGGTTGTTTCTGTCGCGCAAGACTCGTCTATATGGACATTCCACAAACTCGATTAAATCCACAGTTTCCATTATCAAAACTAATTTACAATTTTTACAACAAATAGCTGTTATCTTCCAAAAAAAAAAAGTTGTTTATTAGTGATTGTTGTACAGCGACGACAAAAAGTGTTTGTAAAACATCTCTAAAACCAGTTTTTATTTATCTGACAGTGTTTTCTTGAGGGCATCATACTGATTACAGATGTTAGGCTTAGCTAAAGTTATTTATTTTACTTGGCCTACATAAAAAATTGTAGTTTAATCAAATTTTGAGCTCCCAAAAAGTCGGTCATTGACTCCTCATAGAGCGATCACACTCCTCGTCGCATATTTTCTGTTGACATTAGTAACGTTTTTTACGTCTAATAAATCATGCGCTAACGCATTTGCTTTTGTTTATGCTCTAGCTCTTATTGAAGCATTAAACATTAAATTATTCGAGCATGTTGCCGAATATTTGCTACAATAAAATAATCACCGATTGTTATATATTTAAGTTTTGTTTTGGCAGCTTGATAGGACATCGGCATCATTATCTACAACTTCGTAAAAAATAAACGTGTAACCTGCATAGTTGAAACTTTCCCCTTAGGCCCTGAAATACATTTTTTGTTGAAAAAATTGATGCTAACAGACTTGAACTTTTTACATCACAAACAGTTGCTTGATGCACTAAAACCACGTGCATTAACAATTTCATTGGATGGTATTAACATATATCAACATCTCTTAACAATTTTATGTGATGCATAGTAATAATATTATTGCAGCAACAACAAAAAAGCCAGCAACTCAAAACTTTTCTCCAAAAAAAAAATTGTTTTCATATACTTGAATCAAACAACAAAAAAGTTATGACACCAGCCACCAGCATATATATATATTATTATATAATGCATCAATCTGTCAATTAAGAAAACTGTTGTAATCACCAAAAAGATTGTTTTAAAACAAAATAATTAAGCTGCATAGGTCTACCTACAGTACTTACTAAGATCACTATGTGGAGGTTCAAACAGAGTAGGAACTTTTTGAAGCCAAATGTAACCATTAAAAGTTTGTCTTCTTCTATTACATATAAAATGATTTCTTTTTGGCATTTGGAGAAAATGGATTATAAATAAAAGTTCTATCCACTAAATGGGCAAATATACATTTTGACTCTTCTTGCTTATGTGTGTATAAGGTGACAACAAGATCCTGTCAGGCAGCAAATAACCAGGCTCTTGGCTTGGCAAGCTAAAGACTGTGGCTTTTTACAGGAAAAAGCTGATGCTAATCTTCCTGCTAAAGCATACAAAGTGTCCTTTGGCATTGAACCCATACACTCAAGTTCATCAACTTTCTTGTAGCAAGTGGCATAAAGTAAAAATGTCTAAGGAAATTGTGAACCATATGGAGTGGTAAAAAGGTAGATGTTTAGCATTTGCAAACCTAAGAGTAAGCTAATAAAGAAGTACAATTGCCAAAATTATTTTCATGACAAGCAGTAAGAATGCAAAAATACAGTATATTAAAAAAATTGCCAAATGTAGGATATTGCATGCAAGCTTGAGAACACATAACATCATGTTTTTTTAGAAAGTCAAAATGATTTATTTATTTCTATAAAAATGTATATGCTATTTGAAAAACAAAGACGTGTATAGTTACATGAAGTGCGACTTTCAGCAACGATTTTTGAAACTTATATTGGCTGGAGTTTCCAATAATGAATATACATATATAAAACCAGGGCATATCAAGGGAGGCTTGCTTTGCATCTGTCACTTCCACAGATAGAAATGATTGTGATACATGTATTGGTAAGGCCAGATGCATATCATGCAAATTAATGATAATACATGTATTTAGGCATTTAAAAAATAATTAGAAAAAGTGTATATATAAGTGCATTGCTTAATTTAACATGATTATCAATCCTTAATAAGCCACAAATGATATTGAAGTGTCGCATAAGGACTGGGTGAAAGAGCTGTTTAAACTTTTTTACAAAAAGTAATAGTATTTCAAACACACCTTGCCAATAATCCTGGAAAAAGTTGTAAGCAGTATGACAGCAATTAATGTAAGCAGATGTAGACAAGTATGTAGATAAATCTTAAAATATTTTGTGAACTGTTTTTTATGCCAAACGTGCATGTTTCAGTGTTACCACTAGTTTGTTATTAATTTGTTTTACATATTTCTTCTTAGAAGCACCTGCTGTGTATCTTTTGCAAAATAATGCTTTGCACACACATGGTGCAATGCATTTACCTGCAAACTTGTTCTTTGGTCATTGCTTTAAAAATAAAACAAAGTCTTTTACCTTGATCTGTTGATTGGGTAATATGCAATTTCTTTGGCACTTAAAAATGTAGGCCTACAACACTATACAAATGTAGAAAGTATTGTTAAGCCATCCACAGTCTCTCTCTCTATATATACAGACTGTGAGCCATGTTACAAAATTGACAATAACCTGAAATAAACAAATTTAGGGAATTTTTCAAAACACGATATCATTGTCGTTGAAATACATTAATAACATTTAAGTTGCTAAAACAGAATATGTAAGTTACTAAAGCAGCACTATATAGCCAGTATAGTAGTACTTGTGACATCACTTAAGTGGGTTAAAACAATAATGAAGTATATGATAGTGCCAAGTGCAGTCTTTTAGTCACATCCAACAGTCAATGTGCAGTGCTCAAAATTGTTTGAGATTGAAATCACATTGTGGATGAGCAAAATTTTCTTTGTTAGGTGTCACATGGGCAGACTGTTCTCTTCCTAGTATCACTGTCAACAGCTGTAAAAATCACTGAGCTCAGACTTTTTTTTGCATTTATTATTTTGCTGTTGTGTTTAGTCTTAGGCCTAACTGCTTAGCCTGCTAGTACCTAGTTAATCTTAAAAAACTACTACTTAACCCTTTCAATACCGATTTGTTTTGATGTCCCAATGCTCGCAAATTTCACTTAAAACTTTTCAAATGGATGACATATATCAATTTTTTAACGAATTCGAAAAAAATTTTTATTCTTTGTTTCTTTTTTTAATTGGGACAAATATGTCCCAACGGTATTGAATCTTGGGATAAATTTGTCCCAACGGTGCTGTTACTAGCAAAACACTTAAAAATTAGTGTACCACAAACAGCAATCTAAATACCGTGGGACATATTTGTCCCAAGTTACAATACCGTTGGGACAAATATGTCCCAAACATTAGAAATTATTCAATACTTTAGTCAAACAGATCTTTTTCATGTATTATTGCAATCTCAAGGTGTCTGACAACTTTTTATTTCCTTTTCTAAGTAAAATTAGGAACTAATTTTGCCTTTATAACTGCAAAAACTAGAATTTTACTCGAGATCTCACATACTTGCTTTTTTAACCTTTTACTATCTACCTGTAAACACGTGACTAAAGCATTAAACACGTGGGCGGATGAATATATAATCCGCTGATTGCAGCAAAATACCGATTTGTCCCATCCCAGTGCATTTTTGATGAAAAAATTATGCTTTGGTACTGTGATGCAATATCTTGGGACATACATGTCCCGACGGTATTGAAAGGGTTAAAACATGTAAAAGGCTACGTAAACTATACATTAATATCTCACGCTGTATAGCCTAATCCTAAATCAAAATTTAACAATTAATATTGTACAAAACTGTATAAAAAGTAAACTGTGTGTCCTTATGTATAAGAAATTGGTTTATATTTATACAATACAATTTTAGCTTTAAATGAATTTTGAAGGATTAGGTTATATACATTGGTAGTACCTTTTGTTAATTTTATTAAAGTAACAATTAGTAAAAGCAATCAATTTAGTAAAGCTTTATTTACACTTATGCAAATCTACACATTAGCCACTGTAACCGGAAAATCTGAAGTACCGCTAGCACAAGCTACAATGCGCACGCTTGAAGAAAGTGATCCTATATTGCTAGGATAAGAAGTCAAAATGGCAAAAAAATTTATTCCTAAAATTTATGGTTTTTTTAACAAAATATGGAGGTTGCTAGTAGCAAGGTAGCAATTTTCAAGATTTTTATTACGGAGCGTTTTTTACACTCGCGCAATGAGACCCAATAAAGTCGAAACTGGTTGCCAGCTGTTGACATGATGTAATAGATTGCTGTATGGTACTGGTACCATACAATGTTGGAGATCATTTTTGAGTAAAGTCTTTTACTTTATTGCTTTTTTAAAAACAGATATCAACTGGTCCCAACAGATACAGCCAAAACTCTGTATTTTATACTTTTTTACAAACATTTTTGCAATGGAGCTAATTTTCTATGGTTGTGTGTTACTTAAGTATATTGTTTGCTATTTGCAATCTGAAAGTTGTAATTTAGATTTATAACTAAGTAGTTAGCTTGTGGATACCAGAGCTGGGCACGCAAATTTACACTCAATTCCGCAACCGCAAATTCCGCAAAACTGCAAGAGGTGTTCCGCAACCGCAAATCCGCAAGTTTGCGATAGGTTTGCAGTGACTTTTCGCACTTCCGCAACCGCAAATGCACATTGCACTTCCGCAAACTTAGACCACATTATTTACTGTTATTTTGTCTTCGTGATGACCTTTTTTATCTTTGAAGGTCAAATTTTGCCATCGACCAGTGTTCCGCCAATCGCCATGTAGTTTTTTACAGCGATTTGACTTCATAGTGCGTAGTCTCTTGAGAATGTGACGCAAAGACTTCATAAGCAATTTTTCACAAAATTGATTGATATTGTGGTAAATTAAGTGATCTCGTGTTGTTTTGTTAGAAGTAAATATAGCTTCAAATTAGACCCCTACAGCGAACCGAACAATTAGCCCCTACTGAGAAGTAGTAGACTTTACAACCAGGCTTCCTACGGACTACCGGTACATCTAAAAGCCTTCCTTTGTTGTATTGTCTTTCTTTGGTCTTTGCCCTGTGGTTAAATAAGGCCACATGTTTGACTCATAGGTATAACAGGTGCATCTGCTCGTATATATATAGTGACAACGCGTATTTTCGCTATTCTTGTCAAAACGTGAACGTGGCGAAACGAGTAGTAAATTTTCGTTTCGGCCTGAGTGTTGGTCCTCCTGTTTAATTGTTATCAAGGCTGTGTGGTAGCCTTTATCGCAGTGGATTTTCGTTCTGCGCATGCTGGGAGGAGCTGCACATATTTGTAAATAAAACACTGCTAGAAAGCTTCAACCGCTTCCTGTTTTTTGTTTGACGAAGCAGAAAGGATCCGTAGAGGTAATATTACTAGTTCTGCAAAGCAACTCTACTGGTTCAGTGCTAATCAACGACGGTACGCTTGGCGTGGGAATCAAAGAGTTGAAACCTGGTGCTGCCGCACCAACCAGACGTTGACCACTAAAAAAAATACGTCATCAATTCCCGGACGTTAACCTCCAACCCAGAAAATAAGAGCATCCGCTTTTTCCAAGCGGTTTTACCACGGATCAGGCAAC
Source organism: Trididemnum clinides (assembly GCA_963675345.1). Taxonomy (NCBI): domain Eukaryota; kingdom Metazoa; phylum Chordata; class Ascidiacea; order Aplousobranchia; family Didemnidae; genus Trididemnum; species Trididemnum clinides. The sequence continues at coordinate 11,880,330 of OY776304.1, forward strand.
ACTGCCTATTGCTTTGTGGATTTGCGGTAGATTTCAATTTTTCACCGCAAATCCGCAAATATTTACAGTAGGTAATTAGGTTTGCAAATCCGCAAATAGAAACTTGAGTCCGCAATTTGCGGATTTGCGGACCGATTTGCAGAAGTGCCCACCTCTGGTGTATACTAAATATATTTTTTTAATAGTGCCTAATAAATCACTAGCTCTTAACCCTCGTTTGGCATTATTCACTTTTAGTTGCAACTCAATCTTCATTTTTGAGGACAGTTGTGTAGAATGAGATTCATTAATCTTTCCTCTTGTTGGTTAATGTAGTTTTTGTAAAGAAATTGTGGAATGCAACATTACTTGGATCTAAAACTAATTGGACTAGGTTCTATGCCCTGGTAAGTATTGTGAAAAAATTAAATGACATATTTGTAGCCCACAAGGGCAATTGTACTGTGCGAGTTTGATCTACAAACCATTGCTGCTATTTTGTAGCATGTTGTCTTTTTGATTGAATGTAAAATCTGACTAGGTCTTTGCCCATCTGAAGTGCAATGCCATAGCTATGATGTCACAAAAGCGTGATTGCTCTGTTATCTAAAATGGTCTCAAAAAGGCTGTTGATATTTAAACAAATACTTGATTGTACGAGTTGTTTTTGTTTTTTTGCTTGTTTATTACGCTGTTCCAGCAGTCATTTTCGTATGCATATAACCAATTAATTATGAACTTTTTATATGACATGCCGAGTCACTGAATAGTTAGCTTTTGAAAACTGCAGATTTTCAAAAAGCATTGCCGTTTGTGCAATATAAATATTGTTGAAAAGCAAAGCTGAAAGATATAACTTTGCAGAGTCGACCAGAACTGGTGCCAACGTGATCCCATGACTTTCAGAAATAAATGCATTCAATCATTGACTTTATCTGATATTAGATGATTAATTATACAGCTGTGGTGGAGTGGATTGCTATGCCCAAGACCACAGAAAAAGAAAAAGGACTGTTTTGATTTTCGTTTTTATGAATTAATTTTTTTTCATTCATTGTCGAAATTGTGCAAAAAAAATCGAAATCTGGATTACCACCTTTGCATACATTTTATACTTTTTTGTGGTGCTACACGTGGAGATGCAAATATTGTCAAATTAAATAAAATAATTTTATATTCGTATTGTTTATTGAAAACTTGTGTTATTGAATGGTGTCGCGTTTCAATAGAAATTTTTGATTCTGTTTCAACTTCAATTTACTTCTTAATATTAAAGCGACTTGCAGTATCGATCGAATAATTAAGTTTGGTTGAAACTTAATAGCTAGAAAAAAGATTGGCTTTTACTAAGATACTTCAACCCGCGCACTTCTCGATCAAGAACAGAACAGTGTACTCACAAACCACTTTATAACTTCGAGTTCCTTCAATTGCCAAAACACAGAACTAAAGCACTTCAATAGTTAAATACCAGAGACTAACTAAAACAAAAACCACCAAAATAATCACTTGATTCCTGTCACAACAACGCCTTTTACAACACTCTAATTTTTACTCTACTCTGATTTACTACTCAATAAATTTCTGAATCTCTGAATGAATAAATAAAATCTTGCCGCGTTATATATACGGCTGGCAAATAATCTAGAAATTGTTAGAACATCACGTGACACAGGAAAAACACCATTAATAAATTACGTAATCGGTAATCATAATATTAAAAAGGAAAATCTTCGAGAAGAAGCAAGAATCACTGGAATACGCTGGAATTCACGTAGACACCCATTGTGACGTCAGAGAGGCGTGTGAGTTACAAATCTGCTTGTAAATCCGAAAGAAAAAAGATCTTTTTTTTAAAAACAGTTTAGCAAGTTAGGGCTACAAACAATTCAGATTTACAAATAAAATAATCACGGCAAAGCAAACAGATTACAACTCTATACATATGTAAAACTATTCCTTGACGCAAATTTACGTATTCGTGACAAATGTTGTATGGGTTTGTTTTTCTAATGAGCATATCATGGCTTCAGGTTGATCATACTTGATCAGTAGCGTACTTTTTCTAATTGAAATTCAGTTATGTTGAGCGTAAATTCTCGCTGCCTGATGACCGATAGCTCAACCTTGAAAGAGCTGACGTGTGGTCAACATTTTTTGTATCGTGTTGTCTACGTCAATGCTATATGGGAAACTCAGTTTCTTCTACCTCCCTCCCCTATCCTCTTGAATTTATTTTACTATTTTAAGTTTTTCACGGAATCTCACTGAAATGGACCAACCGATTTAGCCCAGACCGGTTGTAAAGCAAAGAGCGAAGATGTAAATTTGACAATGATAAGAATTATGTTGGTTTTAAACATAGGCTCTCTACTCTCAACAATCTTGCTTGGATTGTGATCTCTGAATTTTATTTGAAGGACTGGTAAACTTGCTATTATCATGGCCTCATATTAAAATGTTTTATTTCATTTATGTTTTACCATTTTTTTTTCGGCAATTGTGGTTTGTATTTATTGTGGTTGACAATAATTTTATATTTATTAATGCAATGTTTTTTTTGTGAGATTTAGAGCATAGAAACTGCAGAATGCAATCGCTAACTGTTCCAATACCTAAGAGATAGCAAAATGCAGCAGGTCATTTGTAGAAGCTCCACATTGAATTACTGGTATAAATTTACATATAATCTGAGAAGTTAGGTTGTCAGACTCGTTACGGAAAAATTTGGTTGGGGAAGTCTTGCACTTTTCCTACCACTCTTATTCTGAAGTGCACGCACTATCAATGCAAAAGAAATACGTGCACGCCCTCCCTCAAGATATTGTCAGATCTCCTGTTTCCATAAATCTCCAAAATAGGAAAAGAACTCATTTACGAAAGGTTGTTCTCCAAAAAAAAGGTCTTCAACTTTGATTGTATGGAGCAAAAGAATCGCTCCAAAAAGGATAATCTGTAAAAAAAGCCTCAACTTTGTTTTGAAATATAGATACCTTCAGCCCCCAGGATAATCAAAAATGAGCTGTATACATAGAAAAAAAAGATCTTCATTGTTGTTTGGAGTTGAAAATAACAAAGAAGTCAATCACAAACAGTACGATATTTCTCATGAAAACGCTTTCACTTTTGTTATAAAACAAAAATGCCTTCAGCATCCCACTCATCCTGCAGAATCTTTGAAAATGCGCGCAAAAAGTGGTCTTCACGCTTATTTGAAGCTGATTATAGCCAAAAACTCACGCAGAAAAACTTAATCTCCAAATTAATGCTCAACCTTGTTTTGAGACAAAAGTGCCTTTTCTCTCCCTTTCCCCTTACACAATAGATGTTACGCCCATGAAAAAAAACAATTTTTAGAGGTGTTGCGAGGTTGATGCTGATTTGCGAGTTAATTTTTGAGAGAACTGATAAATCAATTTATTCCACTATGGGGCAATTTAACTTCTTTTTAGTGAAAAAACACTTGAAAGTTTAGCTGAAAACGGACTTTTAGGGTAAATCCTATTTTCAAAAGTGCCAAAAAATTTTTTAAAAAAGGAGTTAAATTGCAGCTACCTCAACTGCTATGGGTTCTTTACACAATCCCCAGTTTGTCGATATTGCTTGGACCCTTCTCAAGGCAACTGCCTACATACTGTTGTAGCAACTTCAACTACAAACCACAAACAGAAAGTCGCCAACAACACCTGGTTTTATATATGCATCGCCATCTACATTCAGTAGATATCATGATAGAAGTGACCAGTCGCCATACGAAGTTCACTCATTTTATCTTGGAATTCAGTCAGATGCCTGCCGTTGCGCGACAATGGGTGACCCCGACAAAGAAACTACATCTTCTCTACATCTACATCTGTAGTTGGACCGCAGTATCTTCAGTCAAGCTGCACAAGCCATCGTCGAGTTGCCGAGCCCTAACGTCAAGACCGCCTTCCAACTGAAGTTTTGTGGTAATCTCACTTACTTCGGCCGGCAAACCTTACTCTCTCAACGTTGGCAGGGAAGGCTAGTTGCGACCTCAGCAACTTCCTCCGTCCTTACGCACTTCTCCGCTAGCTGCACGTGCTTGAGGAGGGGAATTGTGTAGCAACCTCAGCAACTTCATCTGCAAACCACAAACAAAAAGTCAACAATAACACCTGGTTTTATATATGGATTGCCATCTATGATCAGTAGCTATAATGATGAAAGCGACTAGTCGCCACACGGATGCGCTCATTTAGATTTGGATTACAGTCGGATGCCTGCCGTTGCGCTACACTAGTGTTGGAAAATTCAAATTAGATAGTTGCTAATCCTAATTTTTTAGGTTAGCTTACCAAATATGGCCAAAAAGTTTTACTTTTAGCACATTCACTTACAGTTAGTGTTCTAAAAGTTAGCTGCCTTATCTATCTGCGATTTCCGAAAAAAAATTGCAACTTTAAGCGATGAAATGTTAAGAAACCCCACCTTTATGTGGAAGACAGGTGACACGGAAATAGCAACTCCCAAGCGAGTGCGGACTTACTGTCCAAAACATAGCGATACATCGCATTCTCGTGAATGGAGGATAAATATGACAAACAAAAAAAATGAACTGATAACAAAAGTCTCCATTGAAATTCTATGCAAACAATGCGCTTCGAAGGCCACCGCAAGTGGTGATGACGTCACGTGCAATTGATCTATACAATTTACATCAGTTTTTAAAAAAGCTAAAAGTTGATATTTGCTCAACATCTGTTCACCACAACTCACACCTTTGGATCAGCCGCTTTTTTCGCGCCAATATTATGACGTCATTTTAAAGTTTCTCTAGTCCAAAATTCATAGGTAAAATCGAGCTCATGTACTTTGTCTTGCAAGGTGCTGTCCATCTTTTCTTCTGAATTTTAATGAGTTTGGATTTTGTTTTGTTGCGTCTGTTGCAATCTGAGTTGAGGTAGAACAGAAATTTATTGCATAATGCCTGTTAGCTTTGCTGAAAAGTAGATGAAGTGTGGCAGATTAAGCTGTCATCAGCAGACTGCCTACTGCCTGTAAGCTGGTAAGTTCCTCAGTAATGTGTATGAATGGATTAGTGCACTGCTTATGGTAGTATTGGTCGTAGGCTCAAACTCACGATCTCTATATTGTTTTGTCTTTGGGACAGACACTTTATGACAATTTCTATTGCTGGGTTATACGGTACTGTTTGTTCAGCCTGGTACAAATGCACTGTATCAGGTACCAGCAGTGTAGAAGCATTGATAACTCCTAAGCCTATCACTCTGTGGCTAGGTATAAACTGGGCGTTGTTCTAGTTAATTCATAAAACGTTTTCTGGTGAGTAGAAGATATAAAAAGGCAGTGGCTATTTCGCCGTCGACGGCAATTTGCCCTTGGAATCTATTTTGCCGTGATCATTTACGTGTGGTTATATAGCCAAATTTGCTATAATTGCACCAGTGACTCTGTGGTGTAGTGGATAGAGCGCTAATCTTGAGATACCATGGTATCGGGTTCGAATCTCAGCTGGCCAGGGCTTTAAAAGAAGGCAGTGGCTATTTCACCGTCGATGGCAATTTGCCCTTGGAATCTATTTTGCCGTGATCATTCACGTGTGTTTATATAGCCAAATTTGCTATTATCGCACCAGTGACTCTGTGGTGTAGTGGATAGAGTGCTGGTCTTGAGATACCAAGGTATTGGGTTCGAATCTCAGCTGGCCAGGGCTTTAAAAGAAGGCAGTGGCTATTTTGCCGTCAACGGCAATTTACCCTCAGAGACTATTTTGCCGTGAGTTGTTTGTGATTGGTCAATCCTAATGACGTACTAAACATGTGACTTTTGGTCGTCTCTGATTGGTCAATTTTAAAAACCAAAATAAAAAATTTTGCACCCCCAGGTCTTTATCCCCCACCTTGCACACTCCCTTGCAGTGTACACTGCCCCGTACATTTACATACCGGGCCTGCCCCTTCAGTGTACACTGCCTTTCTTTTCAAGCCCTGGCCAGCTGAGATTCGAACCCGATACCTTGATATCTCAAGACCAGCACTCTATCCACTACACCACAGAGTCACTGGTGCGATAATAGCAAATTTGGCTATATAACCACACGTGAATGATCACGGCAAAATAGATTCCAAGGGCAAATTGCCGTCGACGGCAAAATAGCCACTGCCTTAAAAGAAAGGCAGTGTACACTAAAGGGGCAGGCTCGGTATGTAAATGTACGGGGCAGTGTACACTGCAAGGGAGTGTGCAGGGTGGGGGATAGGGACCTGGGGGTGCAAATTTTTTAAATTGATTTTTAAAATTGACCAATCAGAAACGACCAAAAGTCACATGTTTAGTACGTCATTAAGATTGACCAATCACAAACAACTCACGGCAAAATAGTCTCTGAGGGTAAATTGCCATTGACGGCAAAATAGCCACTGCCTTAAAAGAAAGGCAGTGTACACTGAAGGGGCAGGCCTGGTATGTAAATGTACGGGGCAGTGTACACTGCAAAGGAGTGTGCAGGGTGGGGGATAGAGACCTGGGGGTGCAAAATTTTTTAAATTGGTTTTTGAAATTGACCAATCAGAGACGACCAAAAGTCACATGTTTAGTACGTCATTAAGATTGACCAATCACAAATAACTCACAGCAAAATAGTCTCTGAGGGTAAATTGCCGTTGACGGCAAAATAGCCACTTCCATATAAAAATGTCTACTTAAAATCTTTGAAAATCTGTAACCAAGAAACTTACCAGTATAGTAGTATTGCATTAGCCTGGAAAAACACAGATATTGTGGCAAAATAACAGGCTTGAAGAGCATGAAAAGAGCATTTGGTGATTAAATTGTTTTTAAGTTTTGGAAGATACGTTGTGTCTAAATTATTATCTGCAAGTGGCTTGATTTATACAGTGAAAAACTTAAGGCAGTGGCTATTTTGCCGTTGACGGCAATTTACCCTCAGAGACTATTTTGCCATGAGTTATTTGTGATTGGTCAATCTAAATGACGTACTAAACATGTGACTTTTGGTCGTTTCTGATTGGTCAATTTTAAAAACCAATTAAAAAAATTTTGCACCCCCAAGTCTCTATCCCCCACCTTGTACACTCCCTTCCAATGTACACTGTCCCGTACATTTACATACCAGGCCTGCCCCTGCAGTGTACACTGCCTTTCTTTTAATGCCGTTCCAGCTGAGATTTGAACCCGCAACCATGGTATCTCAAGCCCAGTGCACTATCCACTACACCACAGTGTCACTGGTGTTATTATAGCAAATACAGCTATATAAACACACGTGAATGATTACGGCAAAATAGATTCCAAGGGCAAATTGCTGTCGATGGCAAAATAGCCACTGCCAAAACTTGAAGAGGTACCACAGACAGTTAGTTTGGAGCTTAGTGTAAAATTAGCTTACTCTAAGAAACTTATGTTTGTGACTTTGATTCAATCTTAATATGCAGTGTAACTAAAATCTGCAGCCATGCAAGCTACTTAAGCCACGGAAGCCAACTGCTTAGAACCTACAAGCCATGCAAGCCCATTGTTTATATCCTACAGGCCATGCAAGCCAATCATTTAAAACTTACAAACATGTGTGACTTTTTTGTTAACTTGCAAAGGTTGCAGTGTTGTATGGAAAAGCTTGGAAAACTACACTACCAAAGTAACTAAAGTCAATTATCAGTGGTTAAATAATTTTTGTGGTGCAGCTGTTTTCAAGAAGTTCAATAAACAAAGTAGTGTAGCTCCGAGCTGGAAATATAGGCCACGTCAAAAGCAATATCAGCTAAATTTTGAAATAAAAAAGTGTTTTGTCATAAGTTTCTGGAACGTTATGGTGTTTGATTACAATGTTATGTTGATAGTGTTGCATAGTTTTCTGTAGGAAGTCATTGTTTTGCCATTAGTAGCATTTTAAACTTGAAATATATTTTGCTATCACAATTCAATTGTTTTAACACATTTGCTGCGATGTGCACATTGATGCTGTGGTGTACCATATTGGATAGTGCTGCTGCCTTCAAATGCAATGGTCACAGGTTCAAGTCTTTGTATGCAGGGTACTTAGACAAAGACAGTGTACACTAGTGGGGCTTGTTGTGTGAATGTAAGGGGAATTGTACACTAAAGTTAAAATTTTGTGTTTAATATGTCATAAAAGTTGGCCGATCAGAAGTGATCAAAAGTTGCATTTTTAATGTGTCATTCAATTGACCAATCAATAATTTCAATGGCAAAATAAATTCCTTTTTTAGGAGTAAAAAGGTAAAATGTTGTTGATGGCAAAATAGGCAGTGCCTTTTCTTATACATATTTGATTTTTTAACACATTTGAATGTATAGCCTACATGAAAACTCTGTGGTACAGTATGGGCACTTATGGTGTATAGAGCATAATGTAAAATTTTAAAGCATTTAAGCAGTTTGCAGAAAGATATTTGTGGTGGTATGGTACAAAGTGGATTACCTGCTTTGCTCTTGTCATCTATACTTGGTGCCTGGGTTATTCAGAGGTGTATGATTATAGTCTGGATTGACTGGGGTCCAGGTCCCAGTTTCACCTCTGGCCAGGGATGCAATTTCTGTCCAGACTTGCCCCTGTTGGAGCAAACTTTAAAGATTGCTGGAGCAGGGGTGTTGCTCACTGTGGTTGTTGCACCGGCATTGAGTGCTTATGATGTAAAAGCAGTGTGTGCATCTGGTGATGTATGCATGCTCCTCTTAGTATGGCACATGCTGGTGACTGCTTGAAAGTAGGTAAATGATGAAAACAATTATTTTGAACAACAAAATTGACGATGTGAAGCAGAGTTCTACTTTGTGGGATGGCATGTCAGATGTGCTTAGGTTCATGTAAAGTTTTTGATACATTGTATGTGCATGCACAGTTGCACACTCACATGCGTTTTGAGCTCTGGGCTCTGGCAAGGGTTGGCATGGCAATTTGGCGCCAGTCTTGGCCAAATTTGTTGCCCTGGTCATTCCCTGGATTATCGACTTCTGTTTCAAAAGAATAGGCTTTTGTAAATGGTTTTTTGTGACTAATACATCTTGCTTGATGGAAATTGATCCAGATTATAATTACAACATTTCTGAAGACAACTTTGAAGATGATCAAGCAAGAAAGCTCCAAGAAAATGGTGAGCCTAAGTTGACTAGGCATGTGTTTGTGGTGTTTTGTTTTTGATGTTAAATAAATTGTATTGTAACTTTGGAATTCGTGGTAAACGTCTGGACGTATTAACAAATTATTTAAGTAACAGATATCAATATACTAATAAAATTAACTTTATGTCTCCATATAATAAAGTGTTATGTGGGGTTCCCCAGGGATCTTGCCTTGGGCTGCTACTTTTTGTATTGTACATTAATGACATCCAGTTGATTTCCAATTTTGACACTACATTATTATGCCGATGATACCTGCTTGGTGATGACTGATAAGAATTTGAAAAACCTGGAATACAAAGTTCATATAGAACTCAAGAACGTTGACTCATAGCTTTGTCAAAATAAGCTATTCTTAAATTTTTCAAAAACTAGCTACGTGATAATAAACAACCAACCCCTTAAAACTTGTTGTAATTTAGGAATAGCTCTTAACAATATTACTGTTAATAGACCACATGCTGTCAAATACCATGGGTTATTTATTGACAATAATCTCAAATAGAAGTCGCAAATAAATAATTTGTTCATGGAGCTTGCTAGATGCACAGGGCTATTTTACAGATTGTGCAGTTTTGTTTCAAGGGAAACCCTTTGCATGCTTTACTATAGTCTTGTCTACAGCAGAATTCAATATGGAATTACTGTGGGGGCAACAGCAAATAAAACTTCACAAGAAATAATTCAGGTTAGGCTTAATAAAATTTTGAGAATAATATTGTTTCATAACTTTATATGCCAATTTCACTATTGTATAAAGAACTTTAGGTGTTAAAAGTGGAAGACATATATCAACTTGAGTTAGCTAAATTTGTGTATTGACTCCATCATAATCAATTGCCTAAAAACTTCTATCACTCTTTTCACAAGATAAACACTATTCATCAACACGAAACGATGTTGATAAATTCAACAGCTTACTATTGCTCTCGAATAAATAAATTATTTGGCCAAAAGCTATTTTCTCACAGAGGTTCAAAGCTATGGGGTGATCTCGATTTAAAATTAAAGAGCATGCAATGGGTTTCTTTTAAAAAAGCATATAAAGTATAATTATTACAAGAATATTAACTCTTGCAAAATTGTGTAAAAATAATATTGTTATTGTGTTCCGTTTCTTTGGTTTTTCTTTTCTTTATTATTTCTTAAAAACTTGAACTCTAGACATGTCAGACAATACTAAAGTTATAACAGTGCCACGTAATGCTTTTTGCTAATATCTAATTCTGGTGAAATCAGGGAGTATCTTGACTCAATAATGGATAGGTTTCTCCATGCTCCCTGGCTTTTGCTGCAAGCATTTTCTTTTTGCATTATTACTGTGATAATTGTGTTGGTGCGCAATAGCAATGATAAATAAACTCCCTCTCTTTCTCTAATCAACAAAAAGCTGTACAATGAGTGGGCAGTAATGACGACATGACAACTGATTGCATGAGCACAAATCTTTGGAGTCAATTGAATGACATGTACCTAGTTTGCATGCTGCTGCATATCATCAAAAGTAGGTTTGTGGTACAAAGTTTAAAGATTGCCTGATGCTGCTTATCTGTGGTAGATAATTTTCTGATGAAATTTTTCAGTTTCTAACGGTATTAGTGGCTTAGCTTAAAGTGCTAAGATGTATCCTTTAGTCATTCATTTTTGTCTTCCAGTCTCTGAATAACTTTTTGTCTATTATTTTAAAATATGATTGCTTAGACTTGCTTTGGCTTATATCTTTGCCATTGGTACAGAGTGTATCTGCTGCAAGCAGCGGCAATACAGCCAAGCAGTTGTAAAATGCATTTCTTGTGCACGATGTAGCCATAGTAAGGTTCTGTCATGCCAGCGCCACAATGAACAGTGCTCCAATCCTCTTGACCATGTTGTCAATGGTAGTATGCGATGCTAGCTGACAATCTTCAAATTGTGAATAAACTGCTGACATGATCTCTACTTTTTTGTGCTCTGAAATGACTGTTTTTATCAATTTTCTGGCTTAATTGCTATAAAAGTGAATTTGACCTAGTGACATCTACTTGCTAGTACTGGTACAAAATAGAGTGGTTTTAACACTCGTTGTGTTGTGTTCTCTTTGAGATATGTCATGTGACCGAACATCTTACAAAATTTATGCCAAGAAAGTGCAATCTAAAAATGCTAAAGATTTTACAAAAGCAAAAATGCTAATCTCTTTTTGTGATTATCTTTTTGTGCATGTTTGTTGTACTAAAAATGCATTGCTTTTCAGCTAGAGAAGTTGTGAAACAAAAAATAAAGAATATAATTAAAAAGCAGTTTGTGGAGGAGAGCGCTGCGAAGGTAAGCTTGAATTTTGTATGACAATCTTTGACCATATCATAAATTTGTGTCACTAGATTATGATAAGTTATTTGCTACACTTACTGTATGGGAAAGAGAGAGAGTTATTCAATTTTTAAATCTGGTTTTGTCTTTGTTAATGGAGATGTGATTTATCTCAAGTTCCTAGAAAGTTCATTCGCAGCATTGCGCCACTTCGTTTTGTTTAATAGCATCTTCCTTTTTTAATCCAATATGTTCTTCCATTCACTTTTTCTGCATCATCTTCAGTTGCTCCCGTCCTCTATTTTCAACCACTTTTAATTCCTCATCAATAACTTTAAAGCAAGATGAAGGGTACCCTACTTTAAAGTTTGTTTTTACAAGAAATATGTGCTTTGTAATTGTTGTTTGAGATTTGAGTTAAGCCTAGAATGGACTTCACCCGTTATTTGTGATATACCAGTCAATTGTTAATGCTAGTATGAAAAGTGAACTGACGTTTTTCATTTTAATTTTTTTAGTGTAAGGTTGAAGTTTAGGCTACCAGTGGAATCGTTTGAAAATATTGACTTTTAATTCCAGTTGGAGTCAGTGAAGAATCATAATTTTTTCTGTTAAATTCGATTGCAATGGTCACTTGTGTATTAATTCCAGAGTTATCTCTTTACCTTTTTTTGTCTTTGGCGTGTTGAATAAAATGGAGATTTGGGCTTGTGATAATAATAATTACGTAATTAGCGTTTTGTTTTTACAAAAAATGATTCTGATAGTCTATTTCCATAACGCAATGAACCTAATTTTTATTTCTAAATTTGATGAAAAATGTCTAGCTACCTTGTTGCTCAATGTTGTTGAAATTTGTGTTAAAGGGAAGAGAGGTAACTCTTATCACAGAAAAACTGACGGAAGCTCGACATTTGCTTGATCGTCTTCGCGCTTGCGTTGTTGCAAGTTACTATGCATCAAGTTTTGCCAAGCCAACAGAAAAGCATTTACTTGAACCAGGAGCAGCCCAGCATCCTTCGATTCAGGTAATATCAATAATTAATCATAGCTTGATTGGCGGAACAGACCAATTGTTTATCTTTACCACACAGAACAATACCGCCGGACCGATAAACTTTGCTGGTGGATAGCTTTATTGTTATTATCAAAAATTAACCCAATAATTCAAAGAAATTTTTTTTGATCTGTGTTTTTATAGCTTTGGACAACTGGATGTGTGCACACAAATTTTGTTAATAAACTACAGATTACTTGTACCCAACCTCAAAATTTAGTGTATTTCTTTCCAAAAAAGTTATTGTTTTTGTTCTAGTGAAACATTTTCGCTCCTAATTTTATAATTAAGTGTGTACGGAAGGGTAATGCACTGTACTTGGTTGTGCATGAATGCAAGTAGCCCAAATGAAAAGCTTGCTGTGTAGAAGAATTCGCCACTGTACGTACCGCTTTGTGAATACAAGTGGCCCTAATAGAGAAATTTTCAGGAAAAAAATGATTTAAAAGAGTACCGAGGCAATGTTAGATTAGCTTATCCTGTTCTTCTGCAGTCTTCCAAAAGAAGAGTTGAATGTTGAAAGATGTTAGAAATGAGATTATTAATTAAAGGAATACATGTACAACAAAATAATTATTGGTGATCCTAGGACGTCATGCTCTCCCCTTGGTTTAAAATTGTAACAGGCACAAAAGCCAATGTTGAAATTTTTGTAGTGTGTAGTATCTTGATTGAAGCATTGCCCCTGTTTAATGTTGAAATGTTTTTAGACTAAGTTCTCATGCTTTGTTCGTAGTGCCTCTTACATCGAAAAAAAGTAGACGTTAAAATAGACTTTTCTTCTTGGTTCTGGCATTCGTGCTCTGAAGTTTTTGGATAATTCTTCAAATCCAAACATGAGCATCTACAATTTATAGATTTAAACTGATACCTGACAAGCAAAACGCTTGATTTAAGACCAAAATTCATAAAATTAGCAGATTGACTTCGCGAGGACAAATTTGAAATCTCAGTGCAGGAGCATGCGATCATTAAGGCTGGTTTCCATTAGGCATAGATTGCAAGCGTGGCGCGAAAAATTCTCTGCTTCACTTTGCGCCTGCGATCTACGCCTAATGAAAACCAGCCTTTACAAGGCTTATGTTGAATATGACGTGGATAGTCTGTAAAGTTCTTTTATTTTATAATTTTTGTGACAACTTCTTCTGGTTCTTAAAGGTAATTTTTCGGACGACTCTTTTACTCTCCTGAACAATTTATACTTTTCTCGAATGTTTTAAGTTTCAAAAATAGTTAACTTTAGAAATTCTATTTTCGTAAGCTTTTGAAGAAATTTGCTTCTGGAATTACGGTATTTCGTTCATGGTTTTTTGCCTGTTGTTAAAAGATGCGAGGCCAAAACTGATAAACTTTTGCATTTTCTTTTTCAAAAACCCTGTAAAGCAATCTCGCAGCTAGTGAAGATGCAACAACGCCGTTCGACATGTAACAAGCTTTCTTCAAACAGCCCTACAATATTCATCTTCCTATAAGTACAATTCGGAAACGAACCAATTTGATTTTATTTGTTACGCTTAAAGTTTATGACGAATTTGGCTTCCAAATAATTGGAAAAGGAAAACTTTCTACCTAAAACTATAGTGCATCTGGTGACCTCACCTTCGTGCCGTGTATAAGATTATCTTGTGCAGAAGGCTATTTGACTGCTATGCGCTTGGTTTCTGAGTTTTAGTAATATCAGTGCAAAATTGTTATATGACTTTTATTTTATATGAGCACGGCATAACATAGCACAGAACTATCAAAACAAAAATATACTGAAATGCTTAAAACTTTGTTTTAACAAATGACCCTATGTCAAACCGTCGAAATACATCTTAACTAAACAGTTTATGCCCGAAAAATTACTGCAGAAAAAAACAAAGCATGACTATATGAGGCTGTTTAGTTGTTGCCGCTTACATCACATAAACAGTACGGATTCGCAAAGGCGCTCCAAATAGATGCCATTTCTATAACATATCCGAAACTACAAGAAACACAAGTTTCCTCATTTATGATTATAGTAGGCAAATATAACGTTATGCACGCACTGTTGTGATTCCAAGATAGATGATACGAGTAATAATAGGTTTTAAATAAGAAACAATTAATTGGTTTTATGTAAGGAAATAATTTATGCAAAACAGTAGTGACCCTACTGTGTATACAATCGGTATATATGCAAGGCTAATGAACAGTAACACAGTTATTAAATTTAGTACAAGGCTGAAAATTTGAACCAGCTTGCAAAAGGTTCATACTATTTGTAAGAAATTGGCAGCAAAGCTTTTATAAGGTAGATAAGTTATACTGAAGCGAAAGCCGCTCCGGTAGATTTTACTAGACTTAGCTAGATTAGGAGTTATATCAAAACATGTTCTTCACTCAACAACGGATACTCTAAGTACTTCCAGCAGTGTGCGTATCACCATGTGTCTACAATTTAGACTTAAAAGTGGTTGCAGAAAAAAATGAAATTGTTGGCAACTCTGTATTTAAATAAATAAAAAGTTGCCATAACTTATAATTGTCCATTAAATCATACGATGCATTTCTGTACTTGAAACCAAATAACAAACAAACAGCAAATCTGAAACACAATTTTTCTTAAATACTTTTAGGCAGTGTCATAGCATTGCAATAACATGACTTGTACTGTTTTTACCCATACAATGCATTTCTGTTCTTGAAACTAAATAGCAAACAAACAGTAAAGCTGGAACACAATTTTTCTCAAATACCTTGAGGCAGTATCATAAAATTGCAATATCATGACTTGTACTGTTTTTACCTAAATGAGTGAATCATTTTTAAGATTTCTACGAGAAATAATGCCAGATATTATATAATAAGCAGCAATTACAAACGTTAAAACTACAGCCAAATGCCAAGTATAAAAAATAGTTGCAAATTCAATGTTGATGTGTGATGTCTCGTTCCATCTATTTTTTCCAGGAGGATAGAGTATCATCGCAATCTACACAAATATATTATGAATATACTTTGTAAATAATTTATTTATGTTACATACACTGGCCTTTGCTATAACAGCGCTTGCTTACATACACTAGCAGTTAAAACGCGCCCAAAATAGACAAATTGCATTGCATTATTACTATTGTCTTAACTAACTAAATTAATTTGTGGGGTTGTCCTTGATATGTTTCCCTCTAGTAGATTTTTATTGGCGTACTAACCAACCGCTAGAGGTCACTTTTTACTTTCATAGCTTCCAGCCTACTAAGTTGTGAATTATTACATTTGCTCTAAGACAGGACAAAACTTGTGCTCCATAAGTACAAAGGTGCAATTGCAAATTATTAGCGCAGTTACCATCTTGCACTTCAGCTTGTGTATTTTGATGTCAGTTCTAATTTGCAACCAGCAATAAAGCAAGCTTTAAAGTCGTAAAGTTATTTACTTTTCAAAGCTTATGTCGCATTTAGTCAACAAAATTGAAAAGCAGCTCAACAGTTTTAAACCGTTTACAATTAACTGCAATGCAACTGAAGAACTCATCTTGAAAGGTTTGCGCAAGTTCTTATTGCTACAAATTATAATATCATGTACAACCGAGGTGTGCAGATTTGAGTAGGTAACATGCCTTTTTTTGACCGGCTTGTATCATCTCGAGAATTAAAGCTGTCTTCACTATACTGAAAATTTAATCAGGCTGCCTCCGAACTCCATATCTGGTAAAATCGACGTGAAAATTTTTAGTGACAAAACCCAAGTAATAACTTTGATTTGTGCGAGCAATCAATCAAGAGCGATCTGAGCAATGCTAGAATAGGTGTAGCCAAGATTAACTATTTTGCGTTGTATGTCGAATTTTTCATGGTCGAAGCGCAGTTGCTGAGAGCAATCGCTTCTTTTCTAGTGCCTCCCTTCGACGTTTTTGTGTGGTCTTCCATTTAGGAACTCAACACTTGTTACTGATCCTAGCCTTTGATAACCATCGGCAGCGTAACACATTACTGCGGATTACAATACACATACTTTATGTCTGGAGTTCGCAACCTTTTTTCGTTTGCATACATCTTGTCGTCTTGATAGGATAACTGTTATCCCATTTTTTTTGTCGTTACACTAAGGTCGTAGAGATATGAAATTGCTAGACTTGTCAGCAAGCGTATTTACGGCGGGCAGTCATAGATTTGTGCTAGGAAAATTTATAGTTGACATGAAGTAGTTGGTAAATGTTGATCTTGAAACTTTTATCGCAAAAGGATCTCTGTTATAATTTCTATTCGCTTCATAAATTTCTACCCCCCCCCCTTTTGAGAAGCACTGCTTGCGGTAATGAAAAGTCGTGCTTTATTGTGGTGGCGAAACGAAGCCCTAAACACGACATCTTATTGAATTTATATCATCACAATAACGCAAACTTATTCTTCACACCGTAATGGGCTATGTATACAAAAAAAATAGACCTCAAATACGCAGCTAATAATTGATTACAATGCTCCGCAGCTGGTGTGTGGCAGGATACCTACAGTCGAAAAGCTCTTTTCCATAAACACGAGCTTCTACAAATTGCAACCTTGCAACACTAAACATTTTGCTAAAGCAATCTCATTATGGCGTTTTTCACTCCCTTTATGTTTTTTCCATGTTTTTTTTTTTGAAGAACTCCTTAGTAGTTGATAAAAGGCAATGTGCCCAACAAATTTTGAAAGCTCCAAAAGATGCAGAGATTTAGAAAGATTACGAAACGCTGATCTAAACTAGCTAGCCATTTCTACATCACTTCGCGGGTTGCGGTTGGGACAGCACGGGTATAGATTGATGCGATTACTGTACATATTGTAATTTTTACCTGAACAAACCAAGTTCCCTGCAACAGTATAGCTGCAGCGACGATCATTTGTAATGAAATTTGCAAGGACGATTTTTGAGTTTGTTGAGAGTTAACAATTTGCTTTATATTGGTCATTAGTCTTTTTTCTAATAACAGTAATTGTGGGGATAGTAGTCCATTTTCAACATTCTTATGAATATCATTTGAAGCATTATTTTCGATTACATCACTTTCGTCATTTGCTTTATCAAGCAATACTGTTTCTTCATATTCTTCACCGTGCAAAAAAGTGTATGCTCCATTTTGATCGCTGCATTTTTTTGCGTTTGTTTGATCTGAAAAATTTAAAACGTAGTTAAGTTACTTTGGCCATACTTCAATGTTGTTCCGCTCTTTCGTAAATAATCATTAGGCGTGGCGATGTAGTGGTTAGAATGTCCGCTACGAGTCTTATCGAAAACTACCATTGCTCACAGCTTTCCTGCGTGTCGTTCACCACAAAAGAGATAGGGTGGAGATAAAACCGGCAAATTTGGTTGTTGTGCCTTTATATCGAGCACTAACGGGAAATCTCAATTTTGATGTAGCAAACAGGTAGCTATGTCGAGCAATCTAGGGAATGCAGACTAGCAAACATAGCACGAATTTATATGCACACGAACAAAAAAGTATATATGAAGATGTATGCTTCAGAAATATCCAAAAGAAATGAAATAGAAATTTCACCAAATTACATCTAATAAATTTGGGTTGAGAACGCCAAGAGATAATAGTCTTGTACTGCCTTTGTATGAGTAGAGCATGGCTACGCCGTATCGTTCGGTAATAGCGACAAAAAACTTCGGTTTTGCCCGTTTTACTCGCAAAAGGATTGTGATAACATTGAAGATATGCTATTAGAAATAATTTTTTTGGCGTTATTGCTAACTTGGATATGTGTGGTGTTTAGCGTGTTGTTTCGTTTCTTATCCAGTTGGCATTAAGCCCGATAAGGCGAAAACGTTTCTTGACTATGCGCTTTTCCACTACGTTTTGTTGTGCGTTGAAATTGATAGAAACCACTCAACCAAGACAAACCACCGCCGTTACTTTTATCTTTAATTAATTATTTTGAAAGCTTTTTCTTTCTTTCAACCGTGTAGCATATAAAATAAGAAACAAAGCTGTCGTTCAAGTTCTGGAAAATCATGTTTTAAACCCTGGAAATAGTATGTTTTAAAAAAATGTGATCCATAAACTTCCCTTTATTCTGCTGTACAGCTTATCCTTTTTTGACTACGCACGCTCTGCCTAAAGGTAAATCTAGTTAGGTTCAGGTGATGTTAATATTTTTTTGGCAAAGAACTTGTTTTCAGCAGTTTATAATTCTGTCTTAGAATTTTGATATTCTATTTATTTTTGCTGGTACTGCGGCAGTTTAAATTTAATATCTTTAAATTTAAACTGAAGTTTGCAAATTGTTAAACTTTGTTATAACGCTTTCGAACAGTAGTTTTGTTTATGCACTGCATGAAACTCTTTAATTGCAACGTCAATTAGTTTTGAAGAACCGAAAAAAAAACATTAGCGTATTTCATTGTTGCTCTGTAATTCCAAAACTGATACACTTTCTTGTAGAAAACAGCTTTAAAAGTTTTTAATGTCGTTTACTCCAAATCAGGTCTCTGGTCCGTGGTCCCAAATTTTTTGGGCGGCTACACGTCTCATGCGACGGTGACACAACAGTGATTTACAGCTACTTGCGCACCCTTCCACGCATTTGTTGCGCAGAAGAAGGGGTTTATTTACGACGTCAACTTTCATATAACAACGTAGCGTTCCCCTCGGTTCTTGCAGAATTGTATTTTTTGCATACATTTAACTTTGGTTGTAACGTTGGTTTGCATGTAACGGCACCCGTATTTATCCCTCAGGCGTATGTAGTTTGTTCACTTACTATCGTACTCTTTGTCCAGTTAAGTGATTCTCAACAATTTTTGGCATGTGGTCCACTTCAAACTACACAGAAGCATATGGGCCAGTTGTTTGTTTTTCTCAATTTCAGGGGTGACCTCAACAAAATTATTAAGGTAAATTTCAGGGATTATTGTCAAAAGAAATAATAATTTATCTAGTCAAGAAAATCTTTTCCTATTTCACTCGACAGGTAAGCTAAACAAAGTACTGGCCCAGTAGTAGACCATTGCCCACCGATCGAAAATCACTAGTTTAGGCCGTCATTTATTGTCCGTCAGAAGTAGTCATTACATTGTAATCCGATTATAACGCCAGGTTGCAAGTTTTTTTCATGTATACTTTGCTACGTCTTGTGCATGTGGGACTTTAGTTAACTAATAATAGTCTAAAGGTATCTAGAGATGACCGAAATACAAATTCAAACAACGATCGTTCGGGATAGGGGAAGAGAGGCTGCAAAACTGTGACGTAATACTTCTCGTGATTATGTCAGCCCTATTGAGTTCTCAGACAAGTAGCCCAGATACCTATAATACAGACGAATCGGGTTAATTGCATATCGGATAATTGTATAATATGTTTTATTGCATAAGCGTTGTAATTCCCAAACCCATTTGTTTGTTTATACTAATTTCGGATAAACGCATAATCCGCTTAATCGCATAAAATAGTTTGGCAAGTTGGCTTATGCGATTAACCGGATTCGACTGTAATTGGCGGCGACGGCGAAAGATCTGGCTTGTTTTTGTTTAAGGAGTTCAATGTAGTTAAATGCGATCACTCAAACTTTACGACGTTTACAGCAGTAATTGGTAAGCGTTTTAGAATATCAGGTTAACATTGCATGTAAGTAAGAATAATCCTATGCCGACGCTCTGAGGTGAGCATTAGTAATGTGACTTTTTGAAATATGGGGATTTTAAAATATTTACGAAATACTTCAAGTTTTAAGACAATACCTCGACCTTGACTCAAGAAAAACAAACTTCACTGTTGTTCCTTGACTATAATAAATAGCACAACGAATTACGTTTCCCTAATTGTAATGGACTAAACAACAGGATTTTGCAATTGCAAGTACTGTAAACTTACGAATCTTACCATCTAAAATTAGAAAGTATTTTAATGATCAAAGCCGCAACTTGAAGAGAAAGTTGAGATTTTTGTCTGATGGGGTAGTCGTAGCGTAGGCGTCTTGCTTTCTTCCTTAAATGCATCTCAGAAAGTAGTGCTATTGATAAGCGATAACAAATTCAAAAGTCCTGTTAACTGATTTCACAAAACTAGCACAAAAACGAATGACTTAATTTTTAGGAAGTTTTGTCCCCGTAGCGAAAAAACAGTAAAACGTCATCATCTAGCTAGATATCGTGGCGAGTAGCGGAAGAGGGTTTGGTGTGCTTCTATGACTTGTTTAATCTAAATATTTTTTGCTCTTAAGTTTTGATTAACCATATACCGAATGCGTAAAAAGTGTTTGCAAACATTTCACTGGTAAATTTTTATCTTTGGGAAAACAAGAGCACGCTATATATAATTGATCGAAGTGGAGGAAAACGAGAAATTCGTGGACACGAACATTCGCGAGTTTGTAAACGCAGCTTTTGAGTCTAGTAGGAAAACTGAAGTGCTAATGTTTGTAACTACGCGTAAAAACTACCGGACTTCACTTAGAAGCGCTTACTTTTAAGCCATGTGTGGCTTGCAGCTGAGCCAAAATGAAACTGACAAAAAGTTTAGCCGTGCTTAATCACAGTGTGGACCATGGTTTGGAGGAAGTTTTCTCTGCGTAGTTTATTTTCTGTGAGTTTTGACTATCCGATGGCTTTGTTACAGTGGTGAACTCGATTAAATACACCTTTATGTTGAATCAATAAACAATTTTGGAATGGTACATAGTAAACGGCATTTTTTTCAATCCTGTTAGAGATGTGGTTGTGGTCGAGTTCTACTGTATTACAAATAGCTTTCAAGCCATTAACATAAAATACGGTTTAACTATTGACATCCAACGGTTTTAAGCAAATCAAGAATAGAATTCCATATTTTTTCTTAACTTTTCAAGGGTTAGTTTTTTCTTCACATTTCATTCATTACTGTTTAACTGTTTTAGCATATAGCTGTCAGCTACATTTTATTAAAAAACCATGATTTTTCAAGAGGACGATTAAAAATTGAATTGGTTAAAAGTCATCATCTATTTTTACTCTTAGGGTTGATAGCTGGCAAATTTGAGAAGGCCATTTGTTTGTAATTTATAAAACCTGAAACCATTCCTCAATAATGGTGTTTTTTGTGCTAAATTGAAGCCGAGAGTCAGGCCTTATGTGCTTTTGTAGCTTAACAAGCACGATTGAAGTTATATTTAACTGAAGTTGAGAGCTGCTTGCTATTACTGCTTGTTAGCTGCGAATAAAATGGGCTGGCAAAAGTAAAGAAAAAAACTTTTTGATGTTATTTCATGTTAATTGCATGAAAGATAAAAAATAATTGTAACGTGAAGGAAGCGAAATAGCGGCGTGCGTGATAATCAAGTGCCCGTCACCTACTGCTGCGTCATGACCAACAATGTTTACGTCAGACATGGCGCTGCCTGAAAAAACGTTGGTCCATGCTTGGATTCTTCACAGTCTCTCACGCATTAACCAGTTGGTTGAAGATTTTGCTTGCAAAATTGAAAAAGTTTTAACAAACTCAATAAGGTGCGAAAAACAGCCAGACTTTGTTTCGAATCGTTGAGTTTTAACTGCAAATCCGTCGGACATGGCTTCGCAAATTCGCACTTTTTTGCGTTGAAAGGAAACATTGTTATATTATTGTACTTTTGAGATACCACCCAAAAAAATATTCATATTGAGAAGTCATTTTACCCATTAAACAGCAGTTTGTTGCCACTCGTGTCACTCAAAACCAATGTTAGATAATTTAGTTACGATAATAATGTCACAGACATTTTATGACATTGGCTCCTGAATGGTGATCATCTGATCATTCGTGACCATATTCGTCGTTCTAAGGTAACAGATACGTAGAAAGAAAATTTGTGCTTTATATGCAGTGCTTTCCTACCGGAGTATCGCGTGTACGCCGCCTCAACACCATTAGTTAAATTGCTTTGTACAGCATTCCCTGCATCAGGAGTAGAGATTTATCTCTGAATATTGAACGAATGTCCTTGCGTTGTGCATCGCATATCAAAAAGGTTGCTACGCAATGATTGATTGTTGACATGCAGCACATAGAAGCTCTAGTTACTCAAATTTTATTGAAGTTAGTAAAAAAGGTTTATATTGTCGGTAAACCAACGTCACAATGATATTGAGATATTTTAAAACACGACTACTGATTAGTATTTGGCTATATTTGCCAGTATAAAACTTTTGTACTTTTTTACGTGAATTGCATTTTTGCCTAGAACAAGCAACGCTACTGCAGGAAGTAATTGCACAAGTACGTAAGTAATCTAGCACTTATTTGTGTACTTTACCTTGCGTACACACAGCTTCCGATATCCAAAGTAGCACATAAGCTCCAGCTGCAGTCCAAATTGCTAGTACAAGTAGAATATGAATGCGAACTTCTAACATTGATCTTCCGTGGGTGTGAAAGAAAAACAAATAACCTTCTATAAGAAGTGCTAGTGCCATTGCCAAGTAATTGATACCTGTAACGCACAAATCTTCACTGCAGAATATCTGGTCTTTGCATCTATCTTTCACCGTTATGCTGTAGCATGGCCTATGATAAAAACATCAATAAAGTTTTGCAAAATTTTTAAAAGCTGGTAATAATTAATACCAAGAGATAGCTTGCTTACTAAGATCTGTGGTGTGCAAACTTTTTGTCGAGGAGCCAATTTTACTTTGCGGTATGTTTCTGCGTGTTAGTTGGGCATAGTATTTAAAGGGAAGACATTTTTTTTGAAATTTGCTCTAAAAAGGTCCAATGATATTAAACTGAATACCTCAACGTTCAAGATCAAGATCTTTGTGATAGAGGTCGGCTGCAAAAGGACTGAATTTCAAAGGTGTGTATCTGTTATTGAATATCAATTGTAAACGGGTGAAATTAAAGCAAATACCCGAATGGGAATTTATTGTTAGATGCGGGAAATAAGCCTCATCTATTTGCAGGTCACAGTTTGCACTTCCTCACTTAAGTGAAAATTGCCTAGCCACCCACGAACTTCGTGTCAACATTTATGCTGTACATGTTGCTGCGGTAGACGCTCGTCGTAATTTAAAGCCAAAGCATGAGCACGAAAGCAAATGACGTTTCCTTTCGGCCCGCAGCATGCAGTCTGACGTTTTAAGCGCTTGACTGTTCGAACTGCAAGTTTGTCACTCACAGTTCGTGGAACCATGATATGTAATGTTTCATGGATCAATGTACCGGTATATATGCAATTAATCAATATAATTTTGGTACGATTTGATTGAAAGCAAGAAGTTACAATGGAGCTTACAAATGATGCTCGTAATATGAGGGCCGTTCACTGTTTATACATAGCAAAGTTTCAAGTTACAGTTATATATGGCTGGCTTGTGGTGTTAGATATAAAATATGTTTGGTTTTTTAAATATTAACTTGTTGCCTCTACAAGCATTTTGAATGACGATATGGCTACGTAAAATAAATGTGGTTTTAAGTTTAAAATAATAGCAATAGTGAAACTATCGGTATCTTTCATTAAATATCTGCTTTCTATCAATCGTGTGTTAGTGATAGTGTCACTAACGTATAGTATAAAGCACGCACTTACAATTTTAGTTAATCCAATTAATACTTTAACGAAATAGCGTACAGCATGACTTAGAAATACTGTGCAGCCCTTTTTTTCTTTGCTGATTGCATAAATTGTTTGCTAGAATTTCTTACGCTAAACCTTACAAAACTGCGTAGTGTGTGATTCAAACACCAATCAACGCATTGGTATCTTAGTTTGTTTTCATCTTTCTATAGTTCGGAAGCACGCATTGTATAAGCTGCAGAACCTTTAACTATTTAAAAGTTGACATAAATCAAACATCTTTAGTTAGCACCTTATATACGTAAGGCGGATGCATCCAATTGCTAGTGTTTTATTGCGGATCTTTTTAAGGCTCGGTCCTTGCCTCCGCTTCATCGTTTTATAACAAAGCAAAAGTTTTTTTGCTGAACTTGGTCTTCTGACTTGTAGATAGATAATGTTTTTATGTTGTACCTTTTGGTGTCGATTTTGGACACTTTATCATTAGAATATCTGCAACTCCAGCAAAGAGAAAAAACAAGTACATGGTGCAATGTGACCAGTTGTTGCCATCCAAATACTGATGTTGTGAGTCGGTTAAATGGAATTTTGGACCATTGTTGGTTACCTGCTCCATGAGAATCCCTAAAAAATGTTAACTACTTAAAAGCTGTATGTTATTTTTGCCGAAATATAAATCTTGATACATCAGGCAAACTACAGCAATTTTTTGCATACACTTAGTTTAAGCGTGGACTGCACTTAGTAGATTTTGAAGTGTGATAGGGTAGTAAGAAACATTGGTACCATCACCTTTAAGAGAACTATGTTGCCATAATTTAAAAAGCATTGGTTTTCCACAAAAGTCATTTTTCTTTCATTTTTACTGTACAACTCTAATCAGTTCTACTCTACTCACCAAATGCTGGGCAAAAAATTTTTGTACAAGCTTCAAAAAGATCCAGACTGCAACATTTGCAATTGCCTTTTCGTTTTTTTTCTTGCTTGCTGGCTACATGTCTGCAATGCAAGGGAATGTTGCTGAAGCATACAAAATATAGATATGACCTTGACCACCAGAAAGCATTTGTAGTTCCAAACAGAGTGGTTGTGTATATTCTTCATTCGCAGGAGAACTTTTACTGTTGGTGGCAGAGCTACTAATGTTCAGATTGTACGCTAGCCAAGGCACGAACTTTTCTCGATGCGTCGTTATTACAGGGATGGTCGAAGGCCTTAGGCATAGAGCTGATGCATTTACCTAGTCCTACAATCTAGACTGTGAACAGAGAAAAGTTGGCTGAAATATCACGTTACGTCAATATCTTTGGGTGATATAAAACTGACACAACGCACGTCTCTTGCATTCTATTTTTTAACAAGATAACTTTGAAATTAGTCATACCTGTACGGGTACTTGAAAGCACACCACACTCCATACATTAAAAAGAACAGTCCGGGTAATAAATGGCCCGCAAAACTACCCATTTTTTACAGCATACAAAATCTAACAAAAAACGTTTTAAATATGATTTAAATACTCTGCTTCATATATAGCTTTTGATCAGGTTTTGCTACGAATTTCATTGTTGTATCTATTAGTAATGAATTTACCACCCGAAATCGGCTAAAGCTTCTTTAGGGAATTTCTCGAAGATTCAAACACTTTTCTCCAGAATAATCCTAGATACGGCTGTTATTTGAAATATATGAATCATATTTAGAATCATACCTAAGCTATGAAATCAAGTTAATTTAACGTAAAGTGCTTGGATTTTTTTGGAACTTAACCAAAACAACACAGCTTATCAGTTTAGCAATTATTTTGTTCATTGGAGGTTTTGCAATAATCTTCTGTATCGTCAGAAAAAGAACTGCGTGCTTTTTTTTTTGTTTAAACTACTTGCTTGTATTGTGGTTTCATAACCAGGTTAATGTCTCTTGAGCATATTTGCACTTTTAGCTCGTTCAAAAAGCAAACAGTCAACTAATTTTGTTTGTCAAGAAAACTCAATTGGAGCTAGCACTGTTTGTTTATGTTTGTGCTGAATGGTTTCATATCAGGTTTGTACAGCTAATCTTACTATCTTGATTTCGACTACCACTGTATCAGTTCTTAAATTATTTACAAGCTTCTTTGCACATTATGAATTATTGAACACTCTTAAACTGGCCTAAATGACGCGTTACGCCCAGGGCGTAAAGAAGAAAAAGACGAGAGAGACTCGCACCCTACGCCCTAATTCTCATGCTTCATCAATTATTGAAAAAATTCAACACATTAAAACTTAACCTTTTTAAAAACGCCCCTAAAATTGGTAAAATATCTTCTTCAAAATTTGAAAAACGTAATGTTTGCCCTCTTCTATCTTGTAGTCAAATACCTTGCTTCACTCCTGTCTACTCCACGGTTTTTGTTACCGGTAGGTCAAAATACGTTCATCATTTTGGTAAAACCAAAAGCATGGCATCCTTCTCGAACCACTTCCTCATTAGTAAAGTCTAACCTTAAAATCGATGTGCGTTGAAAAGTTACGCTGGTTATTCTGTGCTTTTATATTTTTGTTTGGTTATAACCGTTCAGCATTGTTAAACTGTCAATCTATTTTAATAGCTTCCTTTGTTATAACTCTGACAATAATGTACACAAAATGAGCTCGCCTTTGCTAAACCATTAACTGTTGAATTAAGTGAAGCTACTTTTTTGACTTGCTAATTAGAGTTTTCTCAACTATTTTGGTCTAAAGGACTGGTTAACATCCACTAAATTCATTTAATAATCCTAAAATCGTCTTACCAGTATGTTATTTTACTGCCAGGACTTTCATGATCAAACGGTTATTCCAAAGCAAGCACAAGATTAAATGTTATTCCATTTTATCCAATGCCCTGCAAGAATTTTTCTTTTCAACACAGTTATTTCAGAGGTCCTAAAAATGGCGTTCGTCAAGCTTTTTCATCAATATCCAGATGTCGATTTCGTAGTGCCCAAACTCGGCTCGGCAGGCATTGCCCTTTATTGCGGGGGAGGTAGCCCAGTCTACGTTTTGAGAAAAGCAATTAGGTCGGAGCACGAGATCTATCTGCTTGATGGCGTTATCATTAGTGCTATCACAAATTGACAATTTGGGGGGTAGTGGGGCAACAGCGTCCCCTATCCTTGACTACGTCCCTAGTACTGTGTTTGCCATCGAGGAGTGATCTCAAGGTTATGAGTTATGTGTCATAGCCTAACCACTTGGGTTAGCTCTTGTATAGCAGAGGTAATTGCAGGCTAAATACTGTTATATAGGCCTTCCATCTGGGTTTGCGTTTGTTAAAGTAAAATCCGAGATGTAAATAATTAACTATACCAAGGTTGGCGGTTTAGCCGAAGAGGTTTTGCCGATTTGCATTCTGAATTAGTTCTCACAATCGATCGTGCCTATTTCTAAGGAAAGTGCAGCGTTTGCAATACGTGACTGGTTGCTTATCATTTGTAATAATGAGTAGCCAAATACGGTCTACTAAAGTCTTACAAAATTTATCGCAATACTTGCATGGCAAAGTACCCAAGGATGTAGACAGGGGTGTACGCAGAACTCTGTTCAGAGGGGGAGGCGCAAAATTGACTTTTTGCAAATTTCCTGGGACAGTCGCGGTGAAGATCTTTTTTTGGAGATCAATATTCTCTAAGCTATGTCCGGGGACTTTGTTTGCTAGCGTTACCAGCATAATGGCTGAAAAAGTTTTCCTGACTAGGACCTTAGCAGGTAAGAGGTCTTTTTACGCCACTGGATGTAGGGGTTAAGGGGCAAAATGGCATTTTGCTAGCATATTTAGGGGAGAACCATTGTGTTTTGTCCCCTCCCCATGTATTTTTGAAAACGAAATAAAAATTTGCGTAATTCGCGTTTGCGAGTGATTTCAAAAACAGGCGTCTGTCCTCAATTTTATGCAAAAACCTGTTTGTGGTTAAATGATCAGTATCCTTAAAAACAAGCTTTGCCTTAATCGTTAATTTTATGGGGCTTTATTGAGGTAATAATTTGTTTCCCCTCGGTACCCAGGCGGTTGTTTTAACATTTTTTCGCGCTTGAAAGAGCACTTCCTTTTGGATAAGAGTTGTAACTCAGAAAGCTATAACACCAGGCAAAGCGGGTAAAAATACAGCTCTGTTATGTCGGTACCTTAGTTCTTAGTTCTGCTGTGAGCCTTTCTTTACATTATTAACTCCAAAACCCTTGCTTTTGTAGGTCTGTATTCTAATTTCGCTTTAATCTTTTTTTTTAATATCTTCACTGTAAAATAAGCTTTCTGTTTATACCCAATGTTCTTCCATCAGAATTCGCCACTAACGACTTACATGTACCAACAAAAATGTAACGAATGTACTTGTTATGGAAATACAATTGAAACATGATAAGTGGTATCGCAGTTCAGACATGACTGCTCGCTATGAAATATAATCCCTGTTAATTAATATTTTAAGGGAAACTGGCTCATATGTTTATGTTTGACGCTGCCTTGACATCAGCTGAGTTTCTAGTTGGTTAGCAACAACGAAGTTAGAACTTAACGTGAAGTGGTTGAATACCTTCGCCTATGTTTGATTATGCCTGCACATTGCAATTCTAAAATTTTCACTCTCTTGTTCGTTGCTCTGGCTCAGCGATCTGAATAAACACATTTAAAAAATTCTCTTCCATTCCTCAATGCACTTTTAATAAAAATGAACACAAACTTTGTACTTCTATTCGGTTTAACGATCACGCAGTCGCTTTTGGAAGGCATTGTCTTGAAGTGTTCTTCTTCATATGCAGCGGCGTAATTAACGAAAAATGCTTTGTGCAATGATCAACTCTGGACTGGGGTTTGGTATTTGTCTAAAGCTCTGGTTTTAGCTCGTACACTGATAACAGCAGTTTTATAAGGTTATCACTCAAGGGCGTTTTTGCATTCAGAAAAGCGTAATTTAAGCAGCTGCTGCCAATAACTCTCCGTTTCTGCTCAATAGATCCTTCCGTTTTGTGTTACAGCTTTGAAGCGAGTTTAAGGTAAGGGCGAATCAGCAGTTGTACGTGACCTAAGTCATTCATTAACTCGTTGCGCAATAACTGGTTCACATTAGATAAACGTGTCTGGCAGATGTGGAAAAAAGTTTGTTGTTTCATGTAGAAAAGCCATATTTTACGTTCTTTTTTTCCCGCATTCGCTGGTTCGTGCTTGCTGATTCCGTGTGCCTTTGCCACTATCCGGTCACTTTAGGACCAGGTTTTTGACTAATAGCGCATCACTTTTACTTTCGAACTCCTTTCCTGATAAATACTTATAGAGCGGTAATGGAGTTTCAAACTAAATTTTTTTGTTCTGATATCCGAATCTATCGCAATTGCACCTCCGAAATGCAGTTGTTTTAAAGCACATTGAACTATCTGCATTTAGTGAAATAAGTCTCAGTGAAAACTTTCTTGCCCCGATTAACATACATTTCTGTCAACTGCCTCTGCACTTTAACTAATTGCACTCTTCGCTTCAAGGCTCTAGGCTAGGCTATGCTTACCGGTTTTGCCGCTTTGTTTCAACAGCATTTCTTTTTGTAGAATGTCTTAAGAAAAGCTGCTACTTCTGTGCTAAGCCGCAATGCGCCGCCGTCAAACATTGTTCAAGAAAAACGCGTGAGCAATTCAACCACGGATCCGGAAAATGCTGCAAAACTTGAGTCACGTAAGCAACAGACCTGCTTTCGCGATCAGTTATTAAATCCGCCAATATATTTTCTTGAAGTGAAGTTACAGGGTCAGCCAAGCATGTCTGCACGCTTAACTGTACTCTGCAACCTCGTGATAACTCGTGGTTGAGTATAGTAACTGTTGTGTCTTCATTTTCCCACGATCCCATTCAGCTTTAATGACTTGAAACCACGAGGCGACTGGCTGCATGATATTTAACATGGTTTAGCAAGTAGAAAATCTTGCTACTAGCCGGGAGTGTAATTCCTAATGGTGTTTCTAGTTATTCAAAAAAAGTTACTGCAGCTTTATTGAGATTTATACGCCAGTGTTTCTCATTTTTTTTCGTGGGGATTACATGAGGGAATAATTGTGGTGATTAATAATTATGGATGGAAACCACAGAATTGTGATTGCTTTGTGCTTGGCTGAGAACCACCACACGTTTCCTTACATCATGTTCTGCTACAACTTTTTGTTATGCTGTTTTTGCTAGCTTTATCGCATGCTGAATATCTGGGCGTTAACCCGGCGTCTGGGACTCGGTACAGGCCTTTATTCTCAGGAAATCAAAATATTGTCGGTTTGATATCCGCTTGAATAACGTGTGGTGCATCCTTGTGAAAAGCATTTTGCAGGAATCATTCTTGCTTGGATGCAATGTCTGTGTTAGAATAAATGAAGCTGGCTTAAGCTTTCCCTTGATTAACGTAAAGGTTTTTCGGTAAATTAAGGTTAAGTGATAGCTGAATGAATAGCATATTTTTTTGACCTACTCAACGTATTTTATAGAAGAGGGGACAGATATTGATGGCGTATCACTAATCAACGATTCTGATGTTCAAGATGAAACTGCTGTGATCAAATCTCCTAAGTCAGCATCAGCAAAAGAAAATCTTGGGTATCAATCTAGCCGTGTAGAATGGAAAACTGATTACATACTAACTGATGCCAGTTCAATACAAAATTTGAGTCAAATGTATCATTTACAATCTCGCGCAAATTAGGGCGCTATTGTTTTAGTACTGCTGTTGTCTTTGTAAGAAACAAAAATGTGTTCCTGCATTAGCATGCGGAAATTTGTTAAAAATCATAGATTAAATTACCACACTTTTTTAGGGTTAAGGCAGTTTTTTTCTGTGATTTCGAAAACTGGAGACTCATTCAAGAACCGCGCTACAAGATATGTCTTGAAGTCACTCAAATTCAAAATCAGATCAATTTCTACAATGTAGTCATCATTTTTTTAGGAACGCAACTCGCTTGTTTGGTTCCAGAGAGTTAAAAAACTAGAGGAAATGTCCTTTGTTATGATCCCATGTGACCTGTGCGCCAGCACGTACATTAGCAAGTAAAATGCATTTAGGAATGCCACTCGCTTGTTTGGTTCCAGAGAGTTAAAAAACTGGAGGGAATGTCCTTTGTTATGAGCTCATCTGGTTTGTGCGCCAGCACGTACATTAGCAAGTAGATCGGTTAACAAATATTGTCGATTTTTCATAAAGCAAGACCTAAATTGAAGCTATGCTTTAGAGGTCGGCATCGTATAAAGAAAACTGTCATTGTTGGAAACGTGTCGAAGTACATTGCGCCAGACAATAGGGAAGGCAACGACAAATCAACTCACAAATGGATGGTGTACGTGCGTGGCTCTGCTAACGAACCAAGAATCGATCACTTTGTGAGAAAGGCAAGTTGATGTCAAGGCAGCATTGAAAGAGTGTTTGGTTGAAAGCTTTTTGGGACGCTATTACCGGCATTGCGTGAAAACGAGATATTGCAATGTAATCCAACCTAACATTCAAAATTGCCTCAAGAAAATGTGAAAAGTACGCAGCACCATGCTACTGACCCTAATATTGAGATGAGGTTTGCCTTCCAGGGCCGGATTTTCGGGATTCCCAAATTTAAATGCTTTACTAGTAGATCATGTTAGCGCTCTTAGCAACTTATACAATCCGGTTCCGCTCAAACGAAAATGCTAGATCCGTTCTGCTGCTCTTCTTAGGGATGGAGGCATTTTGCAACGTGAAACATGCAGTTTGAACTCACAGGTTCAATCAAGAAAGCAAAAACACAATGAATTGGTAGAGAAAAACCGCCAGTTTATTTTAGCAAGAAACAAACTTTAATTGTGAACATAGCACGAGAAAGAAAGAAAAAACCTTTCACTTGCGAACCTAGGACCACATGTGTGTGTGTGTGTGTTTACCCCTCCTCTTCCTTGGGATGGAGGTACGGCATGAACGGTAATTCAGGTTCATGCCGTCAACCTAATTGATATTAGGCTAGGGGAAAGATGGCAGCCCATTTCGATCCAGTCTTGAGTGACTGGTAGCCCCACCACCAACAAGGCGGACTGCCACTGGTGGGTACCCAAGAGTCGTCTGACATGCTGGGTGAGCAACTTCACAATTATAATCCGGTGAAGTACGGGAGGGCCACCTGTCTACCACATAAAGGTGGAGGCGTCCCGTTAAGTGCCTTGCCCAAGGACACAACAAGCAAGCTTGCCGGCTTGTTCTCCACACTATCCCTTTTATATGCTGAGCGCCAAGCAGGGAAGCTGTGAATACCATTTTTTAGTGTCTTTTGGTATGACTCGACTTAGGGAATGAACCCCAGGTCTACCGACTACGAGGCGGACGCTCCAACCACTACACCATCGCGCCGGTTAGGACCACATCGTTGCTGGCTTTTTACAAACAGATCACCGTTTGCAATTTTGTTAACTATGTTTCAACTTTTAGGTCTGGTTTTTCCTTCACCCCAGCTACAGACCCAACGACCTAGTTGAAGTAAGCGAAGCCCCTTTTCACTTGACGCGCAGGGGCTGGGGAGAATTCCCTATTCGAGTCCAGTTACATTTTTGCGACCCACGAAATCGAAGAGTGGACATCATACACAATTTAAGACTAGATAGGTAAGTGACGTCTTCTGAACAACAGTACACTTTCTGTTGCATTTGATGTGAAACATCGCTGTGATTAATTGCTGAATTTTCCCAGTAGAATAAGCTGTGAGTAGCAGCCTACATGGCCACTTTTGAGAAATTTTTTACGGTGTTGGAAACGTGAAGCTATTTTTCATCAAATTTTTCAAGATCTTGGGATCCATGGTTCGAATCCCATCTTGAGTCAGATTTTACCAGTAATGCTACATGACGGTGGCATTTTGACCGAACTTCACTACGATTTGCAGATTGACGTCGTAAGTTGGGGACGGGTCTCGCTTATGCATGTCCCTTTATGCCATCTACAGTATCCTGAGCTGTTTCAAAGGGCACAACCTGCTGTATTCGAGGCAGGCCAATACTCCACGGGGCAATCCACTTTTAGAAATACAAACAATTTAGAAGTCGGTCGACACAAGCTGTAAATTTTTCTTTTGCGGAAGATAGAGTTCCATGTTGTTCTTGCTCTTAGTTCATTGACTTGTTCTTTTTTAGAACTTACACTGGCTTGCAAACACTCGGCGCTGAAACAGTCTGTGAAGTTGAATTAGATCGTTCAACTGTCGGCCTGCCTATAGAAAACTTGCTAAACCAATCCGTTCCTATACAAAGCGGTGAGCCAGATTGGAATGAAGTTTAAAATGTCAGTTTAAACTTCAGCGTACGATTACGCCGAGCGTATAATTAGGTTTTTTGTTATGTTTGTTGAAATAACGTTTACTGTAGTTAGTCCTTTTTGGAGAAATTAGCTAGAAAATCTCGGGCGCTTATATAGAGCATTTAAGAGGAAACAAGAGAAAGCATTGCTGGTATGGTATCATTAACCAAATGCAGTATTTTTACATGAGCTTTGTTATTAAAGCAAATAAGTCTATTTATTTGAATGCAATGCTCTTTATGTAGTATATCGAAATAGTGGATGTTTCATTTTGTTAGCTTTTTTGTGGCCCTTTTGAAAGTAGTCAATAGGTAGGTGCTCTTTGGAATCTACCTGGTCAGTGTATGATGTTGAAGTTCTGTGAACTTTTCAATTTGAGAGAAGCTGCTTACAATCACCTGCATTCCTCTTTCGAACACTTTTCTTTTTTCGACGACTTTTTGATAAAGGTCAGCACAGAAATATGCACTTGTTAAAGGAATGAGTTACTGGTTTTACAATCAGAAATTTTAATATAAGTTTTTGTTCTGCAAGCAGAGGCCAGAAAGAATCACAAACGTAAATTTATTGACTTTAAATCACTGTCATTAAAATTGTACTAGCCGCAAATCTAACACAACTTCGGTTTCATTGGCCGGTTTCATTCCTAGCTGTCTTGTTCCCACGAAGAAAGCCAAATTAAAATACAGCAAGGAGTTTCTGCTTTTATTGTTGATATTCCACTTCATAAAAGATCCAATTACTTGCAAGGTGGTAAAAATATTGTTTATAACGACGAGGTCACAGCTAGCTCATATACCAGGAAGGATGTCATGCCTATCCCAGTTCTTAACCTCAATAGTCGGACGTACCTTACGTTGTAACAATGGTCGATAATGAGTAGAAAGTATGCAGTATTGTGATCAATGTTCAATCTCACACCGACAGCGCGCACTAAAGAAATGAGCTAATACAGAAACCAGCCGATGTATGAGTAAAACACTTACTCGTGTCATTGATTGCTGTTAAGCCATTACGGTCATTTCTAATTGAACCACTACCATCGTTCTTTACTTTGGAAGGAAAGTCTTAGAGTTTCCTTTAACTGCCTCAGAGTTTAAGGAAAATCTCATAGTTCCTATAGCGTTAACTAAAATTTTGACTATTTCAAACTACTGGACGTACAAGAATTATACTTTGCACGGTTGATCGCTCACAATTCATTTATTTCGGGATAAAGTCTCAATGGAACATCCTAAGAACGTGGTGTCACAAATACCATTACGAGAGGAGTTGCACCAAGTCGTGAAATAGGCCTACTACAATATAACTTATTTCTACAATTGCAAACAACACGGCGCTCCCCCCACTTTGGTTGGAGGCATGAATGGAATGCGTAAAATAATAGAAAGTTTGTGCGTAGAACCAGTCTTAAATCAAACTAGGCTGATTGAGGTTGGGGTCGTTGGGGCGATGCCCATCTTTGTACCGACTTTTCAATAGGGGTCCTTCAAATATTTTATGACGTTTCCAGAGGGGGATAAGAGATATCGTTATGTGACAAACTTGATATATTTTTGTAGCATATTGGAATAATCAAGTTTTCTGACAACTTTTTCTTATATGATTCGTCACATGATGGGGGGTGGGGGAAAGAGCAGGGTGTACAAAAACGTCATGATGAGTTACACGGGAGGGAGATTAAAAATCGCACAAAAAAAGCGTCATAAAATTTGTTAACGGCCCTTACTGCTCTCAGAAATGATATTTTGGGTGAAGCCGGCGCAGTCGATTAAACTGATGTTTCTAACTCCGCGAAACCGATTGGTAGCCCTGTTGGAAGACGCCGGCAGATTCGGTAGTTAATGAATAAAGACAATTAGTGAGTTCAACACAAAAATGTATTTCGCACAACAAAGAGTTTTTTATTGAATTGATGCAGTGCTCCCCACTTTCTAAAGTTAATGCAAAGCGATTCAAATTTAGACTTGGATCAGAAACATCAAATGTTGTCTTTTCTGTCGAGTTTACAAGAAGTATTTTTGTCATTTTAGATACAAAACTTATATGTGGTTTAACAAACAAACCTACAAGAGATATGAAAAGATTTGGTGATTACTTTAAGCCTCACTATCACTAGCGTATTTAAGGGAGGAATGTGCCATGCCCCACTTTTTGCTCTGAGCACAAAGCAAAAGTCAATCTAAATTGCTTTTTTGCTCCTGCCTCTTTTTAAAATCCTCAGTACGCTAATGCTAACTACATGCCTACAATCGCTTAGTGAAAAAGTGGTAGAAAGCTTTTGCTGTCTGCCTGCCACCAACAAATAATCCAGTTAGGATGGGAAAGCAACCCCATTCCTTAGCCACACGCTATGCAACTCAACGTAGAAAACCCAACAAACGTAATTTTTAGAAAAACTCATTAAAATATGCTTTTGAAAATTGTGTAACTTTTTTTAGAAATCAAAAAAGGTGTTTTGGATTAGCCTCCCGCTTACATAATTCAATGTTGCTTGCCTGCATATCACTTGGTACTCTACGTAATATGGTAAAACCAGGTAACTACATTTGGGACTAGAATATTTTTTTTTGTATTTTTGATTCTTCATGTTCTTTTCATCTGTGGTGTTGAAAGTAGTTCAGCAAAGCAGTCCTTTCTAGAAATACAACAGCTTGAAAATTCTTCACATGTGCTTACTGAGTTGCCACAAACAGTGATTTCAGCTGGCCTCCTTGTTGGAACATACGTAAACACCCGGCCTCTTAACATCATACAATTGTAAAACAAACATCAACTCTTGTTATAAAATACAGAGTAATAACCAGCAAAGGCTATAAAACGCGACCGGTTTCGACCCTATTGGATCTCGTTAAGGAATTTAAAAGCAATTAGTTACGTTGCAATATCAATTCGTTGTATGATATTAAGCAATGCAATATAGACATCAGGTGGGGATGTAATCACATTTACTGGGTGGGAAACGTTCATCAAGTGTGGAAATTATCTCATACATCAGACAGAATTACTCACTAAGTATCCCGAAAAGGAGTTAAGATGTTTGACACTATCAAAAGTAGAATTATTACTAAGTCGCTGCCAACAGTGATTTCAGGTAGTCTCATTTATCCGTAGGAGTATGATCCTCCGACATTTTAAGATAGTACAATTTATTGTCAAACAAACATCATCAACTGTTACACTACAAAATACAGCACAATAATAAACGAAAGCTAAAAAACCGACCGGCTTCGACCTCGTTGGATCTCCTCTGGCGAATGCAAAAGCAACCAGTCATAATGCAATATTATTTCATTATACAATGTTAACCAATGCAATACTGACACCAAGTGGTGTTTTAATTGCATGCACAGAGTGGATCACTGACTATTATACATGTACTTTTGATGTTGCCAACTCATCTCACTCCCTTTGTGGGATACTTGGGGAGTAATTTTGTGTGGTGGATGTGGTTATGTCGATACTTGATGAATGTCTCTCACCCTGTGGATGTGATTATATTTTCACTTGGTGTCTGTATTGCGTTGCTTGATAATGTGTAATGAATTAACATTGCATCATAACTGGTTGCTTTCACATTCGCCTTACGAGATCCACTGAGGTCAAAACCGGTCGCGTTTTATAGCCTTAGTTGTCAATACGTTGTATTTTGTAACGTAAGTGTTGATGATGTTTGCATGTACATCATTTTATTTTACAAAATCAAACAATTTTGTGTTTTGTTCTTACGACAATATAACCATTATGACTTCATAAATAACTTTCCCGTTTATCTTCAATGTAAATCTAGTCAAGCATTGCGAAGAAACAATTGTGTTTGTGCAGTTACTTACCAGGTTAAAGCAGTGGTTCCCAGCGTGGGTCGTATCGTTACAGTGGGCAATTTGATTTTTAAGAGGGGCATTGAGGCCGACTGACGAGGTCGGTGGGTCCAAATTTTCCAATTTGTTTTTTAAGCTTCTTAGCTGAACTCCGTTTTAGCTGTTCTAAGTTTTTTTGCGGATACGGAGTTCAGTTTTTAAATCATATTTATATATCATCACATGGGGGCAATGACGATTTTATAGGCGATTAGGTGGGGCATGGGCGAAAAAGGTCGGTAACCAGGGAGTTAAAGGCATGATTGAAAGAAATGGTTCTGTCGTTCCATTCTGGAGCTATAATATATGATCATGGCCGGCTCTTGCCCGGCAGAGTACCACTCAGTTGGAGTTAGTTGGCGAGTTAGAAATATCGATTCGGCCGGCTCTGCTGGCTTTACCCAAAATATATTGCTGAGAGCAGTATTCGAAAGTTGTTATTAGTGGGGACATCGCCCCTACGCCGCTGCTTCCGATCATCATACTTGGAATTAAGATTGATTTTACTCACACACTCGCTATTGTTTCACTGTTGTTTACTCGCTCCTGTTTACTGTTTGTTTTACCACATGTTGGGGCACAAAGTCAAAGTTGGTGGAGGGCGCCGTATTAGGGTTTGTTTAGCAATAGCAAGAATAAGTATTTTGGTGGTACGCTTATTTCACCCGTAGGTGCAACCCCTTCGTAATGATATTTGTGACATCAAAATTCGTGGTTACATTTATGTGCCTTGGTTTCTGAATGGAGCAAAAGGTGTTGTACCCCAGTAGCGGATCTACGGTGAGAAGTGGGGAATGCATTCCCCCACCAGTCTTTCTTCGTGTTGGTTTTGTGAATTAATTTGTTGTATTATTCTAGAAAAAGAATTTTATTTAAAAGTTTCGGGTTGGAAAAAGTTGGTCTTCAAAAAAAAGAGAAAGTCTTCACTTCGAATTTGGATTGATTGATACGTCAATTTACGCTCTTCACCCTCCCCCTTCTAAAGTTTTGGACCCGCTACTGCTATACCTCCTGCTTCTGATTACCCGTTTGGTTTAGCAACATGCTTTCAGGAAAAAATTTCCCTTGTTAGTTACGGTTATTTATTTGGAGACTATGATTAACCCACTAACTTATTTTATTCTTTTGGTTTTCTTCTCAAGCTTTGGATATCATGAAGTATGGCAATAATACTGACCTCCATACTCTGCCCCAAGCAACATCCTCCACAATATGGTGGTGCGGTTCGCGACCCCGTTGAGTTTCGTCAAAATGGCTGTTGGCCTCCCTGATACTCCCTATACCCAACGTTGTTTCGTAGTGCTACCCTCTTAACTTTCTCTAAAATCGGTTGCCTGTCTCTTCTTTTGCTCTCCTGTTTATCTCTCTCACCTTCTCATTCTTCTACTTCTGATGAGCGGCAACGTTTATCCGAATCCTTGCCCTATTTTTCCTGTTGTGTGTGTGCCGGCAATGTGATCTGTAGGGACAGGTCAGTGCAATGCTGTACCTGTCAAGTAGGTACATTGTAGTTGCGACTTTCTCTCTTCCTTGGAGTTTAACTCCCTCTTCAGCTTTCACTCGTGGAGCTGTTCACTCATCTTTTCTCCCGGACTCGAAGAGCACTGTCTCATCAAAATTTTTTTGACTCACTGGTCCCTTCAGTATCCACTAAGGTACTAGTGCTTCCTCTTGACTCTCGTTCTATCCTCTGTCGTCTTTGCTGCAACCACAGTCTTCTGTTGAAGTCTTATCTCTACAGAATTGGCAAAATTGAGAATTCTTCATACATTGCCAGTGGTCATCTGGTTCAGGACACTCCTATGTCATTCTGTACTGTCCTGCTACGTACTGTTTTCACCGCTTGCTCTTCGGCGACTCTTGTACATACGACCTCTGGTCCAGGTCTTGAGGAGTTGTCCAGCTTCTGGAGCTCCTTAATCTTCCGCCATCCCCCCTATCCTTCGGAAAAGGTTGGGTAACAGCAACAACATCTTTGTATCAACAAATTAAGACTGTGGTTACTTTCAAACAACAAATAATTTTTCAAACTTTTATGTGTTCATTTGACTTAGTACATGAGGCATAAATTCAAAGTTGTGGAACGATGCTGAAGTGATTGAAGTATTTGCACGAATTGAGCAGTGAAATAACAAGCGTACTGCTTAACCTTTTTTCATAATTATTGCCTGGTTATAAAGCTTAAAATCTCTGGCTGGTCGTATGTTGTTTTGGTGCTAGCATAAACCTAGCCAGTGGAGGAAAAGTGGCCCGCACCGTAGAGTCCCAAAGTCCAGCATCCACCGTTCAGTTATTACAATAAGTTAGGTAATGGCTTAAGTGGATAACTCACAAACCAGCTATTTGTGCTAAAGAAAAGGTTAGTTTTTTCGAAGTTCTACAAGAGTTAGCATTTAAATTTGACGTTTTGTTTGGCTTTGATACACGCGAAAAAAATGTCTTGGAGCAGAGGTTCCCTGTAGGGGCATGACGACGCACTGGTGCATCGTTTCAAAATTGCTTGGTCGTCGCAAGCATATTCTTTTTAAGTTTGTTTTGGAAGATCATCCTTGTTGAGAGCTTTGGGTCCATAATATTGACTTTTTTTGGAACTCAACTTGTGTTGAGGGTCTTGTTGGAGGGATGAACTTAGGCAGTGGTCGTTTGATTTCATGCGTGGGGTCAATATAAGCTGGTAGTCCCTGTCTTGAAGGATAAGAGTGCTTGGGCGCCTGATATCTCTTAACAGCAGAAATGTTCTAACGTGGATTCCATTTACAGTTCAGTTATTACCATTTTTGTACTTGCCATTGCATTATCCAAAAAAAAAACTCGGTCATCCCTCAATTTTCTCAAAAATTTACCACATTTTACATGTTGAAAATTGTAGCGAATTCTACCAAAGTTTCAACTACCAAAAAAATTCTTCTGTGGTCCTCTCTATGGTGTCGTCAAAAAAGCAATCGTGATATTAACATGAAACTGTAGATGTGACCTAATCTAGGTGAGAAAATGATGATGGTTAGGCAAAAGCTACAATTGTTTAAAAGAGAACATATAAGTCCTTTTAGGCTATAAAGGGTTAAGAATGCATCTCAATTAGCTAGGCTGATTGAAGGTGTTCGATTCGGCCAATTCGTGAAGTAACGTGTAAAGCAAGAAAGTTAACCTTCAAGTTATGTTAAATACCGGTATATGAATGACTAATGCCATATTTGAATGACTAGGCTCATAATTTAATTACAGACAAACGTCATGAGTTGGGTAAAGTTATAAAAAGTGTAAATGTGGTGGAGCAGTTTGTGAACAGACTGGTAGCACAATGCCAGGAGGCACAATCTGTGGTCGTACGGCCGCATGCAGCTGTGAACACAAATATTAAAGTTTAAAGATTTGAAGTTGATCTCCAAAAGAAAAAAAAGGTCCTCACTTGTGCTTGAGCTGAAAGAAACTCCATTTTAGGAAAAATTTTGCTCTAAAATCAGAAAGTTTTGTTTTTGAAAGGTTTATCTCCGAAAGAAAAAATAAAAGTCTTTTCTATATGAACAGAAAATTCGAACTCAATTTTGCTCAACAGTACAAAGTTTTGCTTTCAAAACGTTGATCTCCGCATAACAAAAAGATATTCACTTTTACACGAATGGATAGAAACCTCAACAAATTTTTAAAATGTTATTAAAAACTCACTAGAGATTAGAAAGTTGCTCTTAGGAAAAAGGTTTTCTTTACATGAACAGGAAAGTGGTGGTTTGAACACGAGGTCTTTAATTCTGAAATGCGTAATTCAAACTCAAACTGGCGATGGTAGGTGCAATAAAGTCTGCGATGCGCCTCTAAGAGTGAAAGTTGTTAGCCCCTGCATTAGGTTATCAAAGAGGAAAAGAAGGGATTTTGTTGCCGCAAAGATGTGAAACTCTTCAATTTTCATTGAAATTTTACGGTGAATGCCCGTTATCTAGTGATGATTCTACCAATAGGGGGATCTGGAGTAAAATGTCAGGGGGTGGGGACGTCACGAAGCGGTTTGTATGTCTTACACAAATCAAAACAAAAGCAAATTAATCTTATAAATTCAAAGACTTAAATATGGGCGTAGCATATTTGAGTACCCAAAAGGAAAACACATTTTGTCAAAGAATAAAATACCCCATGAATCGATTGGTTAAAGCTTTTTTCGTTCGGTTTAAACCGCAAACAATGTTTGACTTAAATGTCCGGTTTTTGTACGTTTTTCTTTTTAAGGTGGTTGTACACAATATACAGTTATGTACGTTTTTCTTCTCAAGGGCTTTTGTACGGAAATTTTTATCCGCTTGAGGATTTAAGTGGTATCACACAGCATACCTTGTTGCATGAATGTATGGTTTCGTACGTAAAGTACATACCAATAGAATTTTGCGTTTAATATACACAAAAAGTCGATTTTCTCAAAAATATAATTTTGGTAGTTGTTAAGTTTTGCCATATCACGACAGTACTGATCATGTTTGTCGGTTGGTTTACAACTCGTCTTGTTACTCCCTCTTTCCTCGAACGGCAATCC
The DNA here is from genome assembly GCA_963675345.1 of Trididemnum clinides. Lineage (NCBI taxonomy): Eukaryota > Metazoa > Chordata > Ascidiacea > Aplousobranchia > Didemnidae > Trididemnum > Trididemnum clinides. Next base: position 11,921,974 of record OY776304.1, read on the forward strand.
AGCTGTACGTCGTCAACCTAATTGCATTAAGCTAGGGGATAATTGGCAGCCCATTGCAACCTGACATGAATGCAAGTTACTGACTGGTGGCCCCACCACCAACAAGGCAGACTGCCATTGCTGGGTACCCAAGAGTCGTCTCTTACGACAAGCTGGGTAAGCAGCTTCACAATCCTAACCCCGTGAAACACGGGTTTATTATGTTTGTTGCAAACAACAGCTGTTTGACTTGAGCGATAGCTACAACGAGACGACATAATTTAATTGGCATCAAACTTGATGTGGCTCAGAAGTGGTGACCTACCGCTTAGAAGTTTGCGTACCACTAATGGTGCGCGTATTACAGTTTGAAAAGTGCTGTCTGTTCTATGACACACTGCACCATGCCAAGGAAGAGGAGAGAGGTAAACTTAATTTGCCTTCAGTTTTTGAGGTGCGTTTGGTCCTCGAGGCCGAATTATTTAACCCTTTAAGGATCATAAGATTTTAATTCATAAAATTTGAGACAATTCTTGAATTGTTTGGTAACAACAAAATTACAATAAATATTAGAAAAATAGTTATTACGTCATAATGATATAACAATTAACAATCATGTAACGTATGTGTTACATTGTCCCTCCAAGGGTTGAGATACTCATAGCAATAGTGATGTAAAGGTACAGAACTATTTTACATTAGTGATGCAAAAAATCTGATTCTGAAGCAAGTGTGTTGTGGTAGATATACACTGAATCAGCACCTCTGGGTATACAAAAACGCAGGCGAAAAGGACCTAAAATCGACTTTATTGATAGAATGTACAGAAAGTGCAAGCTTCGAACTACTACACGAAGTCTGAGGTGGACTCGCTTTACCATTAGATCTTCAAGAAAAATTTCAGCACTGCTTTAATCACTATCTTTTTTTAGCAAACAATGCTTTGGAAACGAAAGATGCAAACGACAACAATTCCACAATATCAGGTAGCTGGACTTTTATTTCTTGATGTAGCAGTCATTGTGTAATTGTGCAATATTTTTACTATCCTGAATTAGTTTGCTTTGAGCAACTATCGCCCAAGTTTTACAATCGTGCTCATTCTCATTCAAATAATGAGAACTTTAGATCATTGAACACAAAGTGAACGGAGGGGTGTAAGACTGCGATGTTGCTTTTCGGTCTTCAAGAAAGCAATTCCTTTCTTGTTGAGGGCTGTTATGAGGTTTTACCTCTAAACGATCGGTTCAAATTCAAAATGTATGAAACGATAGAGACGTTCTAAAGTTTTTTCCAAGATATACAAATATTTATTTACTGCTGACTATGCTTCATTGTTGCAAATTTGCCGACACAGCTACTCTGTGCTGCTGTGCGAGAATTTTAATGACCCTTTTAATTCTATTGCTCTTTCACTTTAACCTGACTATTCTGGGCAGTGAAAAGGTGATTTCGAATCCGCGTTAAAAATCATTTCCGATTGAAATCTGAAAATTATTAAACAAAAATCGTTATCGTTCAATTATTTTCAAAGAGCACATCCAATTTTTAGAGAAATAGGACGGTTTGATTTGCTCGTAACCCACTTTTATTTTTTGACTGTTAACATTAGGAGAATATTTGTTTATAAGCGCTGATGACAGCTCTCGTTGTTAGAGAAAAGTAATGCAAAAGCAAAAGTATTCCGTCAAACTCCGTTTATAAAAATGTGCGAATGTTACTACGGTCATAAGTGCTAACTGTTTTTATTTAAGATTCAACTCAAGAGGAACCCACTGCTGATGCAGTCGTGCGTGACGTACTGCAAGACTTGTTGGTTACCATTGAAAAAGTAGTTGCAAAAGGCTCTTCTTCATGCGAAGAGATGTCTGTGGATGATGATGAAGATGAAAAAGACCTCTCCTCTTCCTCCACCACTGAAAAGCGACGAAGACGAAGAAGAGGAAACAGTTGCACTGCCACAGAAAATGAAGATAACAAGCATCATAAGGTATTGCAACTGCTAACAGAGCTGTTTGACATAACTTACATCTTCAACTACAAGATTTGGGATGCTACGTTTTTGTGCCCTTTGGGGTGCGGCACTTAAATGGCAATTTTTTCAGCTTGGCTGCATGGTTGTAGTAGCGATGCTCTGTGCCAGCGGCACTGGTAACTCCAATGCGGGTCTGAAAGACAACGTTGGCCAAGCGTGACTGTTGAAAAAGTTTTCCCTTGATCTGAAGATAAAAATGTGTTCGGGTACTGTGTAGCACGATTTACCAAGGCTGTAGGTATGCCAAGAATGCATGTTTTCAAGAAAACCGCCATCCTTTCTCGCATAATTGTTCTAAACATTGCTTTAGTAGCATATGTATAAATAGTGGATTATACTGCTAGTGAATGGCTAATATCTTTCATCAATGTTTTCTATCTCGTTGTATGCAAAAAATTATGCCACTGTGCTTTTTTAGGAAAGCATTGGAATTTTGTTGTTTGGGGGTGTAAATCTTTTGTCTGTGTGGGGTGAAACCGTATTCCTGCTCACTTCGAGAAGCCATTTTGTTGTTTCGTCGTTCAGAGCCAGCGGGTCAGTGGTCTTTGGAAGTTGAAGAGTAGGACAAGATGATGAGTTGATAATTTAACATACGTTCATGTAGTTGATGAGGATTTAGTTGAACTGAATTTCACTAAATGCAAGCAGTCCTTGCTGTTGAAGTTCAGCAACAACTGCCGTAGGCAAGTTTTTGCATCAATATGTATTCAGTTTTGGGAATTTTTTTGACGTCGGTTTTGATGCAGCATGCGGCCATGACGCTTGTTTGCTCTGACGATGAACTTGATGTGGTGAATGTTGGTAACGAAGAAAAACGAGATGCGCCCGTCGAATCGAACTCCACTGTCAGGTAAGTTTCAATCAAGTTTGGATATTTTAACAGCTAGTTACTCATCAACATGCTATTAAATATCATAGCAATCACTCTGTGAAACGACTCATTTGTTAAGCCATTGATTTGCAACATAAAGTTTGTCGGAAATGTGATGACGTGGGAAGAAGAGCCGCTTTACGGCTGCAATGACTAGTGGTTTTGCGTAGAGACGTCATGATTGGTGCGCTGTTGTTCCCTTGGAATAGAGATTTTACGACAATTTTCCATGTTTGGTTGCAACGCTGGTCATAGAGTAGTCATGCGCCAGCACGTCAAGCGATCCGCAGCGGACCTAAACAGCGATGTTTATATGTCGTACAGTCGACCAAGCGTTTGCTATGACTCGGTTTTACATTTACTTTCTTTGGTTTGCTAAAGTCATTACACGTACTGGTTTAGTGTGTATTTGCCACTAATCCACTCGCTTTCAAACCACACTTTTACTTTAGTAGCACAACACTTCAAATCGGCGACGCTCATTCCGACGATGATGATGTCCCTTTTGCATTTGATTCTTTTCTTTCGATGTCGAAAACTCCAGGGCCCCACTGCTACTAGTAAAAAGTCGATTGCTACTGAAGGATACAAATATACATTGCTGTTATTGTAGCGCCAATAGCAGCTATGTGCTTTTGCGTAGAGCCCTAATGTATTCTTGATATAAATGATAGAGGGTACCACTCATCGTCGTTATTTTTTCAGGATTACAGATAGCGATTCAACATCAGCAGCACAATCGAGTGCTGTCGAAGAAGCGAATGACACCGCTCGCTCCCAGCAAGATGTCAAAACTCAGTCAGACAGTTGTCCAATTGCTGACAGTTCCGATTCGACAGAAGACCCTTCTAGTGCTACTTCAGCTAATGCAGCAAGCCCAGAATCCAAGAATCGCGTCTCTTCACCCTCGAAACGACCTCGATCCTTGTCCGCCGACTCTGTAGTGCCTACTGTGTCACTATCAGTCAATTTGGGCAAACCTATCCAGGTGCCGTTGCTCGACAACGGCACAAATGGCGCTGAAGTGACGTCATCGAAAGTGACGTCATCGCAAGCTACGTCATCGGTTGTAGTACTTAGGTCGCGCTCCTCATCTACCGGGATGCCCCAAAAATACTCGCAAACTACGAAAGGAAAAGTTACAATATTAACTCCTATTTCTTCAAAGCCCTCTCCGTCGCCCACTGTAGCTGGCCAGAAGCGATCTATCGGTCTTCTCTCGAAGTCTTCGTCTGGCAAATTGGTTCTTAACGTTGTCCCTGAAAAACAACGAAAAATGACGGAGAGTTTGGGCGATGTCGCTGCTCCCGTTTCCAATCCTAATTGGAAGACCTCTGGAAACCCTCATGACAGAACAAAGCAATCAGGCAAAGCGCTCCTGACATTTGCTCCCAACCAAAGCCAGTCCGCCCAAACACCTGCAGTTAAGGACATTCGCTTACGTCTTGGTTCTTCAGGGTCGGCGGTTACAAGTTCAAAAGGTAAAGGTGACAGTGATGTCACAAAGGGGCCCAAGTCGTTTCTTTTGAAAAACACAAAGCAAGGTCTTGTTGTTATTGGCCAGAGCGTTGTTTGCTCAAAGTCGACTGCGTCGCAGGCGGGGTCGTCCAATCAAAACTCGGCGACGACCCAAAAAGTTGAAAGTGCAAGACTTAAGGTGAGAAACGAAACTTGTTTTATTGTGCCTGGTTACCGAAATACATTTTGCCCATAATGTTGACATCAGTTTTCACTCCCACTTTCCACAAGTGAGTTTCGCGAAGTGCCCCAGCATCACCGGGCTATGATAGCGAACCTACTCATTAGGCAGGTCGTAAGAGGCTACTTTTGAGTCTCCCCGCCAATGCCTGTTGTAGATTTGTAGCCTCATCACCGTTTGTTGATAATGGACTGCCAATTTGCCATTTGTATTCGTAAACACCAATTGGTGTTCGCTTGCATTTTCTTTAGATATGTGCTTAAGCTATTTTAGCTAGTTATATGTAGACTATTGCTACCAATTGAGTTTTTTGGCAAAACAGAAATATAGCGTCTGGTAAAGAGAATTGTAAAGCATAGGAAACGGCATCCAATGAGAATATGACAATATGCCTGTGTTAAACTGGAAATCGTTAACAAAAATACGAGAAAAACAGCGCAAAAAAATTTTCTGTTCAAGAAGATCAATTAAATTTTGATGTTGTCTTTCATGCCAATATTTCCCAACTTTTTTCATCTCACGACGTACTTTCACTGAATTGAGGTACCCGACAGAAACAAAGTATTTACAACCAGCTTGATTTAATCAATAAAAAATTTAAAACTAGTTTTCAAGAAATTCTAAAATTTTTAAGTCGTAACATTTTAAAATGCTTTTTGCCTCTTTTTCGCTGCCAGCTGGTTGAAAAGCACTGCCGTCAATGAAAACTAAGAGCAGTATGATGTCTCTTGTGTGACTGACTTTACTTCAACTATAGCGACCACTGAATTTTTACTGTTTTTTATTTTTTAATTGACTTGTATAACATTTTATGCAAAGAGAAACTTATTTGTTAAAGATTCGAGTAAAAACATTTCAAAGAATTATCTTTTTAGGTTGAAGCTACGCAAACGAAGCAAATCCCACCTCTACCAGCTTTGCAAGCTTTAAAGTGCTCAGTAGTGAACCAGGGAGTAGCTGGCAATCGTCCAATTCAACTCAAAGTGGAAAAATCAAGTCAGTGCTTGCAGTTTTACAATATCGCGTTATCAGGCAGGTTTTTGCTCGACCTCTTGAAACTTATAAGCCACGCAAAATCCTATTATTTGTTCTCATCAATTTCGAAGTTGTCAGTACTGCTGCCTTAGTGTCAGAATTCCCTTACGTGAATCAAGCCCGAAAGTGCGTTTTTCAGTCACAACATCTTAAAGTCGACGCTCGAGCTGAATCACATTCTTTTTGAATGCTAGACCAGCGTCTTGCAGCGTTTAGTCGTCCGCTAATCGAATGTCATGTTTAGATGGCAAGCCACCCAGCAGTCATCTGAAACACAACCAACAATACATTTTAACATCGCTTACCAATGAACAGGTAACTTGTGGTCTTTTTTTACGTGTTCTGAAAAAACTTTTGTCCATAAAGGCTGGTTTCCATTAGGCGTAGATTGCAGGCGTGGCGTGAATTTTCACTCCACGCCTGCAATCTACTTCTAATGGAAACCAGCCTTTATACAATGGCCTTAGTTTCACGTAAAGCATCGGTGTGTTGAGGCCAGCGAGACAGTTACTTCTACTGCTAGCGTAGTACATTTCTACCGCAAGCAAGAGCAACTGACATGATACTGTACCAGGTGAATATCACTTCTATTTAGATACAGGTAATAAGTAGAGTCAGTGGTAGTACAAGGCATTTCCAACAGCTACAATGATACTAAATCCATCTATGTTGTTTAAACTATTGGCTCTTATATGTTTGTTTCATAAAGCTGCTTTTGATTTTATTAATATTATGTATTATATTATGTAAACTTTTGTGACCAAGGCTGCCAGTGACTATAATTTGAAGAACTAAGATAACACCTTATAAAAAAAACCAAGATTTGAACAGAAAAACCAAGATTTTCAAAAAGCGACACCTATATTATGTACTTACTTTTGACTTCCTAATACTAAATTTTTGTGTTTTACAATATTTTAATGTGCTATTAGCGTAGACTTGCTGCCATTTTTAGTGTAACCAAACAGCGTTTTCAATAACTAAACTCTTTATTATCTTTCTCTCTTTGCAACCAAGCCTTAAACTCATGTACTGGATGGGCTTTCTTCACTTTGTATGATTCATCAATTTTCGAGGCTATTTGGAGGTGGCCTCCAAACAAAAGAAACGTTGACGCCTGTTTTCGTGCCGTGACTGTGTCGCCCGCGGCCCATCATACCGACAGGCTAGAGTTGATATTCACAGCTTCTGAAATGAATTTCCGGGACTTTGTAGTCGGACCCCTTGAGCGTCCAATAGGGGAACATTCAGATGTCACTAACCTACTTTGTTATTCAGTTAATATGGATTTGTTTCTGTCTTTACTCCATTACAATGAAAAACCTAGATTTTATTAAATTTGGAAGAAACAAAAACAAGAAACCTTGCCTTAGGTAAAAAAATCAAGATCTTGGTTTAAAAACCAAGCGCTGGCAGCCTTCATTGTGAGTGCAGCCAGTAAGCTGGTCGGCTAGAAACTTTTCGGTTTTAACTTCACGGTCTGTAGTGATGACAAAAAAATCTTTACAAGCAAAGTTACTATGGACAAAAGAAATTTTATTGCTATGTATTACGTGATTGATTTATGTCAAGTTAATGACATTATTTTCATGTGCAGGGTAAGCAACAGCTGGCGCTTGTCAGTGCTGATCGGTTAAAACAAGCCGGCACTAGCAAACAAAATGAGAATTTGCCTGTAAATGCAGTCGGTAAGTACAAAGCGATTGGCGGAAAAATGTTTAACGTTGTATTCAACAAAATAAAAATTTATACAGAGGATGTACATTGTACAGCACTTCGACTTGGCAGTCTAAACTAGGCTTGGCTTTGCTAAAAGCTTCACTTAAACAAGGCTGGTATAATGCAAAAGCGCGTACAAAAAAGAGTCTTAAGCTCTGTTTTCATTAAGTAACTCGTCTAAAACTTCTTTTGGCAAAGTGCAAACCTCAGTGCAAACCGGGCTTGAAGGTGCCGGACGTTTGATGGTACGCCAAAAAAAACGACGAAATAAAACAGAGAACTAGCTTTGCGATGCGAAACTATAGATAGCGAAAAGCTGTCCTGTAGTTTCGCCTCGCAAACCTAGTTCTCTGTTTTTATTTTGTCGTTTTTTTTGCCGTTCCATCAAACGTCCGGCACCTTCAAGCCGATTTGTACTGAGGTGAGGTGCGGTTGGATTCTTTGCTTATTTTACTTGGAATCACGGCTTGCGATTGAGTCAACATGCGGTGTGCGGCAGAAGCAACGCCCTTTTTGTTATTTGAGTTTTCTAGTTTCTGCTTGATTTCCTCTTTATTTTAGAAATACATGTTTTTGTATCTGAGTTTTCTAATTTATGTTTTTTGTTTTGCTTAGAAGTTGTTATCTATGAACAAATAATTTTATACATGGGAAATACAAAAATGGCGTTACTTTTGCCGCACCCTTATTGTATTGGCAACTAGGAAAATTATAATAACTCATCTGCAGATGAATTCCCTTTAGAATACCTTGGTAGTGTAGTCATGTGGCAGTCCTAAGCACTCTTAAATGCAAAAACATTTTTGTAACGCGAGCAAAGGCTAACAAAATACCGAGTTTTATGCCGGTACCAAGGACCATACGCGCAGCCAGTCAAAGGTTTTAAGTTATACAGGGTGCGACAAAAGTAACGCCATTTTTGTATTTCTTCTGCTAGAGGTAAAGTGATTTTGTTGGTTTCATTTACAATGTTTCACTACAATACTATTGAGATGTCATGCTTATTATTGCTTATCTTTATTGCCAACTTGCTTTTATACAGCAATGTTTTTTGTCAGTATATTTTACTGCTAGATTGCTTTCAACAATATATGCTTAAATACACTTCAATTTTTTTTCCTAAATCCAATCTGCTGAAATGAGGGTGCGTTTTATATGCCAGTGCGCCCTGTATGCCTTGGTGACGTACTTTTGATTACAATCAAACGTCATGCCAATGAAAACAGATTTGGACTTGAAACTTAGTCCACTAAGGTTGTGTCGCTCCGCTTTTGCGTGTTGAACTAAAGCTGTTCAGGTTCAAGTACACATAATTATTTTGCTGTCTTGGCAATATCAAAGACTTCCTAAACTATCAAGTATGATCCAATGGTTTTTAATTTTTTATCTTTAGTTATTCATAAATAATTTACTACAGAATCAACCAACATCGATTGAATGATTGACGTTGGTTGAGAATCACTTGATGTTATCATTGCGATGTGTTTGATGGTAAGGGTTTATCACAACTATACTAAATTTGTAATTATTCAGCTTCTTCTGAATCCCATACGTCCGAGTTGATCAGTTTTGAAACGCTGGAACGACCGACTACTTCTGCATTAATCAAGAGACTAAGCAATCATGACAATTTACCATACTGCAAAGTATGTTGCGATGGTTATTTGACAGCTTTTAGCTTGTTTTTTAACACCCCCTTTCATGAAAATGGAGAAATGATATCAGGCGACTTCAAGTTCATGCCGCAAGCTTAATCGAGATTGGGTTAGGGGAAAACTTAGTTTATTTTAAACCTGTGTTGAACGCAAGTTGCAGACTCCTAGACCCTTGCTATCAAAAAAGGTAAACTGCCATTGGTAGCGCCTTCAAGTTGCCTCTCACCACTTGCTAGGTGAGCAGCCTCAGTATTTTAGTTCAGTGAAGCACCTGCTTCGTTGAAAGCTAATATACCACCACTTGCCATTTCTTTGCCCGACAAAGTTTCAAATTTTGAAAAAAATAGTTTTATCCACTGAGTATTGTGCCACAAATAAGCTGATAACAACAGCATTTTGTGTATATGATTAAATGAGATTGTTTGCGTCACGTGGTAAATCAAGGTGAAGTTCTATTTTTATGCAAAAATCTGTAAGAACCTTTTTATTGAAACAAAGACGGGTGATTTAAATCTCGCTAAATTAAAGTAAAACAAGGAGGTTTTTGTAGACTTCGATCAAATCTTAATCTTTCTCAATGTACTTGTTGAAGTGTTTGGAGCGCTTTGTTACCACAGTAATGCACTTTGCGCAGTGGATTCAAAAGTATTCATTTGGTTTAGCTCTTGTTTTGACAAGGTGCCCCAACCTATCTTAACACCAATGAGAGTCAGAGGTCTAGGAAAAATCTGAATAGATGTTCTTTCGTTGTATTATTTTTGCTTGAATTTGGATTTATTGAGCCGCTCTGATGTAGTGTTAATTGTTCCTGAATTCTTAACAAAAGGCACTAAACTCGAAACTCCATTAAAACAGTGTTGGCATGTTGTGATTAGGAAGGAAATTTACGATGCAAAGTGCCGTGTTGCTTCAGTAAACGGCCTGGTTTGACAGCGAGCACATATGCTCTCAACCAGCACGCCTAAGTTTGTAGCAGCGTTAAAAGTGGACGTAAAATCTAGCTGGATGTTAAAACTATGTAAAAAGATATGCACACACTAAACCAGCTCGTTTAAAGCCTCCTGCGAAATGAATCACGTTAAGCCTTGATTTTTTTAAACATTATGATTTTCTTAGATAGACTTCTGCCTTAATTTAGCAGCGTCAGCGGGTTACGAAAATTCTATTTCAGGTCGTGGCTGACAAGCTTCTCTCTACCATCAAGACCTTTGATCTTGTGCGTGATGTACTGCCTGCTGCTGTCAAATACGTTCCTCTTGTAGCCAATGAGTGCAGCGTTGCTTATTTGCCATTCTGCGCCAAGTCTGAAGCGGAATTTTTGGACTGGAACGTCGGAAAGCAAAGAGCAGCAGAGGTATGGTTTTTCAACTTGAGCTCGATTCGCTGTTGGAGCATGTCAGTAACTACAAAATAGGTTTTTCAGCTTCTGATGCGCCCAGCATCAGTATGTTTTCATAGCATCATCATTTTGGAAGCTGTATCTTGGCTTTTATTTTCTTATAAGTAGTTCGTTTTCGAACTATGGACTGTTTACTGTTACTTGCAACAAGTGTTTTTTTTGCCGTCTCTTTATTGAGTATCCGTACAAAATCAGCTTAATGCATGGTATTTTGTTGTTTTATTTGGGCTATATTGTGCAGCTTTCAATACATTAAATTACCTAAACCAAACAACGGTTTGGTATTGGTAATAGGATGCTAAATAAACTGATAAGTTTTTTGCAACATCCACCAGTTTCATGTGCAGTGTTGCCAAAGTATGAGTTTAAAAGCCGTAAAATTTAAAAAAGATATGTTGAAAATGCCAGATTTTAACAAAGTATGCTGAAAGATGCTGGATCTAAAAAAAGATGCTGATAATACCAAATTTAAACAAATTATTGTGAAAAATGCGTGATTTGAAAATTTAGTGTGAATCTAGCATTTATTGTCTGCACATTATTTAAATGAAACGTTAGGTTTTCAATGCAAACGCAGGCTCCGATGCAATTTATTGCTCTGAGCGCTCAACTCACAAACATAAGTCTAACAATTATTATACCTTGCAACGCTGCTGAATTCTTAGTCCACATGATCGTCCGCTGCTTGAGTTTTAGGCCTTGCTTGACCTGCACTTCCAGTCTGTGGTAACAGTGAGCAACAAACTTGATACATCTACCAATAAGATATCCTGATTGCTCTGGCCCTGTTTACATTTTTCATTACTAGCGAGCTTCGCCCGCATGGTCCCATTGATAATGCCGAGGTTAGGACCATGAGAGGAATGCCTGGGGTAACTGACATCCATTTCGACCCAACCCAAACGGGGTCGGGGTTGCTCATTCTTGCTCCATCTCCTAGGGAGGTTCTCTTTGTTTGCCCTCTCTTTTTTCTAGAATCCGCCTTCACTTTGGAGTCCACTCTTTCCTCTATAATTCCGTTCTGACCCTTCTCCCTTTCGCCAAGGTGCGGCTCTTGCTCACCTGTTTTTTCGCTGAAACCTACGGCATTATGCAACCTTTCCGGTGGTTTCAGCTGCACCAACAAGTCTTCCATTTCTCTTCTCCTCTCCCAATCTCGCTCTGTCCTCTCCTCCGTCTTTCTTTTTACCTCAAAACTCTGGCAAGAACTGTCTTCTCTCTCCTTCTCTATCAGGTTTCAAATGGTTCCCGGACACTCATTTCTGCGGGAAAACGACGCGGCTGATGAATTGGCCAGGTGGGGTGCGCTACTCCTGCCCTCTACAATCCCCTGTAGTCTCTCTCCTCTTGCCTCTCGTATCCAGTCTTCCTTTTCTCAGATTGGAGGCGTATCGCCTCATCTGAATTTTTCAACTTACAGGTTTCCTCGGTTCCCACTGAGGAACTTGTGCTTCATCGTCACCCTCGCTGTGTTCATTCTTGTCTTCGCTGCAACAGCCACAGCCTTCTGTTAAACTCTTATCTGCCCAGAAGCGGCAGAATCGAGAATCCTTCATGCAGCGCCTGCGGTCATCCGATCCAGACACCTTTCATCTTATTCTGCAGTATCCAGCTACGGACTCTGTGCCTCTCGCTCATTGGCAACTCTCTGTCTCTTTGCCACCTTTGCTCTAGGTCTTGGGGAGTTACCCAGCTTCTAGGGCTCCATGGTTTTCCACCATGCCTCTATCCCTTGGAAGGGGTCGGGTAACAACATCAACAACCACAAGTTAAGAATATTAATTCAGGCGGCCAAGCTGGCTTTACCCACCGGACAGTCTTGAATACAGTAATGAAAAGTTGTTGTTTTTTTCGCCTAGCCAAACCTCGTCCCGAAACAAAACTATGGTTTTTTGAACAGGAATCGACTATAAAAACATTGTGGGGATCTGCGCATAGTCGTTACATGTTTCCCAAGTTTCTCGAGTCCCTGGCAACGTCTTGCCCTGTTTTCACCATAGGCCTCCTCAAACCAAACAAACCTTTTCGTGTAATTGAGCGAGTGCTTGAAGGCATATCAAATTCTGAAAGGGCGCCCAAGCCATTGATGTATATTTTCAGGATAAAGCTATTAAATATTATGGCCTACTACTCACCACTTTTTCGTAACTGTAGGCGAATTTGTATGAGCAAAAGCCTCTGGCTGCAGGTATGCTGCTTCGTCGTAGGACGAACGCAGCTAGGAAAGAGTATATTAACCTGAAATAAAGTACTATCAGTTACGTTAAGCAAGGCCCCCTCCCCATTATTAATGGCGAGGCCAACAGTATGTACCCGTGCTTCACCGGGTTAGTATAGTAAAGCTGCTCACCCAAGCATGTCGTTAGAGACGACTTTTGGGTACCCACCAATGGCAGTCTGCCTTGTTCGTGGTGGGGCTACCAGTCGTCAGTTTGCATCCACGACTGGTTCGAAATGGGTTGCCACTTTTCCCCTGGCCTAATACAATTAGGTTGATGGCATGAACCTGGATTGCTGTTCGCACCATACCTCCATCCCTAGGAAGAGGAGGGGTAAACCAACAACAACAACAACAGCAAGACCAACAATATCGGATCAGACGGCTACCCTGGCTTCACCCAGTTGATAGTTGTGAGCAGTGCTTCCTCTAAGATTTTAGTTAGTGCGTAAACGCCGACGCATGTGCGAATTGCAGGCAAATGCACGAAATCCGCCGGACAAAACTTTAATGATTATGCTCAACAAAGAGTTACACCACCTAAAGTAATCTATTTTGAAGCTATACACAATTTTGGATACTTTATTTTTTTTTATTTGGCACCCAACTGCTGTTTATCAAATGGGTAAAGATTCAAAGTCGTTTCTCCCGATTCGGTCCTTCAATCGAAAGTTTACCTGGGGCCGCTGAACGTCTCACATAAACATTACGTGACAGTGATACAACAGCTACACAGCTAAGTGCGAATTGTTTTAACGCTTTTTCGTATAGTATAATTAGTCGAACAACTTTATTTATGACATTAATAATTTACAGTTACCTTCTGACCCTACGTAATTTCAATTTTTAAGGTTTATCAGCAACATTTTTTCGCGTATAACTGCAGTTTTTGACTGTCACTCAAACTAATTTTGTTGGTTTATTTCAGCACTCTTTGTTTAGTTCAGTGCTTGTCAGTCGCTTTTGCCATGCGGTCCATTTTCAAACTACACGGAAGCATGTGGTCCAGTAATGCATTTTTTGATTTCTTGTTTAGGCCATCATTTCCGTCACAAATAATCATTATTTTGTAAACCAATTAAGACGCCTGTTTGCGAGTTGTTTTTTGTGTACTTAGCTAAGTCTTTCGCAACGAGGAATAGTTTTTCTACACGTCAAAAACCTCCGAAGATGACAACAAAACAAGTCCAAACGATTGCATGGGCGTAGGAGCCAAGTTTTAAAAACATTCGGGGGTGGGGAGGCAATACTGACGTTGCGCTTCGGTGACGTCATAATTTTCTTGGTTATGACAGGCCTAAAAAGTTCACTAACAAGTATTCTACCGGTAACTGAACGGCGGTGGGAAAAGATTTTGCTATTTTGCTATTTTTGTTTCATAAGTTAGCAGTGATCACTCACAATCTATATGCGTAGCAATTGGTGTTTGAGAATATCAGGTTGGCAGTGCAAGTAAATAAGATTAATCCTAAACGGACCCCCGAAACGAGCATGAGTACATACGCGAATCAACATTTGCGACTGCAAAACTTTATTGTTCGCTGGAGAAATGATTTCAAATGCAAAAAAAAGCGTGCTAACGACAAACGCGATATTTAAGTCCTTGTCCCTCGCCGTTACGTTATGGCTGCTCATTGTTTACCTGAGAGGTCGAAATAAACGTTGGCCAAACTTTGATTTCTCTTTTCACGCATTAAATAGTTGGTTAAAAATTTTGCTGACAAAATAGTAACAGTTTCAACTAGTTGATAAATTAACAAAAACCGCCGGACTTTTTCTGAATTTTGTCTGCGAATCCGCCGGACATGTTTTGGCAATTTCGTACTTTTTGTGCTTTTAATGGGAACATGGGTTGTGAGCACAGTAATAGAAAGTTAATGTTTTTTTGACACAACTAAATATCGTTCCAAAATCAAATCGATTAGAAAAATATTGTAGGGGTTTGTGCATAGCGGCTATATTTCCCCAAGCTTCTTGAGTTCCTGACTACGTCATGTTTGCCCTGTTTCCAGCATGGGCGTTCTTAGTAAATGCAGTAGATTTGCTCACAATTGTAACCGCAAACGATTTTGCCAACCTTCATATGCTCATTTGATAAACTGCATCGAAGCAATATTTTCAATATCGTTGGAGGGCGCCAAAGTGGTTTATGTTTATTCAGGAATAAGCTATTAAATATTAGGACCATTACCTACGACTTTTTCGTAATTGTTTGCCTCTTTGTACGTCCCAAAGCCTCTTTGTAATTGTTGTGATTCCTGTAAGATTTAATGCGAAAAAGCGTCAAATTGTTAACTTTGCTACATTTGAATAATATGCCGTAGAGGTTGAGATCAGTATGGCTTGCTACACGAGGGTACGAAATATTATAACTTGTCATTGTATTAGTAAAAAACGGGTTTTTTGACCTACCGCTGTGTTGATACTGCAATATGGCATTGTTTTTCACAGGCAGCATATAAATTGTGCGGTTTCGATGACAGTAGATAAAAAGCTTTACGCGTAGTTGCTGCCTGCTGCTTTTTTCTTTAATGGCACCAGACGCAATATGACAACATAGAAACAGTTTGAAGTGTTCAAGAAAAAAGGAAAGAAGCATGCTTAGCGTGCCTAAATCTGTCGCTGAATTGTCAATTCAGTTTAAAATGTAGAACTTTTTTCATTCAAAGCACCTCGTTAATATCTTTTAAAAAAGTTTTTAATCACGTTTCTACAATCAGTATTTTTTGAGAAAATACACAAAACATTGTGCGATGAGGCGTTAGCTGTAACGTTATCTTAGGCCGCAAAGAAATACAATTTTTGCCATTTGGTAGGTTGGGGGAGGTGGCTTTCGCTTGAGCAAAAGCGGTTTTCCTCTGTCATCACGTGTTAATAAAAGATTATTTTTGATTAGACGTCATCATGACGTCAAGAGGCTCATTATGACACTCCAGGGAGATGTTTAATTGTACCAAATTTTGTATGCCCAATATTTTCGGAGGAATTATAATTCATAGGCACACAGACAAAAAGAATTACACTTTATAGTATAGATGTTGGTCTAGTATTTGAATTAACATAGTCTTGCTGGTGACGTAGCTTACTTGGTCACCTGTAATAGTTCTGCTGTAAACGTCGTCTCATTGATTTCGGTGGCTCATCAAATCAACGTTGTCCCATTCTTTTTACTGGTCATATTACATTCTGAAAAATCGCGCTGTGACGAATAGAAAGTAGCAATGTGATTTGTGGTGAACAAGATTGGCGTTTTTTAATGGTTATTTACTGATGCCTTTGCGGCCAATAAATATTGATTGTTACCGATTGCACAATGAGGTAACCAGGAAGGCGAAAAAGTCTTGCATTCCAAAGTGGTTAGTTATCTGAAAAAATCTAGAAAAAGCTTTAACCAAAAAATTCGTCATAAAAACAATTTTCAAAATTTTTGGGTGATACTGAATTTAGAAAAATTTGCTAAAAAGAAAGAAGGCTTAATGTTAAACTGCAAAAAAGTGCTAAACGACAGAAAAAATGCTCAATTAAGCATTAAAATTGCTAAGTGAAACCAGGGTGAGGTCTCATGCGTTGCATCCCCATATCTCTCCTGCTTTAAAAGATCAGAATGCAAATTGATATTCCCGTGCTTCCAAGGGATTAGAATGGTGAAGCTGCTCACCCAGCATGTTGCAAGATTGGGCATCCATCAGTGGCAGTCGGTCTTGTTGGTATTGTGGTTGGAAGTCTGTATTTATTGTAGCTCAAATGGCTCTTTTTTTCTATAGCTCGATTTGCTTATTGTTCTTTTCTTCTTTGGGTTTGCGTTGTGCGGACTGGACATTTCATTTCCTACCGTGCTTTGAACCAAGAAAGAGTGGAGGCAATGATCACATGAGATTCGTTGTTGTCGCTCGATTTCCTAACTCGTTAGATATTCTTGGAAAATTTCCCAAATCTTTAAGTGTTTTATCCTTTGCGCGTATGAGGTCATGCTTTGTTTACTACATGTATTGAATCGTACTGGGCCACCACCACAAGTTGATTGCTCGGACCCACCATTGTCTGCCGTATAAAGGTTGGAGATGTTTCGTTAAGTGCCTTACCCAAGAACACAAGCGAACCGGTCGGATTTTCCTCCACGCTATTTTCGTTCTGAGCACTGAGCAGCTATAAATATCGTTTATCAAAATCTTTTGGTATGACTCAACAAAGGAATAGAACCTAGGTCTACCGGCTGCAAAGTGAACGCTCTAACCGCTACACTACTGCGCCGGTATTAAGCTGTTCACTAAAATTAAATTGATTCTTGTTAGATGCAACGTGCCACTCTTATTCGGAAAATACTACAGCATGTGCGGGACAAATGCGAAGCATTGAGCGGTGCTGAATTACCGAACAAACGTTTTATCATTGACTGGTGTCTCATGAGGGGCTATTCAGTGTTTACTGACGGTATGTTGCTAGTAGATTGTATTATAGATTAAAGTGAGGTAAAGAGTGATTAGATTTGCATCTTTGCAAATCTTTGCGTTCATACCAAACCCGCGTAACGTCTTGTGTTTTGAACTACTCTTGAGTTTTTCAGCACTGCAACCCAAGGAAATCGCCACAAATGCAAACAACGCATACGTTAAACCATTGTAGATACCGTTGAGGTAAACTGGAACAACTCTCAATGTGGCCATGAAAGATCATTCTAAGCTCTACGCTATGCCTGGCTTGATAGTAATAGTAAGAAGCTGAACTCTCGGCACTGCCACTGGCTCCTCGCTTCTGCAGAGGTCACTTCAGTAGCAGCCGCGTAGAATAGCGAAGAAACGAGATGCGTCATCTGAACACACTTTTGCTTTAAAATAGAATTCGAATCTGACGACACCGACATGGAAACCGACGATCGAAATTCTCCTAAACAGTTACAACCGTCGATAACTAGCGGCGATCATCTGGTTAAATCTTTACTAGAAAATCAAAAAAGCATTCCAATTGCAAAGTAATATTGCTTTTTTAATAGATCAAGTTGTAGATTTTAATAGTTGATAACAACTGGTCACTATACGTAGTACAGCAGAGAGTTGGTTTTGGTATAGATTGACCAAGTGGTAATGTGTACTACTGTACTCACCATGTTCTACTGAGCTCATTCACGTGAGATCTTTAAAATTGAAAAAAGTCTTAAATTTTCTTTTGTTGAATTTTTTATGCGTTGCGTTAAAATATTGGAGTATTTTACAGTTATCATGTAACCTTATAGTATAAGCCGGTAGATAACATGCTATAGAAGGTATTTTTTGTTTTTTTAAGCCAATTATAGATAGATTTACTCAAAGCTTTCTCAACCATGCATATTAATATTTCAGCTATTTACTTTTGTTTTTCTTTGCCTGTCTGAACGTCCTCCGTTGTGTTGGTCTTGTTTTGATTTCCAAGTGCACCTTCAATCTCTTGCACGCTATGGGTAATGGTCAAGAATTAAAAAAGAAATAAATCGCGATTTCGATGCCAAAGTGTGCTACCCTTGAAAACGCACTGTGCGGCAAGATTTTCTGCCTGGTTGCGGCGCTTACGGCAGAAATGCATCGAGCCGGTGCTACTGACCAGCCCGAAACAGGTTTGAACCCAGGTTGCTTTCATTAAAAAGCAAAAGTGCTCTAAGCGTTGGAGAATAAAAATCAAAGTAATTTTCAGTACTATTGACAACGATGTTGACGTCCTGAGTGTAACTACAGTACGAAGGACGGTGAAAGAAGAACCTTTGACCTGCAAAGAAACAAAAGCACTCAAATGCCGATACATTTACTCTAAAGAAATGAAGGCAGTTGATAAGATAGCTCAAAAGGTAAGACGGCTGTTTAAGAAAATGATAATTCTTCGTATACCCTCTTACCTTGGGATGAAAGCACAGTTTGAAGTGGACACTGAGACTGCTAACAAGTTGAAGATACTGACTAGTAGGTAAACTAGTGTAGCTTTTTTTTTCAATCTTTGGCAGATTTCCAAGTATTGGAGATCTACATATTAAGTTATTTTGAACTGTTTGCAGCAATTTTGAAAGACAAGTTTTACCGAATTTTTTGTGCAGCGATGCAATTGTTCATGGATGAGTTTAACTTGAACGACTTTTTTTTTGCGATCAACCACTGGAAAGCGACCGCTTTGCTCAGTACAGTGCATTGACGTGCATTTGCATAAATGCAAGCTTGTCTGTGACTTAGTCAACCTTTGCAACTGCCGGACCACTGTTGGTGAAATTAATTGACATTTAAAATATTGTTAACATCTAAGGTCAGTTATCATAAGCCAATCAACAGAAAGTTCAAACTTCCTCAACTAATTGTTTTACATAGATCGGAATTAAGCTTAAAGCGGTTGAAACAGACGACGCCTCGGAAGTGCCTGTCTGTCATGCAGTACTTGCCAAAGCTCTCGAGTTATTTACAATGCATCTAACAAGAGAAACTCTTGCTTCTGCTCTTATGAGGTAGATTACCATGTTGTTGGATTTGCTTTTATATTGCGCATTTACTGCAATACATGTGAGTAAACCAGCACACTTTTCTCGGGGTAAGGGGGCACATTTTTCTTCAAAGTTAGACTCTGTCTCCATAAAGAGATCATTAAGTAGGTATTTAGATTGAATTGAAGGTAGACTCCTTGATAGTCGTTTTTATCGGACCGTAAAAGTGCTCTCCAAAAAAAAATTCATTTGGGCAAATTGAAGGAAGCTCAAATTTCGCTAGACCTCAATTTTGCTTTCTCGCCACTCTCCCATTTCCTGTGGTATATTTTGTGAAAAGATTTCTATTTTTATAGAATAGGTTATCAGGCCCAAAAGTCTAATAGAGTTACAATAAAAGGATCCTTTCAATCGAAAACAATTTTAAAAAACCTGTTGCTTTTTTCGCATAATTATTTTTCTCGAAGGTAAAATATCATAATCAAGCGCAAGCAGCGAAAATTGTTGCTGACGAAGGGTAATTTGCGACGAGAAGATGCGGGATGACCGGTTGAAAAGGTCGAGTGGCAGCGAGTTCTCGTATGATCGCTAAAAGTTTACGACACGTATTAAACGCAACAAGAAAACCAACAAACACTGACAAGTAGAGGCGAGGTTAGCTTTAAGCTCGCTCCCTCATTATGTAATGCCCAGCTATTTGCTTGTACCGCCGTTGCGCTTAAGTAGTGTTATTAATAATATGAATTGCAGAAGGGATGCGGAGAGGCGAATTCAAAGAGTCCTGCCGGAAAGGCTTGAATGCCGAGACGTGGCAGACGCCATTCGCCGAGAGAACGATTTACAGGTCTTCAGCGACGCTCACATGGGCATCGACAACGATTCGTGCTATACCTTAGTCCCGAGCTCATCGATGCCAACAGCTGTGTAGACACAAAAAACGTTGCTTTTTTTGAAGTCGTGTGATTAAGCCGTGAGTGATGATTGGTCGCAATGATGCACGCATTGGGGTGCTACCTGGAGCGTATTGTGCCGTGAATGCATTATGACCTGAAAAGTTTGTGCGTTTTGTCATATTTTGCAATATTTACATTATTAAAAGTAAAGTATGAAATGGTTCTGAAAGCTTACGGCTAGTAAGTGATAATGTGAATAGATTTTTTCCGAAAAAAGAAAAGCTTGAGTAAATGTATTTTCGACAAAAAATGAACAAAAATATTTCACTGTAAACATGTAGAGTCGAAATTTATATTTAGATCATTAAAAGTGAAGTATGAAATGGCTTTGAAAGCTAACGGCTAGTAAGTGATGGTGTGAATAAACTTTTTTCCAAAAAAAGGCTTATTAAGTGTATTTTCAACAAAAGATGAACACAAATATTTCACTGTAAACTTGTACTAGTCAAAGCTAGCTAAAATTTGGTGGTATTTTCGAATGGTTCGCAATGTTAATGTGGTGGGCTAACCTACAAAAGTTCTTCAGCTGGTTAAATACATTGAAAATCCACAGTTTGCTACATGCCGTAAGTCCAGCTAAAGCTGGTGCAAGATTACTTCAGATGTAATATTCACTACTCTCAACCTAAATATCTAAATTACAATCTTTGTAACGATCTAGTAACTTCCACTGTTTAAATGCCGATACATCGTGGGTGTTCAGATTTAGATTGAGATATGTTTGATAAATTTGCAACATTCTATAGTTTTTATACTGTCGTGATGGTTAACTTAAAGACTGTTTTCCTTGAAATTTTTGGTTAAAAAAAAACTGCAAACAATCGGTCGACTATATTTATACCTTTATAGCACATTTTCGTCAATATTTCTATGATCTGAGCAGAGCTTTTGAGCCCAACTACTATGACGTTATTCGCAGTAAGATAAGTATTTGTAATATTTGACGGAACGGGGAGGCCTAATTCCAAACGTTAAATTTACTCAACACAAGTTATCAAAAACTGCTTTGCACTTATAACTGCACAAGAACTAAGTAAATAAGCTCCAGTGACAACTTGGCTTAATTAAGGCTTGAAATTGAACCGATTGAGTTGCATCGCTGCCGCTGTTATGGTGATTGAAAAAACAATCTGTAACAAAAAAAAACTGCAACCGCGAGAGTTAAACAAAAATAAGGAGATAAATTGGTCAAAAAGGTCAGGAAATATTGAAGAGTCGAAGGGTTTACTTAGTAAGATGCTTTCCTTTTCATTGTTTGTTTGTGGCTACCTCTCCTCTTCCTCGGGATGGAGGTACGGCAGGAACGGCAATTCAGGTTCATGCCGTCGACCTAATTGAAATTAAGCTAGGGGAAAGATGGCAGCCCATTTTGAACCAGTCTTGAGTGGCTGGTAGCCCCACCACCAACAAGGCGGACTGCCACTGGTGGGTACCCAAGAGTCGTCTTTTACGACATGCTGGGTGAGCAACTTCACAATTGTAATCTGGTGAAGTACGGGTGAGCCTCCTGTCTACCACATAAAGATGGTGGCGTCCTGTTAAGTGCCTTACCCAAAGACACCACAACCAAGCTTGTCGGCTTGTTCTCCACACTATCCCATTTTTTATGCTGAGCGCCAAGCAGGGAAGCTGTGAATACCATTTTTTAAAGTCTTTTGGTATGACTCGACTTAGGGAATGAGACCCTGGCCTACCGACTGCGATGCGGACGCTCTAACCACTACACCATCGCGCCGGTTATTAAATTAAATCCGGTATCGTTTCCACAAACGGAGGTAGCCGGATTCACCTCATGTTCTCTGAAAATTTATCAACAACATGCCGCTACTTTGGTCATTTGATGACATATTTTATTTTTGTCCAATTTATTCAACTATCAGCCATCTCCATGTCATCTTCTATGGCCCACGCCCTCTTCTTCCATCCGCTTTACAATCTAAAGCTCTCTTCAAAACAGCGTCATTGCCACTCCTCAAAATTTATCTGTACCATCGTTCGCCGTGTGCTTTGGCTGGCAACGTAAAGCAGACAAACGATTAAAAGCAGCAGAATTTTTCTGCATTTGTGAGGTTTCACATTGGGGTGAGTTAGCATGTGTTTGTTACAAATAAAGCCA
Organism: Trididemnum clinides; assembly: GCA_963675345.1. Taxonomy (NCBI): domain Eukaryota; kingdom Metazoa; phylum Chordata; class Ascidiacea; order Aplousobranchia; family Didemnidae; genus Trididemnum; species Trididemnum clinides. The sequence goes on from OY776304.1 coordinate 11,944,086, forward strand.
GATCAAACGTTATTCCACAAACTTCACAAACATGTGGTTGGACTTTGTCATAAACAGTGTGTTTGTGATTCTTCAAGCTCGATGACTGATTAAACTTCGTACCACACTCAATGCATTCATGTGGAGTTTCTTGGGTGTGGATTCGAATGTGCGTTTTTAAATTAATTTTTCGAGAAAACTTTTTACAACAAATTGAACATTTAAAATGGCTTTTCTTTATTGTGAGCGAACAAATGGTATTTAAAATTACTTAAACGATCATTTGAATATAAACAAAAATCACATTTATGTTTCTTGATAATACTTCCACCTTGATGTTTACTTTTTAAATGTGTTTTCAGAGTTTCTTCATCGTCTACACTTTCCACATTTGTGATAATTAGGGTCACTGTTTTCATGAACCGTAGATATAATCGCCTTAAGCTGAAGTAACTGTTTCTTTGTTCAGGTTTAAAAATATTTCTTGTTTCGCTGGTAATTGTACTTTGATCTTATCATAAACTTTCCGACAACCCTATGCTTAAATGGTAAACACAAAATATTTTACATAATTGTGAATGCGGTAACCCTTTGTTCGATACAACGGCGTTTCAAACCTGCCAACGAACTCTGCAAATGTAGACAGGGTGCAACGAGAATATGGAAATGAGGGTTCGCCCAGAAATTTTTTCTCTGAAAAGGTCTTCGATTCGGGGTCATATTTTAGCTAGCCTTCTAGGAAAAGGGTCTTCACCCGATTTTCAAGACCTGAATTGTTGGGTAAAAGGGCCATCATTTTCCTAAGTTTCCCTTAAGTTTATATAAGCTTGTCACTCTTCAAGCTATTGTGAGCTACCTCCCGCGATCCAAGAAATAAAGTAATGTGATTCGGATCATTTCTACTGGACGCAACACTTGAATAAAAGGAAAGCATCGGAGACTGTGAAACGAACTTGTGATGTATCGAGTCAGCAGCCACTCACGTATTGTTTGCGGTAGACAAAAGCTTTAATTTTAACCAATAGGCTTAATTTCATGCCACGGCTGTTCTACTATGCGACGTCACATGCAACAAACGCTAAACTTGTTTTTGACAACAGATATGACGCTCCGTTAATCTCATTATGCTGGAATTTCTTCAAGTCAGTGGCGTAGTCTTAGGAGAGAAAGTGCCGTCTCCACCTCTCAATTTTGTACTTGCGGAAGTAATGTTAGCGCTAATGTCATCATTAAAAACCATTGAAAACACAAGCATCAATTGTCACCCACGTTCAACTTTTTTGGGGCCCTGACTCTGTCTTGGTCCCGTGCAAGCACAATTCAAAAAAGCATTAGGATTGCTTAGCTCACAGCAATAAGACTTTGCGCCATTGGTAAAGGAAATTCACGGCAGTTATTTTGTGCCTGCGGTGTCATGGTGCCAATGTTAATGGCAACTCGACAACCGGCTTAAATACAGTGTTTTGTGCCTAATTCATAAAAGGAAATCTTTTTCTTGGCCGAAAGATATCACTTATTTGGAGCAAGTTAAGCCTTCCCACTCTTTTTCCAAATATGGCCATGTGTAAGTATTTGCAACAACTATTGTTTTGCAAATCCTGCTTGACAAAACCTTATTTGGCAAATGGTATTGCTAGTGTTTCTTCGACTTATCAAAGGAAATTTTCATTTTAGTTGCAGTTGCTTTCAAATTCTTTTTATGGCATTTAAAATCTGAACATTGAACAGTCGCTTTTGTTAACGCCGTAATCTATAAGACCGTAAAAAACATTTTGTTTGAAAGTGGTAGGCTGCTCATTAAGAGATTACGACGCCAGTTGACTATATTATCGCGTCTTTTGATCTACTTACAAACTTAGCTGTAGAGAAACACAATGAACCATTTGAACATGGTGCAACCACAAAAATATTTCAGTTTGTAAATACAAGTCTTTACTTTTTTATCTATCTGAGGTTTTGAAAAAAGGACATGTTTATTCGAATATGGCTAGTAGCCAATTGTTTATTATTTCTTTAAACGAAAACGACATATTACATAACACAGTACACCTATTCATAAAATAATGTGCAATTTTAATGAAAACCAGTAAAACAAACACATAATAAGATTGCAAAAAGTGTAACTTAGTAACCATATTTCCCAAGCATTCGTCCGTCACATATTTGTCGCTGTGACAATTTGAGCAAATTTTTGTGGTGTTTTTGCCTTGTTGAGTTTATGCTGCTAATGCAAAATAGTAGGAACGGTACCAGCAAATCTAATTATGGCGCCGTCAAAAATACATTGAAAAATTTTGCTGAAAAATGTAACTACGTTGACAATTGAATCCAACTGCGTTCTTTGATGTAAGTAAGCTTTTGTTACAGCCAGTCATATCGGAGCGAGCCCCCCAACAGAAGCATAAAAAAGTTACAGCAAGGCCACACCCCCTGAAAGTTATCGACCATAATCAAAATTTTAGAAAAATGTAGCATTTGAATTTAATATCTATTTTTTTAGCCAGCACCCCAAACTAAAGCATCGTAGCTCACGATTTTTTTTAAATCCGATAAAAACTAGGCCATTACGATTCTTTTGACATTATAGTTCTAATACTCAATAACTATTATGTTTCAAAATAGAGCAAATAGTACAGCAAAAAGTTATCTCACAAGGTAGACTTCGAATATTAGCATACCGAGGATTCTCGGAAGGGTGGGGAAAAAAGGAGCCCAAAAACAAGACAAATTATTTTTGAGTAAGTGCTAATTGAGCTGTATATTTTGCGAAGTTGTAATTATTGTAAAGATGGTGACCCGGCACAATGCTCCTTCCAAAATACGTTGGCGACTTCCGGCGGGCGCGCAATGAAATAGTTCTTTCACAAGGGAAAGGAGATCATGAACTATCGGGCTACTGATCCTGTATGCAACAATCTTGCTAAGTGTCCTGAAAATTGAGCCTTTACCCTTTTTTAAGACAGTGTGCCATTGACATGGACAGGCACATTTATGTTCTCCGTAGTTACGCCCCTGGCTACCGGAGCGATTCTCCAATTTTTAAAAGCTTGTGTTTCTGAACAGATATTTTTGGGTTTTACGTCTCAAAATTACTGGAGATTTTGTAACAAGTTCGCCAGTTTTTTCTGCTGCTTTGATTGAAGAATTGCTTAACGTAACACCATTGCGTAAACTCGCTAAAAATGAAAGTGTATCGCCATCTTTCTTATGGCTTTGTGTTTTATCAATATCTGTAATTTGGTCAAAATAGATTGGAGGTGAGCTTTGTTTGTCATTGACTTGCAATCCATCCTGTGATGTTTCGGAATGAATTAAATCAACAGCGGACTTTCCATGATTGCCACTTGAAGTTTCTTTCATCATTAAACATGTTTCTTCCCTGCTGTTAGATTCGGAGAGAATTTCCTCAGAAAAGTCTAAGAAGAAAAATAATAGTTTGACAATGGTTCAGAACTTTATCATAACTTGCAGATTGGTAATCCTACCAACAAGGCGGACTGCCATCTGTGGGTACCAGAAAGTAGCCTCTTACGACATTCAGGGATGGGGCAGCTTGCTTTCCTAAACTGGTAAAACACATAAAATCTTTAAATAGCTTGTTCAAATAAGCTATTTGGCTTTGCTCTGAGTTGGTAGCTACTATATGTTAACAAGGGTTTGGAGAACAGCTTCAAAAATTTTTACTGATGCATAATATAAGTTTTTGCTCTTAACAAAAGACAGCAGGCTAGTAGTTGACCGAGAAACAGGTACTGTGAGGAGTAATTCCAACCAAACGATAGCAAAAATTTCACAAATGCTAAATGTGCGAGTAACTGCAAAACATATGAGATCTACATACCTGTATCTTCTATCGTTTTACGAAACATGTTAAATCGAAAGATGACGCTTGTTGACAGGGCATCGCTGTCCGACAGAAACCGCTTGAAATAACGTCGGTGTAACTTTTTTTCTTGAGTCACGCACTTTTTTTTTAGATTCGAAATTTTGAATTTTTTGTAATTTCTTGATGGTTTTAAGATATGAGTTGTGTAGGTTCGATGCCGGTCTTGGGACTCTTCGTAAGAGTCTGAACAAGGAGACTGATCTATTTTTGAGTTCGATCTTCTGCTAGAGGAGTTGTTGCTTAACTCAGGAGAGCAAAGAACTTCCTGGACCTCATCAACATTTTTTAAAGCAGGAAGAGTGGATGTTTTGGAGGATCTGGTTGTATTGGCTCCACCAGTGCTCCTTATTGACACTGCGGAACTGTCTCGACGAGATAATGAACGGATCAATTTACGATGACTGATCTTCGACATTTTGCAACGAATTAACAAATAAAAAGTTTCCCGAAATCTTCGACTGAACAAAGTATACACGCACGGATTAACACCAGAAGAAACGTATCCAACCCAAACAAACCTGAAAATTACAACCAGTAAAATATTCGCCTTTCCAGCGATGGGGCCACCAATCTGTATTTTGTTTTTACGATAGGTTTAAATGGACTGTCGCTTTTCCTGAGGTTGCGGTGTGGAACAAATGTGTTTTGTCTTTCATCACGTCCTCGTCTTATTTGAAAGAAAGAGTAAACATTAACAACAGCAATAACAGCTTAAAAATTTGTAAAAGACAAAATTTTGTTTTGGCAGACGGGGATTTTTAACTTTGGCTTCGCGGAAAATACCCAACAACCAAAAGTGGTTAGCTTGTCCGATTTTTGCTAAAAATGCACCGCACAAAAGTATTTTTGGTTGGAAGGAAGAAGCAGCCTATGGAATCACATGTCCTCCCGGTTTCCCTTTACTACACCACAGATTTTAATTTATTGCCAAATTATATTTTTATACACGTTTACTTTTATTTTATTGCCATATGGTCTTACAGTGACTCGGTTTGCAATTTTTAGTGATTGCAGAAGTGGGGAAAACCCTGCCACCCTCAAATCTCAAATCATGACAAGATATAAACTTATAGCCGTAAATAAATTCATAGACGTCGCCATAACAAAACCAAAGCCCTGCCCCCCACTCCAATTGCTTTTGCCTTTGGGACTGTCTTGATTTTCGTTTTGAATGAAGCAAATGTTTTTTACTCACCAGTTCATTAACTCTCCCAATAAATTTTGATCGCATGTTGTGCACAATCTGCTCATGACATTTGTAATAAAGAAAGGGCACCAAAAAACGCAAAAAAGAACAAAAATTAAGCCCAGAATCTAAACAAACAGTCAATAAGTACAGCAATATTAATTCAGACACACTGCTTGGTTAAAATTTGTGGTTAACTTCGGCAGCATAGCAAATCAAAATTCAATTTCATTCAGAAAGAGCGGTAAGCATGGACGAAGGCACTTGAATCACCTTAATGGAAAGTAAGCCTTAACATACATGCCAATGAGAAACCAAGTAAAAAAGGCTTCAGGGTAGGTTACTGCTCCAATTACACTTTCTCCAGCGCTGCTAATAACTAATAAAGCTCTAAAAAAACCGAGCCTAGAAATTAGTTTCTAAAACGAGTAACCGAACCATAATTCTTCAGATAAGATTATAAGAACTGGAAAAACTTGGAAAAATTTTTAAAAAGTAAGATTTTTACACATTTTCGGGGCATTTGACTCTCTATCTTTAAAAGAGCCATAGAAATTGATCCAAAATATGTTTAACATTGGCTGCCATTGGATACAAGTATTTGTTTACAATAAAACCACAACAACTTTTAAGACTTATACCTAGCCAAAGGCTTTGAAGTTGTTCGACACAGAAAAGCACTTATTAAAATTACAAATTCCCGTAAATATTCGTTGCTATTACATTTGTAGCGACATCAAACGTCACTTTTCCCATATTTTAACATTGCTTATTGGTTTAATAAGCAACAAGATTTGATTTTACTAAGTAACAAGCAATGAAGCACTTTTATTATGTCAGTAATACCGTAACTTCACGGCCGACTTTATCACTTCTTGACCTTATGCAAAAAAAGTAGTTGTGAGTGATACACGTCAAAAAGATGAAAACATAGTTATGATTCTTCAAATAAATGGGAAAAAGATGATCTGCTATGGTGACTCTTGAAAGGAAATAACCAAAAGAAGAAGAAAGATCCTGTGAATACACAAATTGCCAATGTGATATCTTTGTTGTTCCAAATAAAAGCCATTGCATAAAGTTTTCAATGAAAACTTAGTAAAATATAATATCGGTAGAGAGGTGACTTTTGAGTATCATGCAGTCAATATTGCTACTATAGTTATACATCATTAATTATCACTAAAAACTTATATTTATTAAAAATTTTCGATGTTACATTTTACCTTCATCAGAATCTATTCACACTTATTTTGCAGCTTTTAATTTTCAGTATACGAAATCACAAAAATACTTGTATTTTTATGATTTCGTGTACTGAAAGATCGTATAGATTCTAAAGACTAAGAGCTCTGTAAAGATCCTTAAGAGTGCCAAATGTAACTCCAAAAACGTTAAAGAAATTTATAGAATTTTTATTTATGGTTAATGGGGTATTGTTAGTAAAGCAATATCAACAAAACGGCAAAGATCTGCTCAAAACACGATGGAAAATTGGCATCAATAACAGTGTAATCTTAGTATTACTTATTGGACAGATTGCGCAGTCATTAGCTAGATGTGCTAAATTTAACCGCAATGCAACTACGTGACGTTGTGGACGTACTGGCGGAAACTAAAGCCAAAACATCTAAAATTAAATTTTTTAACGCCTTGATGTCTTTTTCGAAATACTTTGATATGATTTTGCGCGTGGCTTAAATGAGTCTTTTAGACATTGCAAATATGTTATTTGTTTTTTCAACCTGGCTTTTATTTTTATACATAAAAATAAGTTTTCTAATAGCAAATTTTTTAAGCTGGATTACAATAGAATTTCCAGTTTTGAAATATGTGTGGCGTCATAACCAATTCTTCGTTGCTGTAGATTTGGGAAATCAAGGTACAACATTTTCATTTTCTTGGTTAAAATATTTGTGGTAAAAATGTACTGGAACTAGAATAACTGGCAACTATAAAGCTGGTTGATTTAGTGGTCTCAGTTGATTCCGAAACATAAGAATGGTCTCGGAAAGTGTTGCCAAAAATTTCAAAACATAGTTCAGCACCCACTAATTAAAAAGGTTTTTCGGAGACAAGCACCGGTACCAAGAGTGCTTCCCTGGGTTGACCTCACTTCCTTAGTTACGCCAATGGTTTGAACCGTAATTGTTTTACTTACAAGATGCAAAGGTATTATCACTGGAGAATATAAAAATATAACCAATTTTATGTTGGTTAAAAGCTATGTAAGCAATTGTCATCCAAAGTTCAAAGCTTACTTTTGACGCTCTTTGTTCGTTTGTTATGCTTTTCATCGCCTTATTTTTAAACGAATTCGATATTCGCCGGACAGAAGATCTATATTTCCGTTGAAAACGGTTGAAATTGCCATCTAAATTCCGCTCTGGCTCGTATCGAGTAAGAACGCTTCTTTCGCAAACACAGTTTATTCTGAAAATTTCAAAATATTTGCTTTAAAATTACTTGGAAGCATTTTTCGCTTGTTGGCTACTCTCCAGTAGCGTGCATTGTAGGATGTTTGTTTCATTGTTTGAAAAAAACACAAGCGATAGCGAGGTTATACTTGATGCTGGTCTCTGAGAATTTTCCGCGTTGGAGGTCATGCAGAAATTACTACATTTTACTCTTTGAGAACAAGTGAATGAAAATCAGGTTTCCACATCGACTAGGAATAGTATAATCAGCAGCGCTAAATTAATGGAAAAGAGTAATGGTGCACAAACTGGCTCTTGCAGCGGGACCCCAGATATAATACTGCCCCTGATGTCAACTAGTAGACTAAGTTTTCACAGAAATTTCTTTCGATTTGGAATCAAAAATTCCCTTTTTGAGTTTTTTTTTATTAATGAAAGCGCACCCAGTCTTTCTTTGAGCTTAATCTTGCCCACATAATCAGTGATAGTTTGAAGTCCACGTACCCTTTAAAAAGACTTGATATTTTAAAACAGGGTTTCTTAAACTGGGAGGCGCAAAAATTTTACATGGAGTGCACGAGAGTTTTGAAAAAATTGATCTCCCAAAAATAAAGTGTTGACCTGTTAGGGAGAGAAAATACAGGAAAATGACGACTGCTGGGAACAAAATTGTTTACACAAAAAAAATATTTACGTATTACGGGAGGGGTGGTTACGGGTTCTTTTGACACTGTCAAAAGGAAGCGTCTCAAAAAGTATAAGAACACCTGCTTGAAAGCCTCATATGACAGTTTGTTTTTTTAAATATTTATTTCGGTTTTCTGTATCTGGTTTTGCCGCTTTTGAGACAAGAAAACAAAGCTGCTATTTAAAGACCTCGAGGTTGCTCTCACTCATTTATGATACTTGCTGCTAATTTGCTATTTTTGTAGCTTGCTTTTATTTTCAACAATTTCCGTTGATTAGGGTAACGTATTGTAAACATAATTGAGATTTGTCTCAGGTTCGCTCTGCCGTAATAATTATCTTAAATTAGTAGGAACCACACTCAGTGTAAACTTTTCTTGCTGTTTTCATAAAACAAAACGTTTCTCATAGAAACGATGAGGCAAAGGACAAGTCGGCATAAAATGGTAGAAAATATTTTAATGGTAGGCATACTGTAGTAAGCTGCTGGTATTATGGGAATCCTTAGCTTCTGCTTTTTGCCAACGAGCACAAGCCACTGAGGAAGTAGTGAGTAGCTACTAACTCAATGACTTTTTAGTAGACTTGTTATGTCTGTTTTCTTCCAAAAAGAATAGATCAAGTAGATGTGGCTTACCTATGCGCTTCTGGTGATAAATTTAAAAATGTTTTGTTGTTTTTTTCTTTTCTGATTCGGTCCAAGCAAAAAAACTGTTTTAAGCGATACAGAGCTTTAGTTATTGCGGGAGATTTCCATTCTCTTCGAGCTCTCTGGTTTACAGTTTGATAGCACTTATTGCGTCGAAGTATGGCAAAGTTTTGCGATTGATCTGTACATGCCAATGACTTGGCACTGTCCGTCAAAGAGCCATTTTCTTCTACCGTAATTGCTGACTCACGTCGTTGATACTGGCGGCTAGTATAAATGCATTTGCGGCATGCGTCTTGAGGCAGCTGACTGCTCCCTTTACGACGGAAAGACGTTCTGCGTCCAACGTTTGGTGATGAGTTTTTACCGTTGTGGACTAAAAGACTGGACACCAGAAAAGCTTGACCTCGTAGTGTTCTAATAGTTAACGTATACATGATAAACATGATAATCAACGGCAGGAAAAATGCAACTAAAGATCCATAAATTTGGAACTCAGCGATGTTAATGGCGCAAAAGTTTCCCAAAAAGATGTTGGTTCGGTCAATCTTTCCCATTATAGGCAACGGCAAAGAAATACCTACAATAAAAAAGCAACATGAATAAAATTATCTAACTGTCTTCTTTGGCTTGGTGAACAACATTGTGATAATAGACTGTGCAGTGGAACAACGCATGCGCAGACCCTCTTAGCAGGTGCTACAACTGCAGATGCGTGAGTTTCTCTCGAGGTATTGAAAAAATTGTTTTTCATAGAAAACCTTAACCACAAGGAGAAAGTTTTGTTTTGCACTCGATTTTTGCGTAGTTGTTGTCATTGCTGTTCTTTGTTCCGCTCGATTGAATCAAGCAGATACAAAGCACTTGCTTTTCAGAGTAAGCGTTTTGCAAAAACGACAAGCATTAGGTTTATTTTTTGCAAACGATTAAACAAGGGATGAGAAACAAATGACAAAAGCACTCTGTAAATTTAATTAAGGTGCCAGAAACAACAAATTTTTACCAATTTTTATTTTTATTTATTTTCTTTTTGGCTTAGCTGTTAAACATTAATACCTAATGAAAAACTTGAGCCTTTGCAGTAGCCTAACAGCCTAAAGGCCAGTTTGGTTTTCATTATTTAACCACTAGAATATAAAGGACTTCAAAAAAAGTCAAAAAATAAACTATGAAGAGAACAACTTTTTTTACACATCACTCAAAATTTTATCAATATCAATATCAACATAAGTGAAGACTTTTTTCACAAAATTTAGGGAAAGACTTTTTCCATGGCCACTTACAAACGCAAACTAAAATGCTTTTTACTTTCTTGTTGAGGCCAACAGGAGGAAAAGAGGCATTGCCCAAGTCCTCGATCTATATTCGCAAGTGTATACAACGGTATTTGAGCTTAAAAAAATTTTTTTTTGATTTCGTACCGAAAGCCATTGTCCACACCAATGCTATTCGACGGGCGACCCGTTTCATGGTTTTGGGCTTATTTTGTGAAAATCTGAAAATCCCAAGCCGGGTGCTGCTTTTTGCGGAAAAAGAGGATCCACTGCTTTTCTGACGGAATGGAAGAGCAAGAGCAACGTAACGATCGAACGAAATCATGCACAAATGCAGGATCGATGAAGTGCTAAAGAAGACATCAAGCATCACCCACGCTCCACATAGATCATCACTAAAAGGCCAGTTATAATCTGAAAAAAAAATTGGAAACTGTTATTTAGTTGTTATTTCAGCTAGAAAAACACTGTTTTAAGTGGCAAATATTTTTTGACATTTGCACTTTATTGCTAGCGTTGTTTGTATCAAAAACGCGCTTATGATACCGTAGTTTGGGCAAAAAGAGAACTAAAGTAAATGCTTAAGCAGTTTAGTGTAAGCTAGTGCAGGGTGCGTTATGCAAGCGAAAATCAACCTAATTAACTTGTTTTTAATACTTCAGCAGACTAACTACGTAGCCCTGACAAAAACACAAACGGACTTAATGACAATAATTCATCACTTTGTGCGATCTGACGTGTTAATCTATTACCAGGATCCTCCTATTACAGAGTTTAGTGCTGTCTGGCATTTCCAACAAACACAAAAATCGATGAAAAGTGCTATATTGTAGCAACAGAAGAGTTGTATTTGCTATAAATACCTTTATCCAGCTTGCGGTGGTAGTAGGGAATAAGTCTTACAGTTTGGTTTACCTTGTCTTGGTTGTACACATGAAATTTTCTTTGATTTTAGCAGTGTAAATCTCATGTTGACAACCACAGCGCACTTGATCCCACGAGTTGATTAGAGGAAAACAAAAACTTAAGCGGCTGCAAAGCTTTTGTTTGTATTGACTTTACGCTAAAGGTGAGAAAAATTCAGGACCATTTTAGGAAAAGCCGAAGCCCTGGTTTACACTGAAGACAAGCGAACTCATCAAGTCGTGTGGAGCTTGCGACTGGAGCAAAATAAAACAAAGAAAAAATTGCGTCACGCTTCGCCTCAGAGTAGACCAATCCTTTGATGTAATGGGCAATTTTTGAGCAATTGGAAATCTCTATAATCTTTTTTATGAAAAGTATTGAAAAGTTGCTTAATGGTAAAGAACTTGAAATTGGCAGAAAATAGTATATTCATTTCCCAATGCTTTTCATCTGACTCTTTTCAAGGGAATAGGTTCTTACCCTCTGGCTTGTTCCCTTAAAAAGAGTCAAACGAAAAGCTTCCCGAAATGAATATACTACTCTCTGGCTTGTTCCCTTAAAAAGAGTCAAACGAAAAGCTTCCCGAAATGAATATACTACTCTCTGCAATTGAATAGTAATTAGAGGGACCCCCAACTTGGTCAATTCGAGGTTTATGTCAAAATACATCATGTGGACAAACTGGATTGTTGTTTCAAACAGAAAAATTTTTGCACAATTTGGGTAGTGCAAGCATATGAATCTCTTACGGAACAGACTACTTGCTTTGACAAGCGAGTACAACCGACAAACCTACTATTTCAAACATTCATTTTAAGCTTTATTTTGAAAAATGGCTTAAATTTTTCAATATTACAAACAAGAATAAAATTCAAACCTGTCTGCCAGTTGTTGCAGAATGTCTATAACAAACACCAATCTATATATACAAAATTATTTGATTTTTAATTACATTTTACCCAATGTCAATACATAGAATTGTGCTGTAACAATGCCCCATAGCGTAAACAGATATAACAAAATTAGATTTAAATGTTATCCTTGTGTTAGCTTTTAAATATTTTGTATTGAAATTCTATAGCGCTTGGGGTTGACGGGTAGTTAAGTTTAAATCCTTTTTACCAAAACGAAATAGGTACCTCTTCTTATTTCTTTGATCTTTTTTACTTAAATCTACTTCACAAGGTGTAACACTCAGTGGGCTAGGATGTTTGTTTGACTGACAAAAAACCCGGACATATTTGATATCGCCCATCAAATATATTGGTTTGTATAAGACTACTTCAAGTACTTCGCCCAGATTATGACACTCAAGTTTTATTCTGTTTGCCATTGCTTCCATAATTAAATATTTTGGTTTTATCCATTTTGAATGAAAAAACTTCAGGTTAAATATAAAAGGTGAAATTCGTAAAGGTAAAAAATAGATGACTGAGAATCGGCAATTAGGTTTTCGTGTCAACGCTAAACTGTCTGCCTTATGAATATAGTAACCGCAAAGTATTTACGCTTGAGTTATTTTATTGTACAACTAGACGCATGTCTCTTTCAAGGAGTTTCATGCCTCTTTACTCCAAATTAACCTTGCTCACGATTTCAACGACAAAACCTCCTCACAGACAAGTAGGCTGCTATAGCGTAACATGAATCATCAAAAGTGTTCACACTAGACACCTATGCATAATGAAACTTTGCTCTATAACAACAGATGTTTTGATTCCAATCACAACACAAAACCGTCCGTTAAACGATAAAAGCCAATTCACGACAATAAAATACTTCCAACATTACTCACTGTTGATAATCATGCAAAGGCTTGGAGGCATCACCGTCAAAGCGACCAAAAGATCGGCCACTGCAAGTGAACTCAAAAAGCAGTTGGTCGCACTTCGAAGTTTTCGGTCAACCCCAACAGCAACAATTACGAGTATATTTCCCATAGCAACCATGAAGATAACGGGGGTCACAAACAAAGCAGTGAAGTTCAAAGCCATCGCTTTATCTGCGTTTAATAAAAAACAATCAAAATCAATACGACAATAGACTAATTCCAAACCCCCAAAGTCCAGAATGACGTCATGGCTATCATCGGGTTCCTTCTATTTTATCAAATCGTAATTTTGATTTACGCAACAGTTTGCTTGAGCCGTAACAGTCATCTTTCAATAATGAATATGTTTTCATTGATTTTAACAAAGCTATAATCGTTTACCTCTTTCTGCAATTAAAGATATAAAAACGTCATAACTTAAAGTGAGTAGCTAAGGCTCTCTGACGTTGTGTGACGTTCTAGTTTTGATAAAACTTAAATTGCGCGTATCAAATTGCAACATATCTTAGCTAAACATCGTTGTAAGTAATTAGACGTAAAGCCCTTTTTAAGTCAGCATTATCATTGAAATAATTGCGTTGCAATTTTAAAGATGTTTGCACATTAAATTGAACGCTTGTTGAGTTTTACGCTAGGTACGCAGCTGAAGTATTTTGGAAATGCACTACAAAATATATCTTTCTGGTACTGCCATAGAAAGACGTGTACTTGTGTCGAACTAAAAAATTAATTTCTTATCACACTAAACCAAGCTCCTTTGCTGCTAATGTGATCTGTTCATAAAGTCTATGAATGGTCAATACAAAACTTTTAAATATTTAAAAAAAGATTAAATATTGCAAATTTATCATAGCTTAGTAAGGATGTTTGGAAATTTTTGCTCGTGCTCGGATAAACACGTTTCCAAAGCTCTTGTTTTGAAAAAACATCCAAGATTTTTGCCGGAATTGGTTTCCGCTTCCGGTACATGCATAAATCTAGCGTACAGCCAAAGAAAAGAAGGGGGAACAAATATGACTTTTTACTTGTAATGACGGCTTTATCAATATTTAAGTTCTGTTGGCAGTTCAAATAACAAAGGGGTCAGGCGACGGCGTTTCATCCCCTCTCATTAGTAACAACAGTGACTATCCGCTATTGAGCGGCATCCGACAGAAACAAAAGTTGAGAGCTGACACCAAAGATCAGCTCATCAAATCACAAACGCAAGTGAATCAGCTCCATAACACCAACATGTACTCGACCTTCTCGTTTGAGCCTATTCTATCTGCTGCCAAACTTGAGCATAAGCTCACCCCGGTAAACAAATTTGCAAAAGCCAGCAATTTTTAGCCGGAATTACCCGATCTTTTTAAGATTACAATTTGCTTTTAAGATTCAGTAAAGTAGCAGGGGCGCAGCAAGAAAAAAATTGAGAGGAGGGGAGAATTGATTTTTTCTTTCGTGATGATGTCATGCTAAATGTAATATTAAGATGACGTCATCTATATTAGGTATTGTTGCCGGTCGAAACGAATTTGGGAAGTGGTCAACAGCATCTTTTCCTCATAGCAACGTAACTGGCTGTTAGTGACAAAAATCTCGAAAGCCGACATTATTGAGAGACCTCCCTCAAAACCACCAAGTTTGTCCTCTCTAAATTTTGAAATGCACCAATCTTATTTTCTGTAATTTATGACTCACCTGTCGAGTTAAGCCATTCCACGGAGGATGTTGAGTGCTGCTCAAAAGTTAAGAGATAAAAATTGGTTGTATTCATTTTATTTTGCTTTCCAGTTAAATCAGTTTCATTGACTGCCTAAATTCATAATTTTTGCACAGGCCAAGTGCTCGCTACAAGCTTATTGTCTTTAGACTTTACAATACGCGGCAAACCTCATTAGCTTTAATTTACTGATCAAACAGGTGTACCATGCGGCTTCTTTACGGCCTACATCAAAACAAAGTCAAGTTTTTCTCGCTCGCCCAAAGTGATTTGATTTGTTCCGACAGGCCACACATACCAAAAAGGTCTTTCTCCTTAAGAAAAGACTGCGCGAGAAAAAAGTTCAGACTGCTCGACCGCAATATCCGTTTGACGAGACCGGCGGTGACCGCTTTCGCTGCATTGGCTACTCTCGGCCTTCGATAGTGGTTTAGATCAGAACATGGGTTCGACGAAGCCGTCACCGCAGGTATTCGACGACGTCTACACAAAATGGGGTCAATCTATTGCTTTCAAATAGTTGATCTCTAATAAATAAGTCTTCAGTTTGATGAAGAAGACAAAGATCGATTTTTGGACGGCTCTCATTCTTAATGGCCCAACCTGTTCCGCCACCCGTTTTTTTTGTAACCCAGGGATGCCGGAACAGGTTGGGCCGTTAAGAATAAGAGCCTTCTAAAAATCAATCTTTGCCTTCTTCATCAAGTTGAAGTTTGATGAAAATATGGAAAATAATGCAGGGGTACGATTAACTACTGATCTGAAACCTGGGAAAAAGAGCCATGGCCAACAAAATTTGAGTGCTGAATGGGTGAAAATCTTTTTTCATTGTTCAAGAATTACCTAAAAATTAGGTGAAGGCTTTTAAAATCAAAAAAACTAAATCAAGTTGCTATCTCCCTAAATTTCATTTGTTTCGTGCTACACCAATTGCATTTTCTACCCACGCCAATACATTTTCTTGGTAATTGAGAAAAAATTTTGCAGAAAAGGATTGATGTACCGATAGTAGCAGTGGGGCGGTTACCGTCTGTCGTCTCCTATATCAAACCACTTTTAGTGTCAATCCTAAATTCCCAGTGAAACTTGACGGCGAAAGCACGTTGCTTATTGCTGCCATCTAGCACCAAGATATAAGACAATTTTCAACAAGAAATTTTCAAATTAAGATCGAAATCAAATTGAATCAATTATTTTGGTTAAGTTTCAGAAAAAAAACGACCAGGCAGATGCAATAACTTATTCTATCTTAATCTGTAGATGGCATGCGAAAATTTGCAGCTGTTTTTATCTAGTAATATAGTTAGAGAAGTTGAATCTTGTCGAACGAGTTGCAGAGTTATGCTATAATACATCGGCTTACAAAGTTGGCTTTTAAGCAATAATTACTTGAAAATAGTAAAGTCTTGTTCAATTAAATCAAATATACTAAAATTTCCTGAGGTAAATTCGAAATTAGAGCAGGTGTTCGAAAAAAAAAGATAACTTGATTGAAATATAGTTATTTTACGTGCTCGCGACGGTTGACCCTGTGGCCTAATGGATAAGGCGTCAGCCTCCGGAGCTGAAGATTGTGGGTTCGAGTCCCATCAGGGTCGAATCTAAATTTTACTAAGCGTTTTCACGCTTTTGTGTTGAGTATAACTCTATTTTGTTATGCAGCTAATATAGCATATCAAACGAGACATTCATGCAGTTGGCCCCCTGCTTTCTTCATTCAAAAATGCTCAGGATAAACACCGTGTTGAGCTAAGGCAAATAGTAGTGCAGTACCGGTACCGATAGTCTCAATGGGTATAATTAGAAATTTTGGTAACAGTTGGCCAAAGTTCATAACCACCAAGATATCACCACTTTTGGTGCCAGTTGTGAAGCCTTTCCTTACTTTCGGCCCTTCCTCAAAAAATAGCAAAATCACGACTTTACGATACCGGTACTGGTCTTCTCGCCGCATCATTTAATTTGATCACTTGAAAGTAGAGTGGCGATTTCAGACGAGGCAAAATTTGGGTTGCATCTGGTAGGCAGTGCCATCGCTACGGGCGGAGCAGGGGGGCGTGTCCCCCTTACAGCTGCTTCAGCTCTATTTTTGGTTACTTTACATTCTTTGTTCTGTTTGGGGCACCGCTCAACGACAAGGCAACAAACAATAGCCTAGTATTAAAAAACTTAGATCTCTGATGCAAAACAACGTTCAATTCAACATAGTTCTCCTTTGACGCTGTTGAATCTTTGTATAGTTGTGGCGCAATCAACTGCTATAACTTGGGCCATATTTTTTTTTGACCTAAAAAAATATATTTTTGACTTTATTTTAGCAAAATTTTGACTTTATTTTGACCTAACCGCTTTCGCCTATTATTTATGCCTTGTTGCACTTTTTTTGATTAAAAATGTTTTATAATCCGCAATTTACATAAGTTTTTAAAGAAGAAGGTAGCCTACTTTAAACATTTTCTAAATCACTCAGTCTGGAAGCTAATGCAACAAAGCGACGCATAACGTCAAAACCTAGGATAACGAGCCATTGTGTGTACCGGTATCAATTAGTGTGTAATACAAAAAATGCGTTGTTATCGAAACTGTACTGTACATTAACAGTCTGTCTAAGATGTTTTAAACGAAAGCCACACAGTATAATTACCAGGACTTTTTATTGTAATACAGCATCATATATTTTTTACGCTCTTAACATCAAAATTTCTGTCTTTTCTCAGTAATTTACTGAGCATAGAAAACGACCTCTCAACAGCAGCAGAGGTTGGCTGGGCTTTTTGCAATAGTGCGTAGCTTGTTGGGTCAATTGTCAAGTTGGTACAGTTTATTATTGTTTCTAAATCAGAGTTGGATAGTCGTTTTTTAATGTAATTTTTGGTTGCGCACGGATCATCATCGAATTGCATATTCTTCAGCAGTCCGTATACTTCGGTTATCATGCAGGCACTTCCTTCTAAAAACTCTACGTTGGCTGCTAGAGTCCGGTATTGATTTATTTTAACCAAGTCTGGCACCAAATCTTCCATATTGATAGCGTCTTTTGCTCTGCTGACTAAGAGACCTGCACTTGTCCAATTGTTGATAATGGTACGAATAGCTCGAAGGTTCTCACTGTAATATAAGGCAGCTCTAAGCCAAGTTGCCCATCTTGTAATTACAGGGTCAGGAGGAGATGGCAGACCAGCATCATAAAAATCTTTCTTGCGATCTTTGTTTTTGATTGTTGCTGCCTTGATCGTTGCTATTATTTCATCAATATTTTTAAAATGAGCACGCACACGCATAGCGCAGTTATGTAGTAAGTGCGCAACGCAGGTGACATGCATCAAAGAAGGGTATAATTCCTTTAATGTCTTTCCAGCCAAAGACATCTACCGAGCAGCATCAGTCAAGAACAATGAAAAATTCTCGCGTTTTATTTCAAGTTGTCGCAATATGTCATCCACAGTGTGCAGAATAATACTGCTGTTAACATTGCTACCGCTGTCAAGTGGATGGCAATCAACGAGGAATGTTTGATTTGGGCACCTAAGCTGCCCACAAGCACACTAATATACTTTTGTTTAGCAATCTCTGCTTCATCCACAATTTAAAAATTTTTTTTGTCACGAAGTAATTCTTGAATTTGTTCTTCTTTTTGTGATGCTAATTTAGCAACACATGCCTGGGCTGCGGTCTCCGAAGGCAATACTTTTTCCATTGTAGCAAACAGAGACTTTAAAGGAGGATGGTTCAATTTATGAAGTGGGATATTTGCAGCTAAGAATGAAGAGACAACCTGTTCCTTGAAGTTTACTTGATCGAGTTGTAAAAAGGTTTGCTTACTTTGGGATTTGGTCTTCGTCTCCAATTTTGTTTGGTGTTGCTTACTTTTTCGGTGGCTTTCCACAAAAAACGTTTTGTCGCATTTGACTAACACGTCGCAAAGGTTGCATCGCAAGTCGCGGGCAGGAGTTGCCGAAAACTCATCCGGATATTCGTGGCAAATTTGCCTAACTTTCGCTGTAGAAGATTTGGCTTGTTTAGACATTCTTTGCTTTGCAAGCTACGACTTAAAAAGACCACGTGTAAAGAGCGCAAAAGTTTTATAGGAATAGATTAATTGTCTAACAATTATGTGTTTGTGCATCAACATAATAAGTGCTATTTCCTTCTCAATTACCGCACGCATTTTTACCATTGCAACTATTTGAGAAGTTAAAAATCAAATAAAACTGCGCATAAAATTTTAATAGCAGCTCAAAAATTGAAAAAAAATCTAAATTTGTTCGTTTTTGTAAGGAAATATTTGATGAAGACAATTTTGACAAGTTTTGACTTTATGCAAAATTTTGAGTTATAAAATCTACCAAAACAGACTCCTGAAGACCTGAAACGAACGTTAGTAGACGTTTGATCATGTAAGAAGGTCCTGAAAAAATTTTGACTTTATTGACTTTAGCGGGCCCTAGCTATAGCACAATAATTGTGACACAATAAACCATCTTACCAACACTCACAGCAGAAGTTTTCATTTCGCTTATTCATGAGGATGTAAAAGGCGCAAAATGAGTTTTAGAGATTGGCTGCAAAGTTCTAATTCGAGTGAAAGTTCTGAAAGTTTGCAAGGTCTCAGCTCGTAAGCTAGCTGCAGTGCACTTACAACATTTGCTTCGAGTAGGCATATGAGAAAACGAAAATCTGCTGATGTTAATGATTTGCGAGTTGATAACCCGAAGCAAGTTAGGCTGCGTGCTTATCCTGTAAGCATGTTTCGGGCCAAGAAAAGATGCTTCAATGCTGCCTGGTATCAGAGGTGGGATTGGTTGGAATATTCTGTCAAGTTTGATTCAGCTTTTTGATTTTCTTGCCACAATTTTGAATCTGAGGAGGAGACTTTTGAGGAATGCGTTGTGAAACAACTTTTACAATCAATGGCTTTCGTAATTGGAAGCATGCTACTGAAAAGAATAGAGGTTTTTCCAAGCATGCTGCCTCCAAATAACACTTAGCATCCTACAGTATCTGGAAAAAAATATCAAAAGGTCTGAAATGGGTAAAGAAATAATCTCATTGGTCAACACGAAGGAATTGAAAGAAATCGCTACTATTTTTTTTTATCTTAATTGACATAGTAGCTTTTTTGGCTACTCATCAATCGGCATTTAGAGGAAAAATTGACTCATTAGAAAGCGAAGAGGAAGGGAGAAATGAACTCTTTTTAAGTTTGTTAAATCACACTGTTGAAAAAGACCAGCGTTAACGTGCAATCATTAAAACTATCCCACAAAATGCAACGTACACCAGTCCCGATATGCAAAATGAACTTTTGCTGCTATGAGTTAAGTAGTAACCACTAAAATTAAGCAAGAAATTGGAAATTCTTAGCATACGTGTACAATCAAAGTTGATGGCACCAAGGACCCAACCGGTATAGAAAACTTTTCCATAATTATTTGTTTTTTAACGAGCATTCTTTGAAAGTAGCGGATCGTCTTTTGGTTTTATCTAGCACTGCTTTGGGTGATGCGAAATCAATTACTGACGTGATTTTGGTGGAACTTACTAAACCAGGACTGACTCCATCAAAGATACTAGGTCAAACCTATGATGGCGCATCTGTAAAGGCAGGACACTGTGGAGGAGTTTAACGTCTATTGCAGGAACGAAAAAACAGAAAGATTCTTTATTTGCACTGCCTAAACCATCAATTGCACCTTGTAATGGTGCACGCAAGCGATCGATGATTTTTTGCATTTTTGTGTTAGTCTTCACAATTTATTTCTCAAGCCCACAGTTGCATTTCACTATAATGGCAAAAACTTGAAACGCCTGCTTGAGCAGAATTCGACTGGTCATCTGGCTACAGCCAGAGATTTGGAAGCGGTTATTTTTTAACTGATTCCGCTTCCACACCTATTGCTTCCGCTTCCACTAACAAAAAACGGAAAAACGACCGTTAGCAATTTTTTTTAACTTTTGTAGGTCTGTAGCCTGCCTTCTCCTACACTTCATCATTTTCAGACGACAAAACCTTTATTTATTGCAATTACTTTAGCTAATTCGCTTAAGCTTATTGTTCCGAACTACTCTGTGTTTCTTTTTCTTAGATATTAGAACTCGTGTTGAATGTAGAACAGTGCTTTTCAATCTTTTTGACATCGCGGAACCCCTAATGTACTTTCGCGTTTGTCACGAACCCACCCAAACAAAAATTTAGAAATCACGAATTGCTTGCAAGAAAATCAAATATTTCGTTACTACAATTCAAAAAATAATTAAACACTTCAACAAATACACAGTTATCACAGTTCGTTCACTACTTACAACTACTTTTACAACAGTTAACTTAATGCTTCTCAGATCTAAACCGTATGATCACATATTACATATAATTACAGCTCTCGACAATATCCTGTCGTCACAACAACAAATTACACCGCATAGCGCTGATTTTCCCTCTCTATCCTAAACTTACTCTGACTTTGAGTGAATTTTAACTCTAATTATCATTACGGATCTTCTGTCCGTCCCCAAAACACGTATTGACTCCGATCTTTTTGGATAGTGAAGTGCGAAATTTCTGTCGTATATATAGTATATACATGTAAAGCGAGCAAAATTGAACTGCACCAATCAACAGCCGCCTTAACGTGGTGGTGTGGTCCCCAACCCCGCTTGGGTTGGGTTAAAATGGCTGTTGGCTTTCCTGAGGGTCCCAGTTACCCCGGGCACTCTCCTCACACAAAGCATTTTTTCGCCGTGCAGCCCCCTGAACGATCGCTGAAGGGTAGCATGCAGCCTTTTCAAAATTGGTCTGTTTTCTCTCTTCTCCTGCCTTTCTCTTCGCCGTCTTCTCATTCTTCTCCTTCTCCTGATAAGCGGCAACGTTCATCCCAACCCTTGTCTCGTTTTTCTCTGTTCAGTATGCGCTGGAAATATGACCTGGCGGGGTAGGTCAGTGCAATGCTGCACATGCTCTAATTGGGTTCAGTTAAAGTGCTCACTACTCTCCTTTTCTAGATTCGGAACTTTTGGCAGCTCTCACTTCTGGAGCTGCCCTCACTGCTGCGTCCCTAATTTTTTTGAGATTCCACTCCTACCAGCACTGTAATTTCCTCCTCGGACTCCTCCAGCTGGTATACCTCCACTGCTCAATCTGGCCCCCTTCCACTAATGCAGCACTCGCACTCCACCCTGCCTTGAAACCTCATATCCTTTTTCCGTCCACTTTGTATCTTCTCCCTCTGCACCCTCACCATCGCCTCATGCTTCTGGCTGTTTCTCTTTACCTCCTGCTTCCTCTTCTCCTCCCAAACTTCCTCAGGGTTCTTCCATGGAATGCTGGAGGTCTCCTAGCCAGGAGCACTAAACTACTGAACTTTATTTCGTCTCATCTCGTTGACCTTATTTGTATCCATGAATCTAACCTCAATTCATCTTCCTTCTTCCGGATTCCTGGATTCTCTGCTCTGCGTTCTCCTCGCAGCCACTCCCGGTCTGGCAATTTTTTCTATTGATGTCAAAGACGCTAGCGGCCGCGTCATCATTTTCGTCAGGCAGGGCGTATCGTTTCTTTGAGCTTTCTACCTCCTCTCTTTCTTCGCTTGACCCCTACTCTGATTATGTAGGGGTCAACATCTCTCTAAACGACTTCTCCTCGCTCTCATTTTTTAATGTTTATGCTCCCTCTATTCGCTCTTCTCCGAAGGATAGCAGAACCAATTTCTTTTCTCCCTCCATTTCTCCCTCTTAAGTGGAAGCGGTGGAATTTTCGCGCTTTCGCTTCCTCAAAAAAAGGACCGCTTCCACAGCTTCTGCGTCCACAACCCTGGCTACAGCTACGGCTATTCTCAATTTTTTTCAACATATAGCATCGCTTCTCCAAAAATGGTCACTCTAAGAGCACATAGAGCAAAAACACATATAGAGGCATCAGGACTGCTTTGAGAGGTGCAAAAACAAAGTTTCTTGTTCATTGCAAAGATGCTTCACAAGGTATGTATTCCTATAAAATCATTTTTGTTGTCTCAGTTTCAAACAATTTGTTAATGGAGACAATTAAATTTATAGGCTTGTGCTGTGTTTGTCAGTCTTGTTTTGCTGCTGGGCCACCATAACGGCGAGTAGACTGCTTGCCTTTCAGATTAGAATAAAAGCAATTAAATCGCTGGCCTCAAATTTTAGGAGAAGCTCATACCACAACCCATTTCAATTTTATGACCAGCGTGATGGCTTCTAATATTCATTCTTTCGCTCCCGCGATCATCAATTGATGATCTCGTGTTTTCAGTGTTTACCTCAAATTTTTTTAAATTGAGTTACTAAGTTAGTTTACTGAAAAATCGATTTGTGACTTTATTTTTCATCCGATTTTCATAAAATTTTCAAAAGATCACGCTTATTTACTCACGCATCGGAAGATGTATAATTTGTTTCCTAATTCTTGGATTTTTATACCCAAAAAGGGTTAAAATGACCAAGAACCTAGTTGCAGACGACAAAATCGGCCAAATTCTCAGCACGTGCCAACTACACTAAAATCAAATTCAGATTACATCTTTACCACAAAACCAAACCCTTTATCATTGACACAGTCTGAAAACTACTCTTTTGGGGCATCATTTGACAAAATTTCAAGCAATAATAATAAATTTTACGTTTTTGAATTTCCAAATTTTTTAGGGATCTCAAAACCCTCCCAAACAAATTTGAATGGTAAGTAGATAAAAGTAAATTTAGTGCGTAAAAAATATGATATGTTGCAAAATATCGGCCTCATTTTGAAAGCTTAGGAAATTTGCTTTCCAGCAATATAGAACTTTAAATAGTTTAGACTAAGTGGTATATGATATTTACTGATCAAAAATGAGTACTGTACATCATGTCAGTTCAAAACCCCCAAAATTTTTTGACTTACCTTCACTAAATTATAATTTTTACAAAAACTACACCCTATAAAAACATAAAATAAATTGCAACTATTTTACTACTAAAGTTGTCATTTTGTATCAAGTTTCCAAGGAGACAAGAAGCGAAATACAAGTTTAAAAGCTAGCAGAAGTTTGGCTTCTCTAAATCAAAGTTTGCTGTATCCCCCTTGTTTCTCAAGAAATGGGAAGGGTGTAAACAAGCTGCTGTTTCATTGTCAGTGACAGCATATTCTATTTAAACTTGATATTTTCTGAATCTTGAAGAAATTCCCTGTTCAAAAATACATAATGTTACATGGTTTAGGCTAACCTATAGCAGATAATGACTGATCATATTTTAGGTACGGTACTAAATTTAACTACCAAAATTTGGTACCGGTTGGTACCGGTCAAAAAAAGGTCATGTGCCTCAGAAAGTAGCAAATTGTAGAAAACCTAGGCTCTTAGGTAAGTTTTGAGTGATGTACCTTGAAAGCTTATTTCCTTAGCATCATCTTGCGACTATTTCTAAAAAAATTGATAGAAAATAAAATCTGTAGTGATCTTTGAGGTGAGGGTACCTCTTTAATTTTGAAGACAACCCCCCAGTTGGGGGGTTAATTTGCATAAAATTTGCATATTCAAAAAAAATTTTTTTTCTTATTTGAAATCCTCAAGAAATGTAGATTTTAACGATATATTACACTTAATGTAGAAGTAATCAGCTGAGTAATGATTTACAAACAAACTTGAGGTACATAATTATGATTAATTAAGATTGATTATGACAGTTTTTCGCACTGCCATCTTAGGCATTTTTTTTCGCTATTCACGCGGGAGCGAAAGAGTTTAAATAAATATTTAGTATTTTGGGCTATGAGTAGTTTTGGGACTATATGCTTCTCAGACCGAAATTTATTTTCCCTGAACAGACTTGAAAAACGGTATTCACAATTTTCCTGCTTGGCGCTCCTCACGACAAAAGTAGTGTTGGGAACAAACCCGCAACTCTAATAGGTGTCGTTAGGCAAAGACATTTAACGTTATATCTCATGCCTCCATATTTACAGTAGCAAAGAGATGGTGGGGCCAAGCAGTGTACCTATTGTGGTGCCCAGTCAAACAACACTCAATAGTTCATATAGATGTGCCAAAAACAAAACATCTGGCTCATACGAAGAAATTAAAACATCTTTTTTGTGCTTAATAGGCATTTCGTGTTTCTTTACCAAGTATTGTAAAATGCAATATTGTACATGCAAATATTGTAAGCTAATTACTGTTTGTGTAATGCGAAAAATGATTATTTGCAAGAATATTTTTATAATGTTATGTATAGTGCAAATTTATAGCGTGTCCAGGAAGCGAGGATAGTCACAAAAAGTTTTTAAATTGCTCCACGCATCGCTTTGCCTTTTGGTTGGCTGTAGCGACAGATCGGGTACTCCAAGTGTTAGGTTATTTCCTGTAATTTTACTTTTCTACAATTACAGGTGATGTTTCTGTTTCAAGAACAGCCTCAGGTCACCAATTTGTTTTGTTGATGTGAAAGACAGTGAATGAATGTGGTCAGCAATATGGATTACTTGTTGACGCTGCTTGGAAGCTGATTAATTAAACACTAGTTTATACTCTAACAAGGTGTTTGCGTTATTGTGGTCTTAAAGAGACCTAACGTTTATTACCTATTGGGGCTAAGCAGTCCTACCAAAAGACTGCAAAATAGAACCACTATGGATATCCGGTTTTGAAACTGCTGATTTTTATATTGCATTTTATGGCTTTTAAGTTAGTTAGCTCCAGCCAAAAATATTTTTCAAGCTGAAAATACTGACTATCAACTGGAATGACACTTGTTGCAGCGTGTGTTGTAAACGTTCGCAACCTTCCAATAGAAGAGAAATTTTGTGATATATGGGATGAGGTCGTTACTCAAATTGATGCTCATTCAAGACGAGCACTACGTGATGATACATTGCTACAAGACTATGTAGTCGAAGAAATAACCGGAAATAATGAAATGAAAAAAGACGAAATGCAGAGATTATTTTATCGCACATTGGATCAAGTCATCAATGAAATAGACATGCGTTTTAGCCATCAAAATACAAAACTAAATGCTGCTGTCTCTGCTCTTAAATTTGAAAATATCAACTTTTTGGATTTAAAGATGGTGCAGCTTCTTTCGGATTTGGTAGACCGTGCAAGTGTGGGAAGCAGAATTTGATGTTGCTGAGACCTACGTTGCAAAATTCAACGCTGATGAGAAGACAAAACCGACAGCAACCATACTCCTTTCTGATCACTGTGAAGCACTTAAGGCGATGCCTACTGTACATCTTGCACTGAAACTAAGAATCACTCTCTGAGCCTCTAACGCAAAGTGTGAGAACTTTTTTCTGTTTTGAAAACTATCATGCGAGATCGCAGGCAATCAATGAAGCACGCTCGCAAAGCCCATCTTGTCCAACCCGTGTTTCAAAGCGACTTTACAAAAAACTGAAAACGTCTTTCGACAGTTCAATAACTTAAGTTGTAGACTGCTTTTATTTTAGACAAACTCAGCTGATTTACTTTAGTTTAAACTTTTCGGTGTTCTTTGTTTTACTGTATTGGTTCCACACTTCTGTGTTTTTTCTAAAAAATTTGTTGTTTTAGTATTCGGTAATGTTCTTTTTATTTATTTAATCGTGATTTAGTGGATACCAACAGTACAACAATATGTATCTTGATGCCTCATGTACTTGACTAACGTTACCAATATTAAATATAGTCTAAGATATTTTCCCCACTTAAAATTTTGTTGATGTAACGATTGTACAGTTTTTAATGGAGACTCTGTTTGGCTTTTTTAGAAACGTGAGAAATAATGTCACATCTGGCCCCCTTCCACTAATGCAGCACTCGCACTCCACCCTGCCTTGAAACCTCATATCCTTTTTCCGTCCACTTTGTATCTTCTCCCTCTGCACCCTCACCATCGCCTCATGCTCTTGGCTGTTTCTCTTTACCTCCTGCTTCCTCTTCTCCTCCCAAACTTCCTCAGGGTTCTTCCATGGAATGCTGGAGGTCTCCTAGCCAGGAGCACTAAACTACTGAGCTTTATTTCGTCTCATCTCGTTGACCTTATTTGTATCCATGAATCTAACCTCAATTCATCTTCCTTCTTCCGGATTCCTGGATTCTCTGCTCTGCGTTCTCCTCGCAGCCACTCCCGGTCTGGCAATTTTTTCTATTGATGTCAAAGACGCTAGCGGCCGCGTCATCATTTTCGTCAGGCAGGGCGTATCGTTTCTTTGAGCTTTCTACCTCCTCTCTTTCTTCGCTTGACCCCTACTCTGATTATGTAGGGGTCAACATCTCTCTAAACGACTTCTCCTCGCTCTCATTTTTTAATGTTTATGCTCCCTCTATTCGCTCTTCTCCGAAGGATAGCAGAACCAATTTCTTTTCTCCCTCCATTTCTCCCTTCTTCACAAATCTTTTTATTCTGGAAGACTTTAATTGACATCACCCCCTCTAGCACTCAAAAAGTAGTTACGACCCTCGTGGGGAGAAAGTATTCGATTGGGCCATCTCCTCTGACCTCCTCCCCCTCAATGACTCTGACATACCAACTCGTCTTTATTGCTCCTCTGGCAGTCGTTCCTCCCCTGACATCTCCTTTGCTTTTTTCTCTCTCGCCCTATCTTGCTCTTGGGAGGTGCTTCAAGACCTGGGTTCTGATCACCTACCAATTCTACTAATCGTCCCTCTTTCTTCGGTCTTTCGCCCCAGCGAACATCTCCCTTCCTTTAATTTTCAGAAAGCTCGTTGGGATGACGTTGCTTTTTACTTTGACTCTCACTGTTCTTCTGCGGAGGAATACTCGTCTCTTTTACTTTCCTTTGCTGCTGTTCTCTTTACTTCTCTGACACTGAATGTCCTCCTTACCATCTGGTGCTCTAGACTGACGGCTCTGTTCCTTTCCCTTGGGCAAATAAGGCTCTGGTGTACTTGCCAACTGCTCTCTCTATGGCACTGAGGCCACCCTTTTCTTTTCAGCAGGCCCAGTATGCTCAAGTTTTTCCGATGAAGCCTGCGCCATTTTGCACGCTCTTTGCTGGTCTCGGCAGCACCAACAAGTCTGCCACTT
Organism: Trididemnum clinides; assembly: GCA_963675345.1. Lineage (NCBI taxonomy): Eukaryota > Metazoa > Chordata > Ascidiacea > Aplousobranchia > Didemnidae > Trididemnum > Trididemnum clinides. The sequence goes on from OY776304.1 coordinate 11,971,629, forward strand.
GTCTTCTCCTCCTATCTGATTTTTGCTCTGTTCTCGCCACTCTGCCCTCTCCTCCATCTTTCGGTTTACCTTAATCTCTGGCAGGAATTGCGTCCTCTCTCCTCCTGTTCTATCAGACTACAATGGGTCCTCGGACACTCGTTTCTCTCAAGGAACGACGCAGCTGATGAGCTGGCCAGACGGAGAGCACTACTTGTTCCCTCAGCAATCCTTTGTAGTATCTCTTCTCTTATCTCTCGTATCCACTTTTCTCTTTTCTCGGACTGGAGGCATACTGTCTCATCAAAATTCTTCGACACATAGGTTTCCTCGATTTCCACTGAGGAACTTGTGCTTCTACGTCATGCTCGCAGTGTTCTCTCTCGCCTTCGCTGCAACGGACACAGTCTTCTGTTGAGCTCTTATCTCTATAGGATTGGCAGAATCAAAAATCCTTCATGCAGCGCTTGCAGACACCCGTTCCAGGACACCTCTCATCTCATTCTGCACTGTCCAGCTACGGACTCCTTGCGTCGCTCACTGTTTGGCATTTTTCTGTCTCTACACGATCTCTGGTCCAGATTCTGGAGAGGTGCCCCGCTTCTGGGGCTCCATGGTCTTCCGCCATCAACCCATCCCTTGGAAGGAGTGGGATAACAACAAAAACAACAGCAAAACTGAAATCACAGACGCAACATTACGTAACAAAGGGAGTTAGAAAATTCAAACGTTCCTAAAGTTGTAAACAGAATTACGTTACAATCTGCAACTTGCTATCACAAGATTCCATTACTATTTATATAGACGGAACACCACTACATATAAGAAATCAATATACTGAAATAAGAAATAAATTCTAGTAATAAACGAAGAACTTTCGCGGTTCCCTTACGGAACCCTCAAAACTCACGGAACACAACTGCATATTTTGCGAAACCCTTGTTGAAGAGCACTGATGTAGAATGATCACGTTGTTTTGTCGTGAGTAATTTCTTTTTCAACATTTTCAACCCCCAAACCAAGGTTAGTTAAGTTCAATCAAATTATCTTTTTATTAGCTACGTTTCATTGTCCAAACTACCTTTTTCTTACCCGTAATCGATATAAAATGTGAGGCTAGTTATACTTTTTCTTGTTCTCTCGCGTTACTGATATCGCTCGTTCATTCAGACTTATAGTACAACTTCACCGTTTAATTCACATTGGGAAATGGACAAAATTTTTCGCGAAGTTACTCTTCAAATCAAACAACCTATGCGGAAGCGGAAGCGATAGATTTTTCGTGCTTCCACTTCCACAGAAAAAGGACCACTTCCTCCACTTCCGCTTCCACATCCCTGCTAGCAACAACTATAATCACTATAATAGGCAACTACACTATAGTTAAAAGTTAGTAAGTGGAGATTCAATGTTGGATTTAGATAGGCCTGATGTATATAGCGTAGGCCTATACAGATAGGTCTGATTCCTCGTGTAAAACTCGTAAGCTAAATTTAAACTAGCTTTTGACACAGGCCTACCGCGCCATTGAGCTAGTTTTGACTCGCTTTTCTCCACTGCCACTTGTAATATTCGGACACGCACTCCAAAAAACGAAGTCTATTTATCTGCACCAATCAACAGCCGCCTCAACGTGGTGGTGTGGTTTCCGATCCCATTCGGGTTGGGTCGAAATGGCTGTTGGCCTTCCCGAGGGTCCCAGTTACCCGGGGCGCTCCCCTTTATCTTTTGGCCATACTGCCCCCTGAACGACTGCAGAAGGGTAGCACACAGCTTCCTTAAAATCGGTCGCCTGTTTTCTCTTTCTCTTTTCTCCTGCTCTTCTCTTGCCCGTCTTCGTTTCCTTATTATTTTCCTTCTCTTGATGAGCGGTAACGTTCATCCAAACCCTAGCCCCATCTTTCCCTGCTCAGTGTGCGCTGGAAATGTGACTTGGCGGGGCAAGTCAGTGCAATGCTGCACCTGCTCAAAATGGGTCCATCCAAGGTGCTCACAACTTTCCCTCTCAAAATTCAGAACTCTTGACAGCTCTCACTCTTGGAGCTGCCTCCCATGCTGTGTCCTTACTCGCAACACTGTGACTTCCTCCTCGGACTCCTCTGACATGTATACCTCCACTGTACAATCTAGCCCTTTGTCTGCTAATGCTGCACTCCCTCCCCACTCTCGTCTCCAAACCTCTTATCCCCTGTCGATCCATTTTGTATCTTCTCCCTCTGCCCCTCATCACCGCCCCTTGCTCCTGGCTATCCTTCTACGCCTCCTGCCTTCTCTCCCCCGTGACTATCTCAGGGTTCTTCAATGGAATGCTGGAGGTCTTCGAGCCAGGAGCGCTGAACTACTACATTTTCTCTCGTCCCATCATGTTGATCTAATCTGCATCCAGGAATCTAACTTTAATTCATCTTTCTTTTTTCAAATCCCTGGATTCTCTGCTCTGTGTTCTGATCGCAGACACTCTCGGTCTGGCATTCTCTTTCGTAATGCCACGCACGCTAGCGGCGGCGTCATCATCTTTGTCAGGCAGGGCTTATCCTTCTCTGAACTTTCTACTTCCTCTCTCTCTTCGCTTGATTCCTACTCTGATTATGTAGAGGTCAACATCTCACTTAGTAACTTCTCCTCGCTCTCATTTTTTAATGTGTACGCTCCCTCTAGTCGCTTCTCTCCGAAGGATAGCAGAACCTACTTCTTTTCTTTCTCCATTCTTCCCTCCTGCAGAAATCTCTTCATTCTGGAGGACTTCAATTTCCATCACCCCCTTCGGAACTCAAAAGGCACTTCCAACCTTGTGAGCAAAAAGTATTCGACTGGGTGACCTCTTCTAACCTCCTACCCCTTAATGACCCTGACATACCCACCTTTCTACATCGCTCCTCTGGAAGTCGCTCCTCCCCTGACACTTTCTTTGTTTCCTCCTCTCTTGCCCTTTCTTGCTCCTGGAAGGTGCTTCTGGACCTGGGTTCTGACCACCCACCAATTATTCTATCTGTCCCTCTCTCTCCGGTGTTTCACCCCAATGAACGTCCCCCTTCTTTCAACTATCAGAAAGCTCGCTGGGATGACTTTGCCTTGTACTTTGACTCTCACTGTCATTCTGCAGAGGAATACTCGTCTCTTTCTCTTTCTTCTGCTGCTGCTCTCTTTACCTCGCTGGCACTGAATGCGACCAAATCTTCCATTCCTTTCGGCCGCATAAAACGCCATCCTAAAGTCTGGTGGTCTGCTGAGGCAAAAGGTGCGGTTAGTGAAAGACGCAAGGCTTTCGCTGCCGCTCACAAAAGAAATGAAGATCGCCAGGCTCACATCTCCGCTTCTCGACGCGCTTCGTCAGTCATCGCCAAGGCCAAGGCTGAGGCATGGCAGGCGACTTGCTGTTCTCTTTCATCCAAGTCAAACCCTAAATCTGTGTGCTCTCTTCCTCGTTCTATTGCTAGCTCTGTTTCGTCACGTTGCTAACTGCTATAAGTCGCGGGTGGCATTACAGGTGACGGCGAGTGAGGAAATGACCTTTTCTTTTGGAGATCAGCACTATGTCGGGCTACATCGCATAATTTTCGGAGATCGTTACCCGGAGAACCGGTGATCTCCAAATAATGCGGTGGCTGTTGTGCCGCGAAATTTGATCTACTGGTTTCCTATGCCGGAAGACAAATAAGTTTGGAGACCACTGATATACAATCTTGCCTGCTTGATTATTTTTTCAACAGAGTCTGGGCCGTATAAAATGTAGGTATGCAAATGTGACCCACAGCAATAAATGAGTTTGATACCCCTGCTATAAAGCATGATTCTTTCTGTTTGTGTGCGTGCGTGTATGTGCGTGCATGCATGCATGCATGCGTGCACGCGTGCGTGTGTGTGCGCGCGCGCGTGTGCGTGTGTGCGTGTGTGTGTGTGTGTGTGTGTGTGCATGTGTGCGTGCGTGCATCTATGTGTGTATGCATCTGTGTGTTTTAACACCTCCGTAACTACTGGGCGTACAAACATCAAACTCGGCACGACTGCCCATCCACTTTCCCACTTTAAAAAGCTTTACCTTTGTAGAGTGTATAATGACATCAGAGGTCACGTTTGATTGCACAATTTATTTTATGTATTTTCTCAAAAAATATTGACTGTAGTAACGCAATTAAAATTTTTTTCGAGAGATGCAAAAAAGATGCATTCGATAAAAATAATTCTGCAACAATTTAAGCTGAATTGACGATGCAACAGCATATTTTTTGTAAGCATTTTAAGTACTTTAAAGCATGTTTGTTTTCTTTTTTCTTGAACGCTTTAAATTTGCTCTAAGACGTCACAATGCTGTAGAGCCATAACAGTGAAAAAAGCAGCAGGCAGCAGCTATGCGTAAAGCTTTTATTCACTGTTATTTCAAAAGCAAACCACTTATATGCTGTCTGTGAAAGGAGAATGATACAATACACTATAAACACAGTGGGTAGTCAAAAAACCTGTTTTTTAGTAATGCAATGACAAGTTTCAATACTTTTGTACAGTCGTGTCGCAAGCCTGACTGATCTTAACCTATAAGTCAAATACATATTAATCAAATGTTGCAAAATTTGAACAAATTTACAATTATTCATGGGAAATCTTACAGGAATCATAGAAATTATTCGCATCTTTACCACAATAACCTGGTCCATGGATAGTAGTCTTTAATCATCACCTATGCTTCTTCTTTTCCTTTCTGGCTTTATTCTCATTTATATGGGATCGCCGGTGTAGGTTTTAGCCTTCCATAACGCTCGATCTTGCGCATCTTTTTCCGTTAGTCCCATCGCCTCCATATCGTCCTTCATGCAATCTCTCCATCTTTTTTTCGGTCAATCTCTCCTTTGTTTTCCAGTTTTGACTTGTTGGACTACTTTACCAACATAGGTATCTTCTTTTCTGGAAATGAGGCCTTTCCATCTAAAGCGCGATCGTAATAATTTAACTGTTAGTCCTTGAATTTTGCTCGGTTTGCACCTTCCCTAGCTGCGATCACGCCAAGACCTAGCAACATACATGTAGCCAGAGATGCTAGGTCATACAAACAGGCATATAATTTGAAAAGTCGCTAATAGTGTGCCAAATATTTAATAGCTTATATCTGAAATTACACAGCAAATATTTTGGCACCCTCTCCCACCCCTCCTACAACTTCATATTTATGCTTCCATGCAACTTGTGAAATAATTGAATAAAGGCTTGTGAAATCATTGGCGCTTCAATTGTGAACAAGTCCAGTTACAAATTACGAGTAGATGTTACAACCCGTGTCCGGAAAATTTGCTAAACAAGGAAAACTCGCCTCAGGAAATTTCGCCTAATAGGAAAAAAGCAGTGTACACCGAAGGGGCAGGCCCGGTATGTAAATGTACCGGGCAGTGCACAGTGGAAGGGAGTTTACAGGGTGGGGGTAGATACTGGGGGTGCAAAATTTGACTGCGGCAAAATTTCTTGAGGCGAGTTTTCCTACGGCAAACTTGCTTACGGCAAATTTTCCTAGAACCGTTACAACCAGGGCAAATAACACATTGTTCGGGACTTCAAGACCGTTGAAAAAATATAGCGGCTGTGCACTATCATTCGTGATGTTTTTTCTACTCGACTCCCATTAAAAGCATGGTACTTTTGACTTTGAAATGCAAATTGAAAATGTCAAAAAAATTTCAACTTTTCATTACTACTGATGTTTTCACAGCTACTCATATCCTCAATCTCGACATTACTGCTGGGGACCCTGCAATTGCAATAACAGAACTGCAAATGCATCTTTATGAATTAGTTTGATCTTTCCCTGGCTGAGTTTATGCCATGGCCAAGTAATATCCGCACTGCAGAGGCTTTTAGATCGTAAACATAGCCATACAAATATAAAAAATAGTTATAAGCAGTAGTCCTAATATTTAATAGGTTTTTCCTAAAAATGCATATCAATCACTTTGACGCCCTCCGACAATCGTAAAATTATGCTTCCATGCACTTCATCAAGTGCAAGCACAACCGTTTGTAATATCGTTGGCTGTTCCAATTGTGAGTAAGTCCAGTTTATAACTATGCCTATGCTAGAAACAGAGAAAGTAAGGTGTAGCCAGGAACTGCAGATACTCTGGGGGAATATAGCGGCTATGCGCACCCTCTATAATGCTTTTTTTACGATTTGAGTTTGGAACGAGAATTGGCTATGTCAAAAATGTATTCACTTTTTATACTGCTCTCACAGATATTGATTGAGTAAGGCCGAAGCAGTTGTCTCATTCAATATTTTTAACCTCAACATTAATGATGGGCCTCTGCAACTGCAACAACTCTAACGTGACTGCTTCACTTTGTTTATGCCAGGACCAAGCAACATTTATGCAGTCAGAGGCGTTAGCTCATACAAATGCGCCTAGAGTTACGAATAATTCGTAAGTAGTGGGCCTAATATTTAATACCTGAATCGTTAAAATATATATCTATTATGGTGGTTCCCTTCCGAAACCTTGATAGGCTTTTAAGTACTTGTTGAATTTAGCGGATAAAAGCTTGTTAAGTTCAAGAACGCCCAAGCTAAAATATAGGCAAATACTCAGTGCCAAAGATTCTATTAATTGGGAGACATGTAGTTGCTATGGGCAACCCTCATACTGCTTCTTTATCCGATCTGTGCAAAAACGGTTGCTTGTTTTAAAACGAGATTTGGCTACGTCAAAAAGCGACAAACTTTTTATTACTGTTTCCATCACTGTCGATTGGGTGAAGTCGGCCCAGCCGGCTGAAACGATATTCTTAACTTCGAAAGTACTGATGGTGGCTCTGTAGGAGAAGCCCTCTACTTGTCTATAACCTGACAACCAAGACTCTCCACCACTGGGAATTTTTGCAGACAATGTTTTTCAGAAACCCCGTGATAAGTCAAGTCAAATCTATAAAATCAAACAAAGGATAAGGAAATAAAGCCCATTTGGATTTGCTCGCTAGCGTTGCTTAGCGGCAAAAAAAGTTTGTTAATATTTTCCAAGCTTACAAAAAGTTGTTATTAATTTTAATAAAATATGCCGCAAGCTTTTAAAATATTTTGCTCACAAATGCTAATGACATCAATTTTACATCACAATAAAGAGTGTAAATTGCATTTTTGCATGAAGTGAGTTGCTATAAAACACTAAAACCCTACAATCTGGTGGCTTTGAAACAGAATAGCGTCGAATTTGGGTAAAGATTCGTTTACTAGCAATAGTTAAACTTGAATTGCTTTGTTTGTTTTGTTTTGACGTAGTTAAATTTGTCACGTCAGAAAACTGATCAATCAAAGCAGTTTAATTTCAATCGTTTTACTTTAAATGGCTTTAAAATTGAATGTGTAACAAAAACAACTTCAACCCATGTAGCCCTCTTGCTTTACTAAGAGAAAACAAGCAAACTGTATTCCATGATTGGATAAGTAAATGCAATCGGTGAATTTTGAAAATTTCTCAAAATTTTATGCAAAACTCCTTTTGGAGTGAATCTGAATCACAACTCATTTTGGAGTTTAAGGCTGGACTGAGGAGAAAGAGACCAGCTTACGAATTTGACATCTAATGAATTGAAAAATATACAGTAAGGACCAACATCAACAAAAAGCATCCTGGCTCAGGCTGTTGTTAATCTGCTCGTGATTAAACCCTGATGACAAATCCGATTGAAATTGCAAGCTAATTAGTGTAATATTCCGATCGATGCCCACCACGGTGAGAATGAATGGTGCTCGTTAACTCATTACTTTTCATCAGTTTTACTTACTTTGCTGTTATTAGACATCAGGCAGCTGAACCGGCGTCGCCCGCAAGACTACCAGTCAGTTACGAGGGTCAGAAATAACGGTTTATACGGTCATGCCGGCTTTACTCAACTTGCACTTCTGAAAGCATCAATGATCAGTTGGTCCAATGGGGGTATCGCCCTATGCCCGTTATCCCGATCGTCGTACCGGTACTTTGGATTTAGATTGGTAGTACAAACTCTATACCATTTTACAAATTTTATTGGTTCTTTTCAATATGTACAGGGCGCAAAATCAAAGTTGGGGATGGGCATCGTAATAATTTTTGTTTTGCGATTACAGAAATGAGTTATGTGGTGATAGATTTGTTTGAGGATTTGGTAAAAACTCATCTCGTAATGTTATTTGTGACATCAAGTTTCTTGGCTCCATTTATACCTGCTTGGTTCCAGAACAGAGCAAAAGTGACAATACCTCACTGGCGAATTCTGGAGGAAATATGAGGGATGCACCCCTTCTTCCAGCTTAGCCTTAGTATTTTGAACTTATTTGTTTGTATTTGTCAAAAAATGGACTTTGAAAAAAATAAATTTCAAAAAAAAGATCTTCTTCTCTAGAAATAAAGCATCAATTTTAATTTTACACTCTCCCCACCAAAAGTTTTTGAATCCGCTACTGTTATACCTCTTGCATCCGATCACCCACTTGGTCTACTTACCCATTTTCAAGAAAAATATTTTTTTCTTTGGTTACGATTGTATATTTGATTTTTTCTTTTCCGATAGGGGGGAACTTTTCTTCCAGGTTTTAAGGAACCAAACGAAAATCCAAAATAATACTTTATTAAACATAATCAAATTAACATAACAATAATTAACATAAACAATCCACCGAAGCTTTTCGTCCCCTCACGGGGACTTCATCAGGGCTAAACAAAAGAAAAGAAAACAAACTTTTATTCTTAAATTAAATTTTATATGGTATTAAGGTACTGGTCATTGATAATTCAGTTAGTAACGTTTTAGCACTGTACCACTCAATGGAACACTTGTAAGAGCGACTTGGCTCCTTGTGAATAACCGAGTTTTATGTTAAGGGATGGCTTAAGGCGTTTGATTAGGAACGCTTCCATTAGTTCGGTTTCAGTGCTGAAACGGCACTTTTTCAATAATGTGAAGTTTTGCTCTGCTGGTATTGTTTCCCTGCAGGCTTTGCACTGATCGCGATGGGATTTGATTTTAAAAGTTTGGTAAGCTACTTTTATATCAGTGCTCAGTCTGTCACGAAACAATGCTGTCACGGATCGAACATTTCTTAAATTTTTATTTTGGCAAATGTGCTGTTTGCTCGAATTCAATGCTTGATTTTCACTCTGCTGGAGACCTTTAGTTTATGTGGTCCAAAACTGTCTGCCAGCTGTTGGATATTTGTTTTTAACTATAAAGAAAAACCGAATGTGCTAATTAACTATTTCGCCGTTTGTCTGTTCGCTTTGTTTTAGGAGTATTTATTTGCACAAAGACGAACCCCCGTAACTGCCTTCATCAAATTTGGACATACGTAACAATTGAATGCTTTGTTCTGCCACCAGACAATCTAATCGTGTCTTTACTTTTCGCTCTACGCACCACTTAATTTCGAAACTGTGATCCTACTGTTTAACTTGCGAAATGTGACAATTGGAATCTATAGAACAAGATCTGAGAAATTCCGGCTTGATTATTCTAGAAAATTTACTACACGTGGCCTGTATCGTGAATTTTGATTGGCTGTTGCTACCGTATATAAGGCCTAAGAGCGTAGTTCTTCGGTTCTGTAAAAAGTTTGAACCAGAGGAAATAACAGTGTTTTGCTGCTGACGACAATCTTGAAAATTAATAATTTGCGTGGGACCTCAAATAGTTCAGTAAGTTTGTATGTATCTTGCATGTACTTAGTAAGTTTGAATGTGAATTGTTGGCTTGCGACGTAGTATTTGTAAATTTTCCATCACAACATATGTTACACCGTCGCAACGCCGTTTTTGATCTTCGAATTTGCATCGAAATCCCTATTTTTAATATGTTTACATTATGAAGTTAGTTAAGTGTTTATCGTAGCTGTTTGTTTACACTTGCATTGTGTTTTAGAAAACCTGTCGCCCTATCAAATATACCATGTGGTCATTTTGGATATCGGAGCTGTAATAAAATTTCGTATCTCAACATCATCACTTTGTGGACACTTGATTTAGCGACTGAGTTTGCGGCTATTTGTCGTGAATTTCCCTATCCCAAACCATATAGCCTGAGCAGCAGCTATATACAAGTTTTTGAACTCTTTGGAAAGCTAATCTTGAACATTGAATACTTCTTCGTGAACAAAATTGGTTGCTGTTCCCCCCCCCCCCCAGTTCTCTTGTTCTTGAATCTGCGACGTCATATAATGGCTTCTGCAATGCAAAAGGAAGATCTTGCCCAAACTGCACTAACCCAATCAACCCCAGAGGATGAACCGAAGAAAAGTATGTCGCCTGCAGCACCAACGCCTTCAACAACCAAGGATCGAGTCGACAAAAATGATGAACGAAGTGAGCGTTCCAACAAATCAGCTTACAAGTCAAAGGCGCCCAAAAGCGAAATCCTGACTCGATCCAAATCAAAGAAGATGGCTGGCTCTTCGACATTTCCTTCGGTCGCACCATCATCCCACCACTCAAGTACCTCCTGGCGTTCAACGTCAAGCCGGAGCAATTGGTCGAGATCATCTACAAGCAGCGCAAGGGCTCGCAAGGCAGCATTGGAAGCCAGAATCAAGTCGCAGAAACACATTGACGAATTGAAGCAGCAACAAATGCAGCAGCGCCTTCGCCTGGAAGAAAAACAGCTTACCCAAAGACGTCATGAAGAGGAAAGAGAGTTTCAACTGATGAAAGAAAGAGAGCATCAAGACATGATCTTCCAACAACAATTGGAACATGCTCATTTACAAGCAGAATTGGATCAGGTCGATGCGGAGCTAAGTAGTGAACTTTCTAATATTGGTTGTGCGGATAAACGTAAATGTGATACTAATGTGCTAACATTTGTTGCTAACGATAACGTCCCCCATGACCACCCCGAACAAAGCAAATCTACAGTGGTTGATATGGTCGGAAACAATGCGGACGCTGCAATAAATATACCTAGCACTGCTAATGCCTCAAATAAGGCACTCACCAATTTGCATGATAATCGTGTGAAAAGTGACGTAATTAAATCAGGCCTCACTAGGAATGCTCGTAGTGGCATGCTCACTGATATTAATAAGCCCATGGATTTGAAACCTAAATTTGAAGTGCCGCTCGTGAAAACCGTGCCTGATAACGAATCTTTAATTTTAAGACCTGTGGTTGACGTGTCGAGTTCCGTTTCCGTACCAGTGGCAGTGCCTTGTACTTCGCCTAAAGTTAATGGCGATGCTAACGTAAATTGTGCTAAAATGGTCTCAAACCTTAACCCATATAGTAAGCCGTTTGAAACTAAGACATTTTATGTCCCTAAGGCTTCTAATACTAACGTGCTTGGTTCTAATGGTACTGGGAATACTAGAGTAATGTCTCAATTTAATTGTGATGCGTCAATACACCCAGGGGTTTACGTGCCCACACAAAGCGCTATGCAGACACCTACCTTGTCCGACAATGCTAATCCTATTAATCCAGCTAATGTTTTGGCACATTCCGACGATTCCCAACATAACTCATATTTTACTAAATTACCTACCCTTAAGGTAGAACCTCCGTTTTTCAATGGTAACCCAGCTGACTATTTTAGCTTCATTAAGGCCTTCGACGTCTTGATTGATCAGCAACTGACCGACTCGAATAGAAAGCTGTTCTTTTTGTTGCACTACACTAAGGATATAGCGCACTCTCTGATTAAGGGGTGTCAACATATGCAAACAGCAGAACGAGGTTATCAGGAAGCAAGAGGGTTGTTGCAGTCGTATTTTGGTCAGAGGCATAAGGTCATTGAAGCGTGCATTAGACCTATTGTTAAAGGACCAGCGCTTAGCGAGAATGACCATAGAAGCCTGATTAAGTTTTCAGCGGATTTTACCTCTTGTCTGATAACTCTGCAAGGAATGGATTGCTTGAATCGGATGGACAACATGGATATGGTGACAAAAATTATGAATCGCCTGCCGCAACCCTGGATACCTGCCTGGAACCACGAGGTGGACCAAATATTGCACAAACAACACCGAGATATTAGTATCAATGATCTCGGTGATTTTGTGCGACAGAAGACTCGAGAGAGCACCAATCTTTCTCAAATACCCACCTCCTCCAAGTCGTACAGTAGTCAGGAAAACAGTGCCAGCCGAAAAACGAAGAACTTTTCCACACAAGTAAAGAACAGCAAGGACACACACGCAGCCAAATGTCTCATGTGTGAAAAGGAGCACTTCCTAAACCAATGCAAAAGGTTCCGAGACCTTAACTACCACGAGAGGATAGAGTTTGTCAGTCAACGCAAACTCTGCAGAGCCTGCCTAAAGGAAGGCCACTTTGCTAAGTTCTGCCGCCGCAAAAATGAGGCTTGCAAAAAGCGTGATTGTAAGCAGTTTCACACAACACTGCTGCATCCACCAGACGAAGATGAATCAAATCCTGCTAGCAAGCCCGTAAAGGATGGTGAGAACGAGAGTTCCAAGACACCTAAGCAAGTGGTTAAAAATGGACTCATCAATCTGCCGCAGATGGAACAAAGCCTGCTACCCGTAGTACCGGTGAAGATACGAAGAAAAGGGTCTGCTGAGTTAGTTGTCACCAAGGCTTTGTTGGACACTGGCAGCACACACTCCTTTGTCACTGAAGATCTTAGAAAAAAGCTAAAGATAGAAGACTGTGAGGAGGTCGGAATTCGCACCATCACGCTCAATAAAGATCAAGGACATCAAAAAACAAAGATTGTGTCTAATCTGGAAGTGACTGACATGGACGAAATCTGCTGCATTCCACTGAGCTCACTTTACTCCTGCAAGAAACTGCCAGTTAACCATAAGGACATCCCAACTCAAGCTCATGCAGACCAGTACGCTGAATTTGAAGATGTCTACATCCCGGAAGTGAAATGCAAAGTTGGTCTATTAATTGGCAATAACAATCGAATGGTGATGCAACCGCAAGAGGTCATAAGAGAACCGTTTGGCAGCTATGCGATTCGTACACCTGTGGGATGGACATTGAATTGCGCAGGCGGTCGTTCGGATCACGTGACTAGCCTTTTTGTCAGGTCCTCATTCGACAGTCAGAACCACCCTATGTGCTCTCTCTGCACCGATATCATGGATTCCTTGGTAAACGGAAAGGAAGAGATGTCAGTCGATCAACAGCGATTCATGAAAGCCGTCAATGAATCTACCAAACAACTGGAGGATCACCATTACGAAATCGGACTCCCGATCAAGTATCCAAATCTCAAGCTACAAAACAACCGAGTTCAAGCACTGCAGAGAGCGAGTCATCTGAGGAAGAAATTCAGCAGGAATGATGGATTCTACAATGACTACAAAAGGTTCGTTAGCGACATGATAGACCAAGGTTACTGTGAGAGGGTTGAGAAGCCAGGGCCCGAAGGTAGAACATGGTTCTTACCGCATCACGGAGTTTACCACCCTGAAAAGCCAGGTAAGATCAGAGTGGTTTTCGACTGCTCAGCTCAGTTTAATGGGGTTAGTTTAAATGGTAACTTATTGCAGGGACCGGACCTCACAAATAGCTTACTGGGCGTTTTGATGAGATTTAGAAGGGAGCTAGTGGCAGTTCAGGCTGACATCAAGGCCATGTTCCATCAGGTAAGAATCCCGGTTGAAGATAGAGACCTGCTTCGTTTTATCTGGTGGAAAGATGGAAATATAGATGAAGAAATTGAAGAGTACAGAATGACCGTGTACCCCTTCGGAACCGTGAGTTCACCTAGCTGTGCCAATTTTGCTTTGAAGCGTGCAGCTTCCGATCACAAGCAAGAATTTGACAAGAGAACTGTGGAAACAGTGAAGCGCGACTTCTACGTTGATGACTGCTTAACTTCAGCTCCCACGGTCGAAACAGCCATTAAACTGGTACATGAGCTTCGCGATCTGTTGGATAAAGGAGGTTTTTGCTTGAACAAATGGATAAGCAGTAGTCGAGAGGTCATGGGTTCGATCCCTAAGTCAGAGTGGTCTAAGGAAGCTTTAGATTTGGATTTAGCTAGTGATGAGCTACCCACAGAAAGAGCTTTAGGCCTGCAATGGAACGTGGAAAAAGATTCATTGACATTTAAGGTTCAAAGAAGAGACAAGCCATGTACTAGAAGAGGGATTCTGTCAATGATAAACTCTGTGTTTGACCCACTGGGTTTTGGAGCAGTGGCAGTTTTACCCATAAAAGTATTGCTACAAAAACTTTGCCGTGACAAGTTGGGCTGGGATGACCCGATTCCCCCAAATGAAAAGGGGAAGTGGTTAAACTGGCTCGAGCAACTTCCTAAATTGAAGCTCTTCACATTGCCAAGATGTTTCAAGCCTCCCAAATTTGGCAATATCGTTCACGCACAACTACATCACTTCGCAGACGCATCAGAGGGAGCATATGGATCGGCCACTTACTTGAGGATGATCAACAAAAACGGTGAAATCCACTGCTCCCTCATTTTTGGAAAAGGTCGACTAGCCCCTCTGAAACCACTAACCATTCCAAGATTGGAACTATGCGCTGCAGTGGTGGCCTCCCAGAATGACTTGATGATTCGCAGAGAACTACAAATGCCAGAGTTGGAAGTCCAATCCGTTTTCTGGACAGATAGCGTGACTGTTCTATGCTACCTAAACAATGAAAGCAAGTGCTTCCACACCTTCGTGGCCAATCGAATTCAGAGAATCAAGAACGTGTGTGACCCCTCACAGTGGCATTATGTTCCCTCCAAAGATAACCCAGCCGATCTACTTACACGTGGACTGACCATCGACGAATTTTTAAAATGTAATCGGTGGAAAATTGGACCAGCTTTTTTGTGGCAGCCACCTAATTACTGGCCTACAATTCCTCAAAATCCTACCACACCAGAGTTTACAAGCGATCCGGAAGTAAGAAGAGACCAAACCCTTATTTATGCCGTAAAGGTGCAACCAGACATCAGCCTTTTGGATGGACTATGCAGGAACTACTCAAGCTGGCATAAAATAAAGCGAGTTTGCGCTCAGGTGATTCGTTGCAAAAACATTTGGCTTGGTCGATCGCATTTAAATGTGAAGGATCTTCTGAGTCTTGAAGAGATTCAGGAGGCGGAGTACCTAATTTTCCGACACTTGCAGCGGCGATACTATGGAAAAGAGATCGAGAAGTTGCAAAGAGGTGAACAAATTTCATCTTCAAGCTCATTGCGCAATTTGGATCCGTACTTGGAACATGGAATGCTAAGAGTTGGTGGGCGACTACAAAAGTCAAGTCTTCCACATGACAACAAGCATCAGATCATTCTGCCTAAGTGTTATGAGAGTGAGCTTATGATCAGAGAGCAACACGAAAGACTAGGCCACACGGGACGCCTACACGTCATTGCTAAGCTAAGGAAAAGGTTTTGGATAGTAAGTGTTAACTCTGTGGCGCGCTCTGTGCTGTCCAAGTGCGTAAAGTGTCGCAAGATTCGAGGACAGGCACTTACACAAAAAATGGCTAATTTACCCGAGGAAAGACTTATTCCTGATAAACCTCCCTTCTCCTGTGTTGGAGTGGATTTTTTTGGAACATTTTTGGTGAGGCAGGGCCGATCTAAACTAAAGAGGTATGGAGTACTGTTTACCTGCTTCACCACCAGGGCAGTACACATTGAAGTGGCATATAGCCTGGAAACCAGCTCGTTCATTCAAAGCCTGAGACGTTTCATTGCACGCAGAGGCCAGGTCGCGGAACTTTGGTCTGACAACGGGACTAATTTCGTGGGGGCCCAACGGGAACTTACCCAAGCCATTGATGATTGGAATCAAGCCCAGATAAATGATTTCCTTTTGCAACGCAACATCAAATGGAAGTTTAATGTGCCCAGAGCATCTCACCATGGTGGCGTTTGGGAGCGACTCATTCGCTCTACTCGAAAAATTTTGACTGGCATATGCAACGAACAAATTTTAACTGACGAGAGTTTACTCACCCTCTTGTGCGAGGTCGAAGGCATAATAAACAGTCGACCTCTCACCACTTTAACGGATGACCCTCGAGACTTAAATGTATTAACAGCTAATCATTTGCTCCTCTTAAAGGAACGAGTTTCCCTACCTCCTGGTAACTTTTCAGAAAAGGACAATTTTGCTAGGAGACGTTGGAGACAAGTGCAGTATCTTGCAGATATATTTTGGAAACGTTGGACTAGAGAATATTTGCCATTGTTGCAAAAGCGCTCTAAGTGGGTCAACACTTCACGCAATGTCACAAATGGGGACATAGTTCTTATAATGGATAACTCACCTCGTAGCTCTTGGGTCATGGGCCGAGTAATCGAAACCTTTCCAGACAAACAGGGTCTGATTAGAAGCGCCAAAATACAAACCCAGTTTTCTGTGTGTGTTCGTCCAATTTCTAAGATGTGCGCATTGCTTGAATGTGATAGTGTATGATTCTTATGTAAATTAAATTGTATTTTTGGTGTACATTTTTGCGCCTTTGTGTTAAGCCTTGTGACCCCTCATCGGCTTAAGGGGGGCGGTGTGTCACGGATCGAACATTTCTTAAATTTTTATTTTGGCAAATGTGCTGTTTGCTCGAATTCAATGCTTGATTTTTACTCTGCTGGAGACCTTTAGTTTATGTGGTCCAAAACTGTCTGCCAGCTGTTGGATATTTGTTTTTAACTATAAAGAAAAACCGAATGTGCTAATTAACTATTTCGCCGTTTGTCTGTTCGCTTTGTTTTAGGAGTATTTATTTGCACAAAGACGAACCCCCGTAACTGCCTTCATCAAATTTGGACATACGTAACAATTGAATGCTTTGTTCTGCCACCAGACAATCTAATCGTGTCTTTACTTTTCGCTCTACGCACCACTTAATTTCGAAACTGTGATCCTACTGTTTAACTTGCGAAATGTGACAATTGGAATCTATAGAACAAGATCTGAGAAATTCCGGCTTGATTATTCTAGAAAATTTACTACACGTGGCCTGTATCGTGAATTTTGATTGGCTGTTGCTACCGTATATAAGGCCTAAGAGCGTAGTTCTTCGGTTCTGTAAAAAGTTTGAACCAGAGGAAATAACAGTGTTTTGCTGCTGACGACAATCTTGAAAATTAATAATTTGCGTGGGACCTCAAATAGTTCAGTAAGTTTGTATGTATCTTGCATGTACTTAGTAAGTTTGAATGTGAATTGTTGGCTTGCGACGTAGTATTTGTAAATTTTCCATCACAACATATGTTACACCGTCGCAACGCCGTTTTTGATCTTCGAATTTGCATCGAAATCCCTATTTTTAATATGTTTACATTATGAAGTTAGTTAAGTGTTTATCGTAGCTGTTTGTTTACACTTGCATTGTGTTTTAGAAAACCTGTCGCCCTATCAAATATACCATGTGGTCATTTTGGATATCGGAGCTGTAATAAAATTTCGTATCTCAACATCATCACTTTGTGGACACTTGATTTAGCGACTGAGTTTGCGGCTATTTGTCGTGAATTTCCCTATCCCAAACCATATAGCCTGAGCAGCAGCTATAAATGCAGCAAGGCGTTTACTAAATTTGATGCACGGGGTACCAATATATGGGAGGGCTAAATAAGGACTTAAGTTGTGGGTATTATTGGAAAAATCCGTAGGGGATTGTTGGTTCTGGTTTGTGAATTTAATCTTAAATTTGTCAATTACATTTAGGATGAAAGATGCTGGGTAACCGTTCCGTTTAAATAAAGAGATGATACGGGTAATTTCGGTTTTCAATAACGAATCATTTGAAGAGTATAAATAAGCACGATGTAATAAGCAATTAATGAGGCCTCGTTTCCAAGATAAAGGTGCTATGCTGTTAAAATGTAGGAGTACACCGGTGAAAGTTGGTTTACGGTATACACAGATATTGAATTCTCTGTCGCAAATTGTTAGTTGGACATCAAGAAATGGTAGTGAGGGGCCTGAAGCCTCCTCACATATATGCGAAACAAACCCAAATAATCCAACACAAACCACAAGACCTACATTTTGAATTTACAGCAACTTCTCATTTATCATGTACATAATTGATATTTCACACTTTGTAGTTTATTCAGTAAACATGGTTGATACAAGTGACTTCACGGTTCAATACAGAGTTCACGGTGCTTCATTTTACATCGCAAGTGACCAAACTAGACATGCCATGAAGCTTGTTAGAGACAGACTGCGTGTGAAATATGATATTAAACCACCAGAACACCGCATATTCAAGGCTTGAAGTGACATGTTAGTGGAGACTGGTAGCCTGTTTGACAGACCGAGGAGTGGAAGACCAACTGAACAGGAGATGCGATCGATGATGTGGAGAAAGGTGTCAACGATGATCCGAAAAGTTCAGTGAGGAGACTATCCAATGAACTTGATATTCCAAAGTCAACAGTGCATTTTATTTTGAAAAAGCATCTTGGACTTCATGCGTGGAGGGATGAATAATACATGGATTTTTGAACGGTAGCGACTTTTTGGACACACTGTGGTTTCACTAGATCTGAAACAAAGAGAATATTGAAATATTGAATGGCGATTGTCACGTGAGCTTATGACTCACACGAGTTTAAAAAATGAAACCAGCTTAATTAGATTTCGTAAATGCTATCAAGAAGCATAAACGAGTGTGAAATGCAACCATTGTTTTTTATAATCGTACTCGTATGCTAGCCAGCTTGGAAATTTTGAAAATCGATATAAGTTTTGGCAGTTACATACCACCGATGTATATTTAGGGTTTTGCCTTTTCTGCGGGAATTCGTAACAAACCTATTTTGCGTCACCCACCTCACTCTTGTTTGAAGTCAGCTGGAAAAGTTTCACATATAACTTATAGAGGAGATTTTGTTCGTTTGTGTGATATCAACAAGCCACCACAAATAGGACATAGCGTAGATAAAACATTGCAAACAATTACATTCTAGATATTTTATCTCTAAAGACGTAGTTGTTTTTTGAATGTTATTTCGTGAGAATAAGTTTGAATTGATAAAAGGGTCTTTAGGCTATAAGACGTCGATAGTAGTTGGTCTCAACTTTCAAAATTCGGGAGTTACTCCAATCAATTGAATTGGAGTAACTCCCGATTAATTGGAGTAACCCGTATTTTAAAAGTTGAGACCAACTACTTTCGACGTCTTACTGCTGAAGCATGGTTTATTAACTTGTACCCCAATGTTATAAATAGGTAGCATGGTGATAGCTTACCCCATATATACCGACCTTTAGCGGTGCAAATTTTTTTCTTGTTTTGGTTGCAGTCACGTCATTGCCAAAGCTTTAAAATATATGGCTAAAAGCTTATTAATTTATCGTCTTTTGCTTACAGTCATGTCATTTGTTATACATTTATCATGTTTTATATCAGCCACAATACTCACCAACTTTTTTTATATTTACCCCATGTTTTCTACTTTTAACGCTTTAAATTTTGTGATTTGAGAAAAATCACAGTGTTATTTGCTTGAGAAAATTTAAGTGTAAATTTGGTGATATTTAATTTCTAGAGAGCTTTCTTCATACAATTTTATAGGATGCTAAAACTTACAATTTTTAAATATGGTAATGCCTCACGAGCATTCTCAACCTCCTCACTCTACACCAGCATCTCACATGCCAGCCATCCACAGGTCTACCACACCAAATCAAATCTGCACTAGCATAACGTAGGTTAGTCCATCCACAGTGTTTTTCGCATAAGATCC
The DNA here is from genome assembly GCA_963675345.1 of Trididemnum clinides. Taxonomy (NCBI): domain Eukaryota; kingdom Metazoa; phylum Chordata; class Ascidiacea; order Aplousobranchia; family Didemnidae; genus Trididemnum; species Trididemnum clinides. Next base: position 11,991,252 of record OY776304.1, read on the forward strand.
ATATATACGCTTCTGGGCAATTTTAGATTATGACATCAATCCATTGCTGCATTACTGCGTAGACCTCATATAAGGGCAACGGTTTGGACCTATATCACAGATCAAGGAGACATGTAGTGGTGGAATGAAGAGGTCAAGGATACCATAACAAGAAAGAAGGCGGCATTTAGAAAGCTGTGCAGATTCCCATCAGAACAAAATAAAACTCAATACAAACGTATAAGAAATCAAACGAGAAAAATTGTGGCTAGAGCTATGAGAATGGAAGCTGATCAAGAATTGAATAATTTATATCAGAATTCTAACAGTGTTTTCCACTTCCTTAGAAGAATGAAAAAGGAAGGGAAGGATGTGGAAGGAGGAAGGTGCATGAGAGGAGGAGACAGACGGTTGGGTTTTAGTGAAGAAGACAGGGCAAAAATTTGGAAGGAACACATGGAAAAGATCATGAATGAAGAGAACAAATGGGACCGCATGGTGGAAACTGATTTAGTAGAAGGACCAGTGGAAAAAGTGGTTCGTGATGAAATTGTGGAAGCAATGCAAAGTATGAAATCAAGAAAGGCAATTGGAACATCTGAAGTAAGCGTGGAGATGATAGTTGTGTAGCGCAACGGCAGGCATCCGACTGTAATCCAAGTTAAAATGAGTGCACTTCATAAGGCGACTAGTCACTCTATTATGATAGCTACCTTTTGTAGGTTTCGTTCGGTTTATATATTAACATTGCTGTTGGTAACTTTCGGTTTGTGGTTTGTAGTAGTTGAGGTTGCTACAGTTGCAAGTGGTGAAATCGGGTTAAAGTGATGATGGAACTATGTCAGCGTGTATTGGATGGTAGAGGAATGCCTGATGAGTGGAAAACAAGTGTGATTGTACCTATCTTTAAAGGAAAGAGTGATGTAATGAGCTGTGGATCACACAGAGGAGTGAAACTGCTAGAACATGCCATGAAAATTGTTGAAAGGGTACTAGAAAGGCGAATACGAACACTAGTCAATTTGAATGAAATGCAGTTTGGATTTATGCAAGGAAAAGGAACAGTGGATGCGATATTCATTGTGAGAAGAATGTAGGAGGAATATCAAAAGAAGGACAAAAAGTTGTATATGTGTTTTGTTGACATGGAAAAAGCTTTTGATAGAGTGCCAAGAAAAGTGATGGAGTGGGCCATGAGAAAAAAGGGTCTATCAGAAGTAATAGTTCGGGCAGTTATGAGCCGGTATGATGGTGCAAAGACAAGAATGAGGTTGGGATCTGCATATTCAGAGGAATTCGAAGTAAAAGTTGGTGTACATCAAGGATCTGTGCTGTCACCACTATTGTTTGCAATAGTGGTGGACGTAATTACAGAAAATGCAAGAAGGGGTGTTGTTAATGAATTGCTATATGCAGATGACCTTGTTATCATGAGTGAAGACATGGAAGACTTGAAGGAAAGGTTTTGGAATTGGAAGGATGCACTGGAAAGTAAAGGTTTAAAGGTCAACAACAGAAAAACAAAATTGATGGTAAGCGGGTCAAAAGGCGAACTATACAAAAGCAAGATAGATCCGTGTGGAGTTTGTGGGAGGAGAGTCATGGTCAATTCAGTGTTGCGCACAAAATGTGGAAGCTGGGTTCATGGCAAATGTGCAAAAATAAAGAGAGTTACCGCTAGGTTGGCAATGCATTTTGTTTGCTCGAAATGTAAAGGAATAATGGATGGGACGATGGATTCGATCCAGAAGTTGTGCGATAAAGTGGAGACAGTGAATGGATTTTGTTATTTGGGAGACAGACTAAATGCTAGTGGTGGTCGTGAAGCGGCAGTCACAGCAAGAGTAAGAATCGGTTGGGTAAGATTCAGGAAATGTGGAGAATTGTTGCTTGGAAATAGGTTTCCTCTGAAGATGAAAGGTAAAGTTTATCGTTGTTGTGTAAGATCAGCAATACTGTATGGAAGTGAGACATGGTAACTAAAAGAAAATGAAAAAGCAATTTTGAGAAGAACGGAGAGAGTTATGGTGAGAGCCATGTGTGATCAGAAAGTGGTAGACAGGAAGACGACTGAAGAACAGAGGGATATGTTGGGGTTGAAGGAAACTATAGACCGGTTAGCAACAGCGAATGGAGTTAGATGGTATGGACATGTGCTGAGGAGGGATGGCGATAGTGTTTTGAGGGTTGCACTGAATCTTGAAGTGAGTGGCAAGAGAAAGCGAGGACTACCGAAGAAGACCTGGAAGAAGCAAGTGGAAGAGGAGACAGAGAAGATTGGTTTGAAAAAGGAGGATGCCCTCAGATGAGACAAGTGGAGGGACCGAGTGCGAGCAATTGCAGAAGGAATGGGGTAAATCCGGCCATCTCTGTTAAAGGGACAACACCGGATAAAAACTGAATCACTACTACTACTTCACATATCTCAACGTAGTACGCTAGAATCAACCTGCAGGAATAGCATATGAGTATAATGTCAGCCTATTACAGTCAGTATAACACAAAATGACAACACGGGACAATGTTGTTTCGGGTTACTGACCCTCACCAGCCGTATTTTTATCTTCTATAATACCCTTGTACAAAACACTTTCACTAACCCTCTTTGGTTCAATTAAGGATCAAAGAGCATGTTGTAAATCATGCAATTTTATAGAATGCTAAAACTTCAAATGTGTGTGTTTAACTACTTGTCGCTCAGTCTTTGAACTTTAACTTCTCCTAAACCTCTGGACGTACATATATGAAACTTGGCATGACTGATCTTTACTCAGGGGTAGATATCTATGGGGTTTATGACGTCAAGATGATGTCACAATTGATAATCAATCATTTTAAATTTTCATATCTTGACGGAGAAAAGTGATTTATTACTTTAACCAAAACCAGCACCAATTTGAGACCCTTTATTCTTGATCAAATGAACGTACAAAAGATTGTACAGTTATTTGCTCTTCGTAAGCAACCAGAATTTTAATATATTAATTGGGAGGTTGATATTATTGGCATACTTTATGAAATCCATATGTGGGAAATCAACAGAAAAAAATAGGTCAGGAGATGCACGTCAATATTTGAAATACAGTCACCAAATATACAATCGTAACCAAAGAAAAAAATATTTTTCTTGAAAATGGGTAAGTAGACCAAGTGGGTGATCGGATGCAAGAGGTATAACAGTAGCGGATTCAAAAACTTTTGGTGGGGAGAGTGTAAAATTAAAATTGATGCTTTATTTCTAGAGAAGAAGATCTTTTTTTTGAAATTTATTTTTTTCAAAGTCCATTTTTTTGACAAATACAAACAAATAAGTTCAAAATACTAAGGCTAAGCTGGAAGAAGGGGTGCATCCCTCATATTTCCTCCAGAATTCGCCAGTGAGGTATTGTCACTTTTGCTCTGTTCTGGAACCAAGCAGGTATAAATGGAGCCAAGAAACTTGATGTCACAAATAACATTACGAGATGAGTTTTTACCAAATCCTCAAACAAATCTATCACCACATAACTCATTTCTGTAATCGCAAAACAAAAATTATTACGATGCCCATCCCCAACTTTGATTTTGCGCCCTGTACATATTGAAAAGAACCAATAAAATTTGTAAAATGGTATAGAGTTTGTACTACCAATCTAAATCCAAAGTACCGGTACGACGATCGGGATAACGGGCATAGGGCGATACCCCCATTGGACCAACTGATCATTGATGCTTTCAGAAGTGCAAGTTGAGTAAAGCCGGCATGACCGTATAAACCGTTATTTCTGACCCAATATACGAGGGTCAGTCAATAAGTAATGAGACTTTCTCAATAACTCAAGTTTGCAATGACTGGTAATCAAAAAATGCTTTTTTATTTTTCAACATAGTCTCCCTCCTTTGCAACACACTTGTTCCATCTTGATATTAGATTGTCTATTCCTTTGGCATAGAATTCCGTGGACTGGGTCCTTAGCCAGTTGCTCACAGCAGCCTTCACTTCTTCGTCAGTCTGGAAGTGAATTCCTTTCATACTCTCTTTGAGTGGGCAGAAGAGGTGAAAATCAGATGGTGCAAGGTCTGGGCTGCAGGGTGGGTGTGTTAGAAGTTTCCAGCCTAAATCTTCAATTTTGGCTAGGGTTCTTGCTGCTGTGTGGGGCCTTGCATTATCCTGAAGAAGAATCACACCTCTTGATTGAAGTCCCCTCCGTTTGTTCTTAATGTCTTTTTTCACTTGAGTTAGCAGCTCACAGTAGTTCTATGAGTTCACAGTATTGCCCCTTTCCAAGAAACTGATAGTGATCGGCCCATTTCTGTCCCAGAACACAAAGAGCATGACTTTCCTTAAACTTTTCTGAGATTTGAATTTTTTCTTCACTGAGGAAGAAACATGCTTCCACTCCATTGATCGTCGTTTCGATTCAGGTTCATAATGAAAAACCCAGGTCTCATCAGTTGTCACTATTCTCGACAGAAATGCATCTCCCTCCTTTCTGTATCTGCGTAGTGATGCTCTGGAAGCCATCAGGCGTTGCATTTTGTGATCATCAGTTAACATCTTGGGAACCCAGCGATAGCTGGGTTCTGTGAGGGTGCTGGGCTGCTGTGAGCAACTGGCTAAGAACCCAGTCCACGGAATTCTATGCCAAAGGAATAGACAATCTAATATCAAGATGGAACAAGTGTGTTGCAAAGGAGGGAGACTATGTTGAAAAATAAAAAAGCATTTTTTGATTACCAGTCATTGCAAACTTGAGTTATTGAGAAAGTCTCATTACTTATTGACTGACCCTCGTAACTGACTGGTAGTCTTGCGGGCGACGCCGGTTCAGCTACCTGATGTCTAATAACAGCAAAGTAAGTAAAACTGATGAAAAGTAATGAGTTAACGAGCACCATTCATTCTCACCGTGGTGGGCATCGATCGGAATATTACACTAATTAGCTTGCAATTTCAATCGGATTTGTCATCAGGGTTTAATCACGAGCAGATTAACAACAGCCTGAGCCAGGATGCTTTTTGTTGATGTTGGTCCTTACTGTATATTTTTCAATTCATTAGATGTCAAATTCTTAAGCTGGTCTCTTTCTCCTCAGTCCAGCCTTAAACTCCAAAATGAGTTGTGATTCAGATTCACTCCAAAAGGAGTTTTGCATAAAATTTTGAGAAATTTTCAAAATTCACCGATTGCATTTACTTATCCAATCATGGAATACAGTTTGCTTGTTTTCTCTTAGTAAAGCAAGAGGGCTACATGGGTTGAAGTTGTTTTTGTTACACATTCAATTTTAAAGCCATTTAAAGTAAAACGATTGAAATTAAACTGCTTTGATTGATCAGTTTTCTGACGTGACAAATTTAACTACGTCAAAACAAAACAAACAAAGCAATTCAAGTTTAACTATTGCTAGTAAACGAATCTTTATCCAAATTCGACGCTATTCTGTTTCAAAGCCACCAGATTGTAGGGTTTTAGTGTTTTATAGCAACTCACTTCATGCAAAAATGCAATTTACACTCTTTATTGTGATGTAAAATTGATGTCATTAGCATTTGTGAGCAAAATATTTTAAAAGCTTGCGGCATATTTTATTAAAATTAATAACAACTTTTTGTAAGCTTGGAAAATATTAACAAACTTTTTTTGCCGCTAAGCAACGCTAGCGAGCAAATCCAAATGGGCTTTATTTCCTTATCCTTTGTTTGATTTTATAGATTTGACTTGACTTATCACGGGGTTTCTGAAAAACATTGTCTGCAAAAATTCCCAGTGGTGGAGAGTCTTGGTTGTCAGGTTATAGACAAGTAGAGGGCTTCTCCTACAGAGCCACCATCAGTACTTTCGAAGTTAAGAATATCGTTTCAGCCGGCTGGGCCGACTTCACCCAATCGACAGTGATGGAAACAGTAATAAAAAGTTTGTCGCTTTTTGACGTAGCCAAATCTCGTTTTAAAACAAGCAACCGTTTTTGCACAGATCGGATAAAGAAGCAGTATGAGGGTTGCCCATAGCAACTACATGTCTCCCAATTAATAGAATCTTTGGCACTGAGTATTTGCCTATATTTTAGCTTGGGCGTTCTTGAACTTAACAAGCTTTTATCCGCTAAATTCAACAAGTACTTAAAAGCCTATCAAGGTTTCGGAAGGGAACCACCATAATAGATATATATTTTAACGATTCAGGTATTAAATATTAGGCCCACTACTTACGAATTATTCGTAACTCTAGGCGCATTTGTATGAGCTAACGCCTCTGACTGCATAAATGTTGCTTGGTCCTGGCATAAACAAAGTGAAGCAGTCACGTTAGAGTTGTTGCAGTTGCAGAGGCCCATCATTAATGTTGAGGTTAAAAATATTGAATGAGACAACTGCTTCGGCCTTACTCAATCAATATCTGTGAGAGCAGTATAAAAAGTGAATACATTTTTGACATAGCCAATTCTCGTTCCAAACTCAAATCGTAAAAAAAGCATTATAGAGGGTGCGCATAGCCGCTATATTCCCCCAGAGTATCTGCAGTTCCTGGCTACACCTTACTTTCTCTGTTTCTAGCATAGGCATAGTTATAAACTGGACTTACTCACAATTGGAACAGCCAACGATATTACAAACGGTTGTGCTTGCACTTGATGAAGTGCATGGAAGCATAATTTTACGATTGTCGGAGGGCGTCAAAGTGATTGATATGCATTTTTAGGAAAAACCTATTAAATATTAGGACTACTGCTTATAACTATTTTTTATATTTGTATGGCTATGTTTACGATCTAAAAGCCTCTGCAGTGCGGATATTACTTGGCCATGGCATAAACTCAGCCAGGGAAAGATCAAACTAATTCATAAAGATGCATTTGCAGTTCTGTTATTGCAATTGCAGGGTCCCCAGCAGTAATGTCGAGATTGAGGATATGAGTAGCTGTGAAAACATCAGTAGTAATGAAAAGTTGAAATTTTTTTTGACATTTCCAATTTGCGTTTCAAAGTCAAAAGTACCATGCTTTTAATGGGAATCGAGTAGAAAAACATCACGAATGGTAGTGCACAGCCGCTATATTTTTTCAACGGTCTTGAAGTCCCGAACAATGTGTTATTTGCCCTGGTTGTAACATGTACTCGTACTTTGTAACTGGACTTGTTTACAATTGAAGCGCCAATGATTTCACAAGCCTTTATTCAATTATTTCACAAGTTGCATGGAAGCATAAATATGAAGTTGTAGGAGGGGTGGGAGAGGGTGCCAAAATATTTGCTGTGTAATTTCAGATATAAGCTATTAAATATTTAGCACACTATTAGCGACTTTTCGAATTATATGCCTGTTTGTATGACCTAGCATCTCTGGCTACATGTATGTTGCTAGGTCTTGGCGTGATCGCAGCTAGGGAAAGTGCAAACCAAGCAAAGCCAAGGACTAACAGTTACATTATTGCGCGCGCGCCCACCCACACACACCCACCCACACACCCACACACACACACACAGACACACACACACACACACACACACACACACACAAAACACACACGCCCACAGACAGACAGAAAGAATCACGCTTTATAGCAGGGTTGTCACACACATTAAGTGCTGTGAGCCCCATTTACGTACGTGGAGTTTACACGGGTCAGACTCTGTTGAAAAAAAATTTACGCAGGCAAGACTGCATATCAGTGGTCATAAAACTTTTTTGTCTGCCGGCATAGGATACCAGTAGATCAAATTTCACGACACACCAGCCACGGCATTATTTGGAGATCACCGCTTCTACGGGTAACGACCATCTCCGGAAATCGTGTGATGTAGCCCGAAATGGTGCTGGTGTCCAAAAAAAAGGTCATTACCTCACTCGCCGTCCCCTGCAATGCCATCTGCGACTTATAGCAGTTGACATTACTTCATGACTATTTTCACGTAATTTCAACTTGCAGAATTTTTTCTTTCGGAGAACAATTTTTCGAGGACTAAATATGGAAGCCCGGCATTCGGACTGTGCCACAAAACCCTTATGCGGGCCACAAAATATTACGTTGTGGGCTGCCGGTTTGACAGATCTGCTTTATAGGATAGATGTTTTTCTAATTCGTAAATGCAGCAGACTTGACTTAAAAATGCCTGTGTTGTCGTTAATTGGTGACTTTAGATATATTGAATAGCGCAGACCATCGCAGAAATTGACTATAGCCAAATTAGGTGATAAATGGTTTAAATATTACAAAGATCATAGAAAACCTTGAGGAACTAAATGTTTCATATCACAACAAACCAAATTCCATGAATTTGAAATTGCTTTATACACAATGCTGGTTACTTTCAAATATATAGTCAAAAGAAACTGCCATAATTCTTTTAAATGGGGAAGGTTGAGCTGTTAGCAGCTCAAAATGAGCATATTGTACATGTTGCTGAACTAAATTATAAAGCCCAAAAATATATATCATAAAACGTTTGCTAAGACTTTCTGTGACTCACTTTAGCTAATTCCGCAACCTTGTTCTTTAGCGATAAAATATCAAAAATGTAGTTGATAGCAATGTTTGGTCTGTGCTCCATCCAGTTCCCGGTGGATTGTTGTTATAGAGAAATCCGGCAAAGTCTCCACAGTAAGCAATGTTATTCACTTTTCCAGCCGAGCCCAGGCAAGAGTGTGCTGTGTATTTAAGAGTAGGTTTGTTGCGGACTCCAGGACAAAAGGCGAAGGCATTTTGAAAGGTATCGATGGACCGAAACTGTAAAATATGTGTTTTTAAGCTTTTGAGTTATTGATGATTTTCAGAAGATTAAGTTAAGGATTTCTCTTTTCACTATATATTAGTGATGGAGAGTCGATGTAATTAAATACTTTAGTCATGCAAGGTTGTTGACGCAAAAGTACTTGGCATCAGTGACTCAAGACTCTACTGCAAACGGCTCTTTTCAAACACTGTTTGTTGCATCACTTTTGCTATCGATTTGCTTTCCATTATTCAACATTTTGATTCGGTCTCAAATTTTTTGTAGTCCTTCACACGATATAATATTGAGTAGTTATAAAGACGCCTAGAAAGCTCCTTTATCCTTTCTAATTTCTTATTGTCTTGTATTCAAAATCTACAGGAATTTTGAAATTTTTGGTTTTTCTTGATTTAAAACTTGAATGGGTTTCCTATTATTTCAAAAGCAAAAAGGATTCATCAAACAAAGTTTGAGAATCACTGATCTAATATATGCGTAGCCACCCGATATTTTAGAAGTTTTGCAATTTTGAAGAGCGTAGCGTCTCGTTTTAAAATGAGGCCTTTTCTCAAGACCCACACCAAAGTGTGCGGTGACCCTAATTTTGTTTTTAGCCACATAATCATAGAATCTATCAAAAAAGTTTCCAACTCATTTTTCCTATCCTTACAGTCATTAAGAATAGCAAACGCTTGTTCTACTGGCCAATAGATTGGTTTTTGATCATTTTCAAAATTTTTGAGAAATTAAAGTTAACATATATTTATTTATATTTTTACTGATTCATAGACTAACTTGGATATATCCAGGCTCTAGTTGACTTTTGGGATTTGGTGGAAAGTGGCCAAGCAAAGAGATGGTGTCACCACGATCAAACACTACCGGAATAGCCGGGCCACTGTCCGTCGGAAAGCTATACTGACCGGATACAACCGGATAGTAATCCTTATAAAGCTTGTACAAATTTCCTCCGTAATTGGTCAAGAAGTTGTTCGTTGTTCTGTACTGCATATAAGCGGATCGGCTGAAATGTCGTAGTGGTGTTTCATTTGGAACTTGCCACACCATTATATTCTTCGCATTCAGTTCAAAGTAAGCAGGATTTTTGTAATCTTGAGATGTTGACGATGATACATGACCAAAGATGTTACGATTCTGCCAGGTTGCGTCGCCTTGCGGGTATTCAGGATTACTTCCCTGCTCACTGGACCATTTATCTCCTATGGTACACTTTCCCGTGTCACCATTGCCAATTCGATTTTCATGAATAGTGGCAACTAGCGTCCAACCTCCTCCATCAATTGCCATGTCGCAGTATACTCTGTAGATACTCCCATCAAGATCTTCAATATCATACAGGCCGTTTTCAGTTTGGTTTCGTTCTTCTCGAATTTGTTTGCAACTTGTAGGTCGAGCGGAGTTGATCTTGGCTGTAGATTAGAAAAACAATAAATTATAAAATTTTGATTTGCTTTTTAAACAAAAACTATGTATTTCTATGTTAAACTAGAATTTTCGACATTTCTAGGTTTGTTCCAACTATTCGAAATATTGCAATATTCTATGATATGTAAATTTCATAAAAATTAACTTTTAGTGTTACCTTCGATCGAATTGATCAAGTCCGTTGCTTTCTGCACGACTTGACGGACTTCTTGTTCTGATTTCTCGCAGCTACATTGTATTATGTTTCCTGGAGGTCCTTGCGCACCTCGTTTTCCAGGGGATCCCGGAGGTCCTTTAGAAATATTGGAATAGAACCCAACATCTTTGCTGCAAAACAAGTTACATGGGTCCTGCACAGACAATACCGCCTGAGAAAATGCTATCAAAAATGTTCCTACTTCAATGGCCAGTTTCATTTTGATGAATAAAACGTTTGCAGAGACAGCATTCTTTTAAATAAGCTTTACATGACGCCATTTCCGTTTATAATTATCTTCTAGATTTGTGAGTGAGTGTTGCTACAGGTTTTTGAATGGAAATATTGCCAATCTAACCATTTTTTACCATAGCTAGATTACACAAATAAGTAGACTTGCTCAATTTCTTTAAATTGCAAGTTAATAAAACAACTCCTCAAACACAAGATGATCGAAGAATTTATGAGGATAAAAATGAGAGAGCAATCTTTAAGTTGGCAATTACTAATACTCGGAAATAATATCAGCGTGAGAATAAGAGGCAGAATTGGGGAGGGCAAGCGAAAAATTAAGTCTTTGTGTCGAAATCTGATGCTCGAAAACAGGTATTTGGGACCACTCAAAACTTTCTGTAGAAGACTGCTGCTAGCTTTTCTTTTGCTCGACCAAACTGTATAGTGTTATTTTCCACAAAAGATTCAATTTACGAACTTAACCTTCAACGGCTTTAATTAGCCAGATACGTAAAAGTGCTTGTAACAAGCAATGCCCAGCAATATATAATCGGAAACTTAAAAAGGAGCGTCTTATCGTGCTTGTAGAATTCTGATTATTTTTGGATTCTTTTTTAGCAGATCACAATTTACTTTTGGATAAACCATATTGACAATTAAGTTTAGTGATGCATTTTTTTTGTATTGTCAGGGGACAACTAGATGTCGGTTGTATAATGTGTATAGTACAAGTACATACAGAGCGCACTCCAATTTTTTGTGGTTTAAAATTTTTGTAAAACAAGTTGTAATGTGTACAAAATCAAAATTTCAAAGAATTTTGGTCAAAAAAAATTCTGTGATTTAAAAATAATGCTGCAAAAGAACTAAGTTTTTCAAATTTTTTTAAATTTCCATTTTGTTATGTGGTAAGGCACGAGAATAAGCCTTCATTTAAGAGTTTTTTGACTTTGTCGAACACAGGAACAGTTTTTTTACCCATATGTAGGGGATCTTACAGTAGTTGGTCAAACAACTTCTCCAATTCTGCTGCCAAACCACATTTAAAAGGTCCGCATGAAAATGAACAACTTCATGGGAGCACCTACAAAGAATACTACAACCTGGCAATTGATGGAGGAGGTTGGACCCTCGTTTTCACTATTCATGAAAATCGAATTGGCGATGGGGACACTGTAAGGTGTACAGTTGGTGACAAATCGTCCAGTTACCAAGAAAACGACTCTCAACATCCGCAAGGCGACGCAAGTCTTTGGTCATGTATCATCATCAACTTTCCAGGTTTACAAAAATCCTGCTTACTTTGAATTGAATGCGAAGAATATAATGGTGTGGCAAGTTCCTCGCGAAACGCCACTTCAAGATTGCATTCGATCTGCTTGTCGACAGCTCAGAACAACAAACAACTTGTGCAACAGAACATATAACAACAATTGTACAATTACGAAGGAAATGCTTACGTCACAAGTTTTACAGCAAATACTACCCAATTATTTCTAAACGGTATAACCAGAGGTAAGCAGTTGGAAATTATGTGCGTCACTTCTGCAGTTGCAGATTTTGCGCTGTGTTTCTTCAAATTATTTTAGGTCTCACGGGTGGTTGCGTTGCTCACCATAAAAAATAATTTACTGCTTTTTATAGTGCGGTGCGGTAAACGGAAAAATATTACTTGCGCTTAGTTGAGTTTCGTTTTAAATAACGTTGATTATGAAAAGCGCAAGTTAAAAGTATCAAATATTCATTTTCTTATTAATTAAAAATTAAAAATTTTGATCATCCTGAATCGGTTGCCAATCGGGTAATCGATAAAACGATATGAGACTAAATTCAAATGAAATCGCTGTCATTACTTCGTAGTCGATCGTGGGTTGAGATGACCTGAAGCAATTCTAGCATTCGAAATTCTGTGAGTCGGGTTTTCCCGATTGAGTGTTGGATTTTAAAATCAAAGGTCAATCTTTTTTACCACTCAAAAATTTTAACGCTTAATGATAAAAGATGACAATAAGTGCCAAAATAGACCTTCCATCCTAATTGAGCAATAATTACTCTTCATTAATCATTAAATTCCTGTTATTGCTGTGTTGCAAAAAAGATAATTTCTTTTTTGCAACTTTTTTGCGAACTAACTTTGCAGTTTGAAACGCAACACAACTTCTCCTAGGAGCTTTTTCAAATTAATCAAAGCGCATTAAATTCCTGTTATTGCTGTGTTGCAAAAAAGATAATTTACTAGCTGCATGCATTAGCTTCGAAATTTTACTTTCAAAAAAACGCAGTCAATGATGGGATGCTGATATTGTTGTTTAGTTCTTTTTTTGCATAATTGTCGCGCAACAGAATTTTGCCTCTATCTCACTATTGGCATTTTATAATTGAGGTGACGTAATGCATTGCTCAAACAATTTGTCTGATGGCAACTTTTTTAAGACTTGATAATTTAATACCAAATATCTGGTCAACTAGCAGTAGATAAACACCGCTTTTGATTGAAATAACTAGGAATATATTTACAAATAACCTTTACCCTTAATTACACTGCTAAGTACAACAATTATCAGTTTCACTTGGCCTTGACAGCTTTCGACAACAATCATTCTCGGAATAAACAAATGCGGATACATATAAACACCTTCTGTCTATTTCCCTTTTTCTCTCAAGATTTTTGGTCATTTATATACTATATCAACCAAAATCAATTCTATTTGTTCCACAAGAATCCAAATAAACAACAATGAAAAATCACCGCGAGGGTCACGAGTTCAAACTTTCAAGTTTCACCACCAGGCAAATGTTGCGTCACAATCACAATTTTACAATCCAAATCTTGTAAACAAGTTTAGCCAAATCAAAATGTGATAAACAAGTATCCAAATCTCGTAGACATGCTTTTCTACATCACAACCTGGTAAATATTAAAATAAAAGTTTTTTAAGCTGCTAGAAATTATTATTCGTTACAAGACCAAAGAATAGCGTATTTCGCGTTGCGCTTTGATTAATTTGAAAAAGCTCCTAGGAGAAGTTGTGTTGCGTTTCAAACTGCAAAGCTTAGTTCGCAGAAGTTGCGCTGCATTTGCCTTTTTTGAAAACTCTAGCTCTTTATTGCGCTGCGCATCTAAGAACTACGACAAAATGCCCAGCCCTGGGCCCAACTTTCCGTCAGGCAGTGGTCCGGCTATTCCGGATGTGTTTGACCGTGGTGATGCCGCCTTCTTGCTCAGCCACTTTTTACCGAACAACAAAAATTTTATCTGGTCTGGAAAAACGCAACCAAGTTGTTGAGCAGGTTTATCGTTCAGACTTGCGGGTGAGCGATGTTCTGAGTCTAAAACAATTGCATTTCATGCTTCGGCATCGACAAACTTTTTACATTTTGCTTGAACTGTTTGATTTTATTTCTGACAAATTTACTGTTGGTGAGAAACAGTCAAAGATAGAAAGTCACCATGAAAGATTTTCCCTAATGGTAAAAAAGTAGTGTATGCTAGTTTTGAACGCGTATGCTTATTTAATCATATCGCCGTCAAGTTGGCTCGTTTAAGTGCAACAGCATGAAATAAACAATAATCGTTTATTTAACAATATTTAGCAATTTATTTTAACTAATTTTCTCAGATGATGATCAAGACCAGTAATAAAATAGCTATAAATTATTGAGTGGCCTAGCTGACATCGAAGCTTGAAACGCTTGAAATTTTTATCTCTTAAACATATTGACAAAAAGAAAAAATACACTGTATTTGGTTCTTTATGCTCTCTAACATGCTCAAGCGCTACACGCACGCTCTCAAACACACAAGAATAAATGTCGATTATCAACTTGGAAATTTTTAAAATTATTTTTAATAAAAATTACGTGACGAAGCTACCACGCAACCATCAGTAATGAGCAAGTTATTTTTTAAAGTAACTGAGTTACATTTAGTTCCCTAGCAAAAAAGTAACTTAGCTACAGTTTCAGTAAGAAATTTTAAAAAGTGACTAGCAGTTACGATTACAGTTGTTAGGTACAGTTATCTTCAATCGCCCAAATTTTTGATGCAAAATGCAAGAGTGATCTATTTTTGATGCAAGGAGAAAGAGCCAAACCACCAATTGAAAACGTGGTTTAATTTGCTTAGAAAGCAAAAGCATTAATTCCTAGTGCAATGCCGTTGCTCTTCAATATTCAAAAGCTGTGCGCACCTTTGCCAAAAGGAATTGGAAGCCAGCCAATGGAAAAAAAAAATTCTGTTGGTTATTTCTCTACGACAGCTTTTCACCTTGTTGGCGATATTTGAGAGATTTTGGAATAGAGGCGTCAATTTTTCCGAGCTCTACAGTTTCTGCTAGATTTCTATGGTTAATGTTAATTGAAAAAAAGTACGGCTTTGAAAATCAGCCTCAAACGATAGTTCGTAGAAATTACGACGAAAGAGGCTCCAGCCCATTCCTGCACTAACTGACGACGTGCACTGGTTTTGAGTTCGCGGCATCTTTTCACCGCAGGACGGGGGTAGAACCATTCCGTTATCATAGCACAGTGTTGAACAGTTGATGCAAGCACACTGAGCGTTGGTATATGCAAACTAATAAGCTAATATGTTCGTAATGCCTTTGTCTCATTCTCGCATCTGCCTGCCAATACGACCGGGATTAAGGTATCATATCGATTTTCGATTTGATGAATGGAATTAACTTTAACCATACTTTGGTAGTGGGGGGACCAAATATGCCCCACCACCAGTCGGTCATTATAGAATTACTCTAAAACGACTGAAGATTTGACAATCATTTTTCGTGACTTCAAATATAATTTTACGTAGCCTCTGACAATTACAAATTAATCGGTCCAAAGTTTGCAATTTGTGCATGGGACCAATGAAACAAAATTTTTTGATCGAAAACGTAAACTATTTTTTCATTATTTAATGACAAATTAATGAAATATCCGTTTTTTTACTCAGAAAGAAGAAAACAGAAAGTAATTGTAACTTCTAAGTTTTGAAGTATCTAATCAATAACTGTTTACAAATTTCGTTACTTCTGCAAAAAAGTAACAAAGTTACAGTTACCAAAAAAAGTATCTAGTTACAGTAGTGACCAGTAACTTTTTGCTGTGAAAGCAAAACACAAGAGTAACTAGTTACTGCCCACCACTGGCATACAGAAATTAGCAAATATCTTTTTTTTGATAATAAAAGCTTTTTTGCAATTAATGAATTTTGGATGTTCTCGCTTTTTGATCTGAGTTTGTATCAATGAAAATTCATTCCCATCCCAAACAAGCTTGGGTTCAGCTGGCAAAAGGAAGCTGTTACTTATTGCACAAACTTTGCCGGCTGACGTGATAACAGCTGCTCATCAGCAGAGGATGGAGTGAAGATACAGCATTGTTAACAACAACATTCTTGATATTTTGCAGATAAAAACATAGCCGTGCGTAAAACGTTGTCCTTGGTAAAAGAATGTAAAAGCTATTAAACTGTATACCTCTTTGCAAACAATACCTGAAAAAGCAAAAACATATTTCACGACAGCGTCATTAAACCTTGTGCCACCAGAAGAGGGTTTGTAGAGTGTTATCCTAATTTATTTAAAAATAAAAACAGTCGGCCTTATCATCGACCAAGTGATGATAAATGCTTTTCTTAAAATCAACTCTGCTGGTGTCTTACCCCCTAAAATTGTGGTAACTCAATGTGGATTCTCCTTCTCCCCAGTATTTAGGTAACCCAAAAATATTTCACCACGGTATGTAATATAACAGAAGTTTTCTTTTATCTAAATACCTGTATTTATATCAAAATGCAGTTGCTACTCTGTTATTAGTAATTAACCGAAATGAAGCTGTATTCTATCCTCTATCATGTATTTTGACAAAGAAAAACTGCCACGGATTTTTGTCTGCTTCGATCGCAGTAAGGTGGTGATTCAAAATTTGATTACGTACTAATGTTTTTCTAAGAAACCTCTCTGCTTGGCAATAAAAGTACTGTTGAGAAAAATAATGCAAGTTCTCCAGCCATGTCACTGGGTAAGGTACTCATCAAGATTCTTCCTCTTTTATGCGACTGACAGGTGGTGGGCATGCAGTCTACCCATCACCTGGTCGCAACCAGACTAGCAAACATGGCTTGAGACCATAAATACATTTGAATGAATGAATGAGATAAAAACAGTTTTGTCACAAACAAATATGTTCAATAGATGCAGTTTTAATGATGAAAACAAGCAAAACTTCATGACATATAAGCTTAATTGTGCGGCCAAGAACCACTCAAACTCGAAAATTGCGTACGTGTGAGAAGTCTCATTCCATAAAAAATCCCGATCAAAGTTGAATATACTACATGTAAATCTTTCATTGATTGCTGCGTTTCAAAGTATAGTCATAAAAATTTTCGACGTAGCAAAGAAATTGGGATTACGTTTTCCTCTTTTTAAGATCAGTTGCGCAGACGGTTTGAAGAGCAAGATCACATACACTCGGTTCTTTAACCATTTTCACTGAAAAAAATTGATGCGTAATCATCTTTTTTACCATCTTCTATTCATGACCTAATGCTAAAAATAAATACTAGGACTATACTTAATGGTAAACAAAATGCATTCAAATTGCTTTATAACATGGACGCCCTCACCTCTACTTGAATAAAATTAACAAAAAAGTCGAGTACACTAGAGCGGTGGTGCAGTGGTGCAGTGGTTAAAGCGTCCGCTTCGCGCTCAGTAAGCATAGGTTTAGCTCCTTTGTAGTGTCTTACCAAGGACTTTAAAAACCATGTTTATAAAACTCCAGCTTGGCGTTCAGCAACAAGAGTAATCTGGAGAGTGAAATTAGAAACTGAATTTACCCAATTATGACCAAAGAGAGTGCAATGGGCTGATATGGCCGAAGCACGCAGTCGTTGTTGGCGACACAGCAATCATAAGCACAACATGGTCGAATGAATTAGAACGTTGTTTCTATGGCAATTAAGATTGAAAAAAATGGCTTTAACTTTCGCTATGAGTGAGTTGTTGCGACTTGGTAAAGACATTTATGATGATTTCTTCAATGTTCTCGGCCCACCAAGCATTGCAAGTTTATTAAACCAGAGCACCATGAATATTTGAAACTTTAAAACAGATCAGAACAACACAAATTAATTTTAGTGCCTCTGACATTATCCTACCATTACGAATGAAAAATAGAACAAACATGCAACATTGTACGTCAGTGAAGATGCAATTGAAGGCTATTCTTCAAAAAAACATACTTTTAATAAATCACAATAGAAAAATTTGCTCAAAAATGATCACCAGCATCATACGGTACCATACAGCAATCCATTACATCATGTCAATAACCCGCGACCGGTTTCGACCTTATTGGGTCTCATTAGGCGGGTGTAAAAAACACTCAATAATAAATAGGCAATGGCTATTTCGCCGTCGACGGCAATTTGCCCTTGGAATCTATTTTGCCGTGATCATTCTCGTGTGTTTATATAGCCAAATTTGCTATAATCGCACCAGTGACTCTGTGGTGTAGTGGATAGAGCGCTGGTCTTGAGATACCAAAGTATCGGGTTTGAATCTCAGCTGGCCAGGGCTTTAATAGAAAGGCAGTGTACACTGAAGGGGCAGGCCCGATATGTAAATGTACGGGGCAGTGTACACTGCAAGGGAGTGTGCAGGGTGGGGGATAGAGACCTGGGCGTACAAAATTTTTTTTTGGTTTTTAAAATTGACCAATCAGAGACGACCAAAAGTCACATGTTTAGTACGTCATTAAGATTGACCAATCACAAACAACTCACGGCAAAATAGTCTCTGAGGGTAAATTGCCGTCGACGGCAAAATAGCCACTGCCTAATAGATATGCTAAAAAAACAAATTTATTATTTAGCATATTTATTATTGAGTGTTTTTTACACCCGCCTGATGAGACCCAATAAGGTCGAAACCGGTCGCGGGTTATTGACATGATGTAATGGATTGCTGTATGGTACCGTATGATGCTGGTGATCATTTTTGAGCAAATTTTTCTATTGTACTTTGATGCTGGAGGCAGATCCCTCTTGATAGGAGATCACCTTGAAAATTGCTGGCTAGCAACTAGCAACTCATGTATTTTAATAAATCATTTAGGAATTTGAAAAATTTTCCGTTTGTTTATTATTCACTTACTTCTACCCTTGCTTTGGCTAGACAAAAATTGTGAACACACCTACAATAATAGCACTTGCCTTCAATAGCTTGTGGTATAAAGTGAGAACAGGCTTTATGCTTTTTTGCTCTTGACCCTTTTATTGAGACACCGTCTTTTCCCAATCCAATATTCCATGGTCGTCCACTGTCGTGCTGCTTGTACAAAATTGAAGTGTACACGACGTAATAATTCTCAAAAACTGATTCTTTGAATTTGCATTCAGAAGTATAGGTTTCCTAAAAATCATTGATGCTAAAAATAGTTGGCTTACTTCGCTACCGAAGTGACACAAGAAAACAGATTTTTACTTTGTGCATCCATAAACGCAAATGTTCAATGAGAAACGCAAAACGGCAGATGCACGTCATATAGACCAAGAAGCAACGAAAGCTCAGTGAAGTGGTTTTCTAATCGCTCTGGGAAGCCAGTTCAATTGCAAATATGACGAAAAAGTAAAAAAAAAATACAAAAAAAGAACAAGCAAAATTTGACCAACTATTGGAGTTTCGAACCACGTGAAGGAAAGAAAAACAAAGAAGACGTCAAATTTAGTAATCATAATTTTCCAGTTATTTTTTTGAATGCTTTCTGAAAGACATCGAAGTTTATTGTTTGGCATTTTTGTCAAAGTTTGGACCAAATTTCGAGCCACCATTTTTCTTGTGTTATTTGAGTGAACATTTTGTATTGTCCTAAAACTCTTTGTTCGAATAAACAAAAGCTTGTAGAAAACTGCATCGTGCACTAGTTTCCCTAATACAAGTTTATAAGCATCATGAAGCAAAAACAATTAATTTAAACTCTCTTTCAGTTTGAATACGTGGCAAAATTTTTTCGCCCTGTCTTGGTTCTTTTAATGGTATCTTGCCAACCTATCATGCTAGTGCAAGTTGGCTGCTGCATCCCGCACCGTAATACCATAGTAAAGGTGAGATTGGGAAGAAAGCAGTCTGCTTCCGGTAACATAATTATTGTAAAACATGCCTAGCAAACTCATATTTGAGACACTTATCGAGTCCACCCTGATGTCACAAGCATTGGTTACATCACTGCTTGGCTACGAACTCAAGCGAAAGATGTTTGTGCCCTCTGAAAGCGGAGAAGAAAATCGGCAAGATGCGGAAACTCCACAAAAAACAAACTCAATAAAAAAGGAATTTTTAAAAATAAAGAAGTTTTATGCTTTGGAAAGGCCCATTGTTTTTATAGAGGCGTGGTCAACGAAAAAGAATTCGAAAAATTGTTATTCCAAATTTATAGAAAATTAAAAATTCTATTGAACACAAATTGTGGAGTGTATCATGACGTTTTTTTGTATAAATGTTCGTTTGATTGAGAACCACCCCTAAAATGTTTTGTTTTGAGACGGACCCTCCTACGACGTCATTCAAATAGATGGTGATGTAAATAAACAAGGTATTTACAAATGCGCAAGCAGAGAGTTTAGGGGTTGGAACCCCAATTCTTAAGTTACGACACTTTTTCTCATCAACCATTAGCTTGACCAAACAGAATCTTTGTAATGTGGTAAAACTGCTACCACCTCCCCCTTGTAAAAATTCCTTGTTGAGCCCCTGGTCTAGGCTCTTGTAGAAATTTTATAAATGCACTATTGTTTATGCTACTACTCACGCTGGCATACAACATGCCTTCGCTATTCATAGCAATGTAGAGCATCGACTCCATATGCTGTATAGAAACAATTCGCAATCCAACTGGTATGAGATAAAAAAATGTACTTTCATCTTCCTGTTTGATGCCTTTCACACCTTTCTCGCGATCAACTGAGAGAAACACTCCTTGTCTTGATAGCAATTGAGTTTTGACCCCTTTCAATT